>VXBC01009531.1:338693-524484 GCA_013399945.1 Ploceus nigricollis | reverse complement strand
GAAAACAATACACCTTCTCTTATGTTCAACGCTAAGCTAAAATCAAACCTGGTTGTTTCTTCAACAATGCTGAAACTTCCACCTACTAAGATTAACAATGTTGCTCAGTGTTCATCATTATTATTTTAATATTGCACTAGAAAGAAAATGGAATTGCCATATGGTGGAATTATCATGTCAGACATCTGTTACCTCCCTCTTATGGAAAAAAAAAGCACTTCAGCCTATTCACCGGCTAAGCAAGCTGATAGCTATTATTAATATGTAAAGATATTTATTCTACAAAGATGTTACGTGTAGGATTAAATTTATTGTAGGATTTTCTTTACAGGCTTACCTGTATAACACTAAAAACATAGATAATGTTCTCTATTTCTGTGTGGACTCAGCACTACAAAAACTATTACAAAATTTTAAATACTAAAGGCAGTTAAGATTGCAGAGGAGGCACTGCCTCAACAGATTTGCAAAGCTTTTCAAACAGTTGACTGAAAACATTGTGCTGATCTCAGCCATTTGCAGATTTATGTCTAATTAGATGAATATAATACACACAAAACACTTTTCAAAGACTGGTCTTATTTGGATTTTCATTTTCAAACTTTCTTTTTTTTTTTTTATTTTTAATTTGCCTGTACTTGACAATAAGGAATAAAAATTTTTAAAAATCACATAGAAATAGGTTTGAACAGAAGTTTTTCTTTTTTATTCTCAGTATGCTGCTGATAAAAATTGAAAAACTATTTTTGGTCATCAAAAATAATTCTTCCATCAGTCATTGGGGAAGGCAATAACCACATCCTGACCTCTTCTCTCCTGCATATGTTTTTAACCATGACTGTAATTTCATAAGGAAAATACTACAAGTGTCTTTATGCCTCATTTAACTATAATATTTGGCCATTTTAATCATTTTAGAAAATATTATTTCTAAGATTATTCCCGTGTATGGTGACACAAGGGACCACCGCCCCCCCTCAGGGACAAAAAATGTTAATATCATTGTCAGGAAAATATTTTAAGCATTCATGCTATCCTAGTTCCAATTGGACACCACCTCACCATAAAAATGTAGCAAAAAAATTATGTTTATACACTCAAATACATATCCAAATACTTAATTTTTAGAAGGCAACACATATCTAGCTACCACTGCCATCCTACACTGTGGGATATGAAGGTATTGATAATGCTTTGGTATGGATTAGATCAGTTAATTACCAAGTCCATCACACCTACAGAAAATGCATTCAGACTGTCATGTTCAATACCTCTGGGAGCCCAGAATTAAGCAACTAAGTCTTCTTATTAATGTAAGGAATTATCAGCTTTTCTGAACGCATTAAGTCTAGATGGATGTCCCTAAAGCATTCAGTAAAATTCCCAGACACTTAATTTTAGTGAATTTGTGGCCTCGTGAAACATGGAGAGAGGATCTATGCTCATTTTTCCAAAATATGACCTGAAATAGACATAAAGAAGGGGGAATATTTCTCTTTGGAATTTATTAATGCTAGCACATTTGTGAAAATCACAAGAGAATCTGGATAGGAAGAGAAAAGCAAATTATCTGTTAGTCAGTGGAATCAGCTATGGCTACATGGACATCAGAACCTCACTCATGCTCTTCCCAGCATCTTCACAGCATCACTTAGCACAGATAATGATGTCCTGCTTTAAAAACCTGAAAATGATATGCTATTGTCATATGACGTATGTCTAAGGCCATTTTTTCTGACTTCATCCTTTTTTTCTAACTCATGAACATGACAGAATCTTCTCTGTATTTATAGTGTTATGCTGGGGGCTGAGAAAAACCTGCAAGCTGATGGCCATTCCAAAAGCCCTGTCGAACTCTTCAGTCTTTCTTCTTGACAGGATCCACCCACAAAGCCCCAGACATTTAGTATGTGGCTGGATTTAAAGACCTAGCATGATAACACAGAACACTGCACCTTCAAGTGTTTTGCTCCCCTTGTGAGCCACTTTCCTCCAGGATCTGAGGGAATGTCAGCACCATGGAATCTCTTCACTCAGGCTTCCTCCCCCATGGTTTCTGCTCTTTCCAGAGCTACTTCTACCTGCTACCTGTTCTCCCAAAACCTGGTACTTGCACCACTGTGTTTTTAGATACAGACACAATCTGAAGTGATGAGGTATCTGAATACATCAAAGCCAGGAATGGATTTGATCCTCAGCCCATCATCATCTCACAGCGGGGAAATGCTTGGTTATTTATTAATGGAGAGGAATATATCATCAGATCTTCTGGAATGGACCTTAAGAAAATGGTTCCTATTTCTCACCCCATGCTCCTATGCACTTCTAGGAGAGAGTGGTGTAGGTGGATCCAAGGAAAAATTTCAGTTCTTCTCTTCCTTAATGCAGATGCCCCTGCCCATCATTTATGTTCACTCTTTGGAGAAACTGGCAAGTCTCATAGCTTTCTTCCTTAAGTCCCTTTGGAGACTTCACTGCTCCCCTTCAGTAAAAAATTCCAATCTAATAACTTCTTCTGCCTTTTAAAAATATGTGTGTCTGTGTGTGTATAAATATATGTGTGCTTGCAAAACTATACAGCAAAAAAGAGACATTTCAACAGAGGTTCATTAAGTGAAAGGAAAACTATGCAAAGAAATAAACACTGCATGCAAAGTTATGAATAACAGAATTGCAGATGTTCTAGGCAAAGAGCATCAAGACATAACACTTAGGAAGTATCTAACTCTGAAGTAATGCCAGCATATAAACAAAACATAAGTTTCAGCTGTTTGAATCAACTGTTGATTACTGAATGAAAACAAAGATTTAAAGCCAAGTTTACCTAACAGATTAAATTAAATAAATCAATAAATCACAAGGTACTTATTGAGTTATTCAAGACAGACATAGGATGTTGATACTACCCACAGGGGGAAAAATAGGCTTTTGAAGAAACCTTCTATATTAATTTATTAACTGAAAGTCCCAAGAATTGTTTGATTAAAGAAAATGATCTGCAGCCTGTGAAGCAGGCATGCCTGTGAATGAAGATTTGGTCTTAATAACTGTAAGTGAGCAGAAAGGTTTCTCACATTGCTGTCACCGTTGTGTTTAGAAGAAATTTTCAGTATTTAATACAGTTGTATCACCTACATTTTGAAGAGCTATGATACATGCTTGATGTTCAACAAAACATCACACAACAGACTGTTGTCATCAGGTCCTTGCCAGCCACACATAAAAGCAGGTTGCACACTGCAACTTGTAGCAATTAGCCTGATTAATTAGATATGGAGAGAAAATTCATCTCCCAGCGCTCCATGTGCTGTGGAAACACTTGGAATCCATTGGCTGGCTGCAGCAGCAGGACTGACACTGCTGCAGTGCACTGGTGGGGGCTGCAAGTGTGGCAGCACTTTGAAGCTTTATCAGGGCAGGGCGCCTGTTCTGGGCTCTCACCGCTGAGAGAAGAAGGTCAATTTGCTTTTCTTTCCCTCAGCTCTCAGGAATCACACACAAAAGGAACAGAATGTATTATTTCATGCTTTCTGAAAGGAAATTGTGTGAGCCAAGCTTGTAAAACACACAGTACTTCAATCATAAAAATGCACCAAAGGAAGTGGTTAACGAGATCTTCAGGCTTAGCACGGCTCCAGAAAGTGATAAGGGGACTGAACGACTCTTGCTTTCTTTTCACGGGAGAACAGAAGCTCTGAGACACAATACAAGGATTTCTATCCTTCAAGGCTGCTGAGAATCAGTGACTGTAACACACCCAGCCTTTTTCAGCCACCCCAAATGCAGAAAAATGCATTACAGCCATGTGATGGTACAGTTAAGGGTCACCAGCTCAGCAACAACCTTTTGTTCCACCTGGCTGAAACAATCCCATTTCTGTGTAATCCTAATGTTTATTTAGTGTGCTGGCAGGCACTGAGAAGGAACAGTGGAAGGCACAGAGTGTGAGAGAGAACCAAGCATTTCTTCATGTGAGGACCTTCCTAAGAAAAGAGGTTGACACAAAGAGCTGTAACTGCGAGGGAAATATTTCACCAGCAACAAATCACTGCCTAAATTTGTTGTTTGCTCAGCAACAGTTTGATGCTGTCCTATGTTATGCAAAGGGATGGTTTAGAAATATTACTGTCCTAACAAGACATGAGCAACTTGATAGGAATAAAGAAAGGTAGCATGCTATGAAAAAGCATTTGTACCAAGATGATGTTTGCTCTACTAAATTTCACTGCATTTAAGAATTTGAGACTGGAGGAGACCAATCTGGGTTTAAAAAACCATAATAAAGCAAATTGTAATAAATGAACTTGGTCATTTAAACATGAAAGAACAACAAAATTAAAGCAGCAAGTGGCCTGAGATCTTTTTTCTCTCAAACTGAACTTAAAAAGAAATTTTATTTGCAACTAATTAATCAGCAATTTATGCAAGCATCTTGCCATTCTTTGGATTACAAGCACTGCTGTAATTTTATTTACAAGCAGATTTTTTTTCCCTGTGTATATACACTATAGGGGGTAGTTTCAAAGCAGTGCTCAAAGTTTTAGATATATTGCAGTGACTGAACACAAATTCCATGGTTTGGCTTCCTTTTGGAGGGGCTGGAAACCCATCCCACCTGGATGGTGCCTCGTGAAGTTAATCCACAACAGAGCCAAAGACAAACCAGAGGTCTTTTCTGGATTGTGCAGTGCAGTAGGAAGGAAGCAGCATTTCTGACCATGTTCAGCTGTTTCTGTGCCTGTAGTTTTCCATGCAACCAGTTAGGATTTGCCTTTGGTGCTCCAAAGAGCCTCTATGAACCCCTCCTCTCCAACAAATGCCAACAACAGCAACAACAACTAACAGCAAATCTTATCCTCTGAGCTTGGCACAATTCAGGATATTACAGTGTCATAGGATAAGATTTTCAAAAACATTGATGGAATATAGAAACATTAATGACTCTGAGGAACTTCAGAGAAACTCATCCTAAGCACACATACACTTTGTTCTTCTTTTTCATCTTTGCTTTTTAAACACAGAGCAGGGGAAGACCTGGCTCCGCAATATGCAACAGGAGACCAGGATGGGTGCCAGAACTGACACAATTTAGTTTGTCTGGGAGCTTAATGTCCTTGAAATCTTTATGCTGAACCAGATTTGACTGAATTGGTCAAGGAATGCAATATTTATTGAGAGGGACAGACAAACAACCATGAGATCATATAAGTAATACTTGAAGACAACAAAACAACGAGCCAGTTCAAGAGGCAATTGTACTGAATTTTCTAAAGCCACCCTATTTACACAACTTCATCACTCCAGCTGAAAAGCCAGTATTCAATATGCAAATATTTTGCAGTAGAATGGGAAAATCTAATGTGATCAGGTAGCAAATATTAAAACAAAGATAGAGACGTTTAATGTTCAGTGTCCTCTTTTCAATTTATTAGACATCTTGAGTGTCAGTGATGTTGACAATTATGTTTTAAAACAACTAATCAAATGATCAAAAATCACTAGAAGAATCTTAAAATTCTTAATGTGATATCTAAGACAGAAAAAAAAAAAAAAACAAAACAAGGAAAAGTGCAAGGGTTTCATGCATCTAGTTAAATTCCTGCCTACCTGCAATTGATACCTTCACAACTACCGTTTTGCAAATGAGGTTTGTCCTGAACACTC
Source organism: Ploceus nigricollis (assembly GCA_013399945.1). Taxonomy (NCBI): domain Eukaryota; kingdom Metazoa; phylum Chordata; class Aves; order Passeriformes; family Ploceidae; genus Ploceus; species Ploceus nigricollis. The sequence continues at coordinate 518,820 of VXBC01009531.1, read as the reverse complement.
AAATTTCCCAGGATCTGTCAGCTAAGGGACGTGTATGGGTGCTGAGCACTGGGACACTGGAAGCTGTGGGATTCACTTACACTAGTGAGCATCTGTTGAGTCAAATCCTCGTGATTTAACAGAGCCCTGGGGAAGAGCTTTGCCTACTGGGGCTGATGAACTTTGGACAAGCTGGTGTGACCATCCAGAGAAAGAAGTGGAAGCAGATACATGAAAAGAACATGCTTGTGCATAGAAACAGGACTTTGCAAACCATACAGTACGTAATTTGAAACCAAAATGGGTGGAAAAATCTCATCCTCCTATTCATGTTATCTTCATTCATTTAATGATCAGTGCATCTCCATAAAACACGCTCACATTTGCTGTCCTGTGTAGAGGTCATGTGTTCAACTACCATTCTTAAAACTGAACTCTTTCCATGGATAACTCCCCTGTTTTCTCCAGGGCTTGTTTTTATTTGGCAGGTGAAGTCTCTGAGCCAATCCTGTCATTGTCCCTGCTGCAATGAATGCTATTTAAATCTGCTGCTTCAATATATGTAAAGAAACATACCCTTCACCTGATGTATGCCCTCCAAGGCAACTGGCCAAATTTCAGTTCATTGATTTAGTTCTGCCTGACCAAAAATCAGTGCCTATTGTTCCCAAACATGTAATCATCTCACAGTATATAGCAATTGCTGGCTAAGTGGCTTAGTGTTATTGATAAGAACCCACCCTGATGAGAACAAGGAGGACTGCCAGAATATGTTATGGAAAATAAAAAAAAAAACTATTTTGCACACAATTTTCAGAAATGGTTTCCAGTGCATGAGAGTAGAGGCTGGTATGTGGATAGGCTGTCATAATCAAATCCTTAGAAAGGGATGAGAAATGAGCATATTATTCTGGATTTACTATCACTTCATTTATGATTTCCAGTTAATACAGATTCACAAAGCTGTGCCAAAGAGATACTAAAGGCCTGATTGGTCTTTCCTAATTCAAGCAAAACCCATTCTCTAAGTCCTTTTGAAGCCTTTCAGGCTTCTGCCAACTCTTGCAATTTTTCTTGCAAGCCTTGCAGTACTCAGTGTTTAGCTTAACATTTCAGCTGCTGGAGTTCTACAACATGAGAATCTTTATTTTCAGTTTTAAAAGATGCTTATCACCTTTATGACTGAATAGAAAAACTTGCAAATTAGACTTTTTTAATGTGTTAAAAATAAAAGGCAAAAAGAAGGAAAAACTTTACTGTATTGTTTTACTGGATAATTTCATAAAAATTGATATTCTTAGATGAAATTCATGATTTCTGAGTCCGAGTGCATAGTTAAGGCTCCCTAAAAGTTAGCAACACATAGTTTCATTTAACACAAGTCCTGCTCTTGCAAAAATTAGGCTGAGGATTTCTTTCCATGCTCATAAAGGTATGCAAAACGTTGAGCCTCCTCCCATGCATTGTGGGGGGAGCAAAGGACCTCTCCTTCAATCCTCAGCTCCCCTGCCAATGGCTAGGGCTTCCCCCAGGTGTCAGTGGCAAAGTGTGAAGCAGAGGAAACATCTCACTGACCACCCAGCTGGTGCCAATTCTGCACCAACTGCTTGACCAGGCAGCCCAGTTGCCTGATGCAGAATCTGCTGTAACTCTGTGGTGATCCTATGGCTGTCTGAAAAGCCTGGATAAAAAACCACAGGGCAGTAAAGTATCTCTCCCACAATTGCTGCAAATCTGCACACTTGTCAACACTGAAACAACACAATGCTTGCTTCATTTCCCTCTTCCTCCCACCTCATGATTTCCTCTTTTTTCCCTCCTCCTTACCTGATACCTTTTGTTTATTCTATGAGATACTGGAGGCAGGGACTCTCACTTCCTCTGTGTCTACCCAGTGCCTGGCATGGAGGCTGACAGCTTGAATGCCATTATAATCAAAGGGGGAGTAGGGGGGAGGATTTAAGGCACCAAGGAAAGTCAGGCCTTCACCTACTATTGACATTCAATACATTTCCCAGTGCAATAATTAAGATGTCTGTCATCACCAAAATATCCATTGTTAAAATATTTCCAAGCTGGGAAAACCTTCATTTAGAGTCTTCAGCAAAAAGCATTCCTTTCTCAGAAGCACTAAGACCTCCTTCATCTAAAATCATGCACAACAGTATTCAACATACTTTCTGGAAGTCCCTTGTGGATCTTGCACCATATATTGCTTTTGTTAATATCTGTGAGGGAGCAGAGACTCCATCAATTAAACATTGTAGGTTTTTTAAAAGAACCTTTCCTATAAATAGAGATTTAAATTATGTTCTTTAAGTATTGCAATCTTTAATTGAATTCAATACCTCTGCAAATGGAGCAAACAATCTCTGACTGATTAGATCATTTGCTTCTATTCTATTTCAGCCATGCACTGGTTTGCAGTAATGTAAGGTTTTTTCATTAGCAATTGCTGTTCAGCTGCATATTTTCCTCAGTAACCTAATTAATGCCCGAGAGGTAACTTTTCTTCTAGTGCTTTACCATATGTCAGCATAGGTGACACCATTGCAGAGGTTATATATAAGCAAATATCAGAAAAAAAATGTAAAGGAAAAAAATGAAAGAGAATGAAGAAATCAAAGGTAGATTTTTTTTTTCATGAGATGGTGAGTGCCTTCATCTCCAGTGACATCAAGGTGGAAAGAGGTTACTCAGCACCCTCCAGGACAGACCTATGGGAGCCCTATGAGTCACAAGCTCAGAAATTATTACATGCAGATAGAATAAGAACCAAGTATGAATGAAGAGAAGAAATTATGTCCCTAAGGTGATTCAGTAGCTTCCTAGGTCTTTGTTGCATGAGTAGTATAGCATCCTGCAGAGAAATTTCAGCTCTGACTTCGGGATGTTATCAATCTCCCAAAATCAAATAATGGGCCTGGTGGCAAACTGTGCTCCAGTGCAGTCCCTGAGTAATTAAGTGTATGAAATGACACACAGGTCATTCTACCAGGCAGGACATTCATAGATGAAGTCAAGAAGGGCTCATTTATGCACTCAGGAGGCCCCAAGTGCTGCAGTGATGTTACCATGGAATGCTTTCCTCACAAATGTTGCTTTCAAGCTCCTAAATCAGGAGTTTTCCATCAGATGCATGAAGTCCTTGCTCCAGCCAGGCTAACAGGTGAGAGAAGCTGATCAAAACCTTCACCCTCAGGACGTGGTTTGCAGCCATGCTCTGCACCTCTGGGCGGTCCTGGAGCCTGCTGGAAGCTCCTCGGGGTGGTATGAGCTCATGGTATTTTGGCATAGCCACTTCAGCCAAAAAGGGATGAGGAAATGGCACAAGTGCCTTGAGGCCACTCAGCCCCAGTGGCAGCGAGCTTCTCTAAAAAATTGAGTAGATGTTCTGATAGAGTCAGTAAGGGCCATATCTTATTCCAGGCACCACAGCCCAAAAATAGAAACGCTTTGGAAAATCATTTTGCCCTAATTGTTTTGTTTTCCCTCTTCAGAAAAATTTACACCTCACCACAGTTGTGAGCTTAAGAAAATTTTCTTCCAAAAATATCCCACTGGAAAACCTCAAAAATGAAAGTCTTAGTGGCTAAACATGCAAATAGTGTGCAAATTATACTGGGGAATACTCCCAGAAACTGAGGCCAACTGGCAAAGCAATTATACCAGTAAATTCCTGCTGCCTACAGATAATGCAAGGTGACAACTGAGAATGGTCCCTGTGACATTTTTCCTCCAAAATTATGCCTGAGAGTAACGTGAAAGAGTGGCAGAGGCCAACAGTATGCTGGGAACTGGAACAGATTAACTTTGTTTAATTTTAATTTAGTAACATTAATTTAGCTCAAATTATTTCATACCATGAGGGTGTTCTACATTTTAGAGACATATCCTCCCTTCGATAAATTTGGTGAAGTCTTAGATTTTGTTGCTGCAAATACTGAGGTGAGACTAGGTGGATAATAGAGTGCAAGATACTATTTAAAACAGAATTAAGAACAAAGAAAATGTATTGCTATTTATTAAAACTCTGTAACTCACTACTATAATTATTTAAAACCTCCTGCAACTTGCAAGTCAAAATGCTTTTTTTAAGGCTCATTTTTAATTTAAATGTACTGCTTCAAGTTTGTTAAATAATAATTTTTATGTTTACTTTACCATAGTTTTTGATCCATAGCACAAAGCATATAAAGATACTACAGACAGAAAAGTTGAAGTGTCAAATTTGATGCCCCAATTCACTCTGTGACTTGAGGTTTTACACAGAAAACAGGCAACCTGACCTCAGCCTCTGTCTAACCTGCATATGCTTCATTCTTGAGCAAATGAACCTTATTCAGCACACCCTGTCTCTCCCTCATGATGCTTTCTGTGTTCCTTGTCCTACTTTTGGATCTCAGGAGTGTAGCTGTCTGTCATGGTTTGGTGGCACAGTGGCCATACAAGCATGTGAACCAAAAGGATATAAGAAAAGCTTTTAGCAGTGTACCTTTTTTTTCTTGGTTTGGTGGAGGGTTTTTTTGTTTGTTTGTTTTGTCTGTTTTTTTTTTTTTGTTTTTGTTTTGTTTTGTTTTGGGGTTTTTTTAAGAAAGAATAAATATAAAAGAAGTTTTAGGTTTCTAAAGCACAATGTCTGACTGCTGTTACTCAAGGATATACACAAGATGAAGATTAATTCACTCACATTCTTTTCTCCCCTCCTTTCCCAATATTTAAATTCCCCCACATATTATACAGAGATCCTGACAAAACCTGAAAGCAACTAAATATATCACCAAATTCATGAGATGCAAATAACCTCAACAAACAGTAAACAACAGCCCATGACTTGGAGCCTGAGTCTCCCATGATGCAGAGTGCTCTTAATTCCCTCTGCTGCCATTGCCTCTTATGAGGAATACTGACAGAGAAGATGATAAATTGTGGGACAAGAAAAAGTGCTAATTCCCTCTTTTCCAGCCTCTTACAACGTTTTGTCTTCACACCTCCTTCCTGTTCTCTCTTAAAACTGGGTCTCTTTTCTCTATCTCACGGATAAAGTCACCACTTCATTTCATTATCTCTAATTCCGGACATCCTGCATTCCTACACTGAAAGTAATCGATGTAAGCCATCAAAGGAAGAATGAGTACTTAAAAATATGCACCACTATGAAGATGGATGACAGAGCAATGTAACTCAGCACCAGAACAATCTGAACTGGTAGGTTTGCCTAATTTAGAGGAAAAGCAAATCCCCTACTTTCCCTCAAAATGCTGGTGAACATCACATCCGTGAGACGTGTATGGTACAGAACTTTCAACAGTAACTCATGCATTTCTTTAACGGGAACAGTTTCATCTGCAGAGGGAATGCGACAAAGGAAGCCACGCTCAGAGGTGGGAAGATATTTGCAAAAGGCGAGGAAGCTGACTAACCTGACCAATGGGTTCTTTGGTCGGAGCCTTTCCTCTTCTGGCGGTGCTGGTGGCCAAGGTGGTGGTTGTTTCCATGACTGACGTGGACATCTCCGACTGCATCGCGGTGGCTGTGGACTCGGTTGTCATAGAGGAAGGCACTTCACCAACAAGTCTCACATTTCCTTCTATCATGATGTTGGCATCATTTTCTGCTGCCATATTCAGAACTTTCAAGCCATTGTAGTAAAGACCAGAGAGCTGGCCTTGGAAAGGGTGGCCACGTTCCTTGCCTCCAATTTTTATGGTTGCTTGGCTATTGAAGATTGTGAGCTGACGCCCTGTGAAGATAATATTATATACATGCAAAAATGTTGACTGTGAACACTGTACTCTACACGAGTGATAACAGATTGTCATGGGGTGAAAAATGAGAGCAATAAACTATAAGAAAAGGATTTGACTCATAATTCATTGCTTTTTAATGAGGTGTCCATGAAATGCATAAATTTTGAGAGCGTTTGCATTTTTCTTAATTTACGACTTTTTGAGATTTATATGTTTTTTGCTAAAAGGCCAATCAAATATATTTGCAAATGTGTTTGGCACTACAAGATATACCCCTCTCCCTTTTACCTGAAAGCAGTGTTAACCTTTTGGTGTGTCTCAAGAATGCCAGGTTTTCTAATTCCTTAAGATAACTTTTTCTTCAAGTCTGCCAACATTTAAAACTTTTTTTTTTCCACACAATGGAGCATAGAGCCTATAGCTTTATGTACAAATGAGTTTATGTATGTATAGACATATACAAATATGTATATACACACAAAGTTTATATATATGCCATCAAGTCACTAGGTCAAGTGAGTTTTAAAGAATTTATGCAGTAATTTGTTGCATCTCTATGTAAGTGAATATTTACATTTTTAATTAAATATTTCCTTTTTGTAATTAAATGTTTTATTTCCCTTCAACATACACACTGAAAAGAAACACATGGTTCACACTAAGTATCTCAGAGGCAGATTCAAAAATAGATGTCTGATTGGCTTTCAGCAAGGCTATCAATTAAAATAAAAGATTTTAGATGTAAAAGCGGCTTCAGAAATGATACACATACCGATGGAGAAATCATGGCACATTTCCATTAAACAGAGAAATCCTCAGCAACAGTACCACTCTTAGTAAATGGAATAGTCACTTTAGTGACTATTTGGTTTCTGCTCACAAAAAGCATGCACACAACTTTAAGTTCTGTTTTAATTAGTGTTTGTTCCAAAATCCCCTTAGAAGGTTGCAAACGTTAAAGGGACTTCATTTTGATTGGCAATTCATATTGCCCACTATTTAAGACACCTACAGTTTAAACAAATTTTTTTTCAGGACCATAATGAAGATATCATAACTACAGATATTTTTAGTTAATAATTTAGATGCTGGAACATGTAATATAATCTATGAATGATTTATAATTTTTGGTTAATGTTTGCTATGAGTACCTTCATAGATTGAGTTAGTGGATTATATTTAACAGTCCCTTTAACCTTAAGTTAACAGGGTAAGATTATTAAACAGCTGGTACTTCTAGAAATGTATAGAAATTATTATACAAGGTATGCAAATATTACGCTATATTTTACTTTTTAAAATTTGTTTTAATTTAGTTTTACTGAAATTTATTTTTTATGTTTATTAGTGTTACAATGAAGCACTACTTGGTTATGTTCAAATTATTTTTTTATTTGAAGTTTTAATCAATGTTTTTTACCTTTGTCGAGTAGCCATTCATCAACTACTCGACCAAGTCGATATGGAATTCGCTGTCTAGCAATCGCCAGGCGCTCGTTATCATTGTTTCCTTTAAAGTTTAAAGAGACATTTCATTGGTTAAAATCTGTAAGGTCAAAGGTTAAAAGTTAATACTTAAAGCTTGAGCTATACAGTTGCCACATGATTTTTTGAAATTTGGAATTTTAAAAAGTGCTACCTAGAACATTTCATGGTTCAGACTTTTCATTCATTCATTTATTTTATTTTAGCAAACAAAATTATTCCTATGTTAATTGAAAATTAGAAATCTGCATTTGAGCTAGGTTATTAAACTTATGTTATAGACAGACCCAAAAAACAAATTTAAACATCATCGAATGGCTTTACAAAAAAATGATAGTTGACCTCAGGGTTTTGTCTTTTTTGATGTTTCTTATTAACTAGTTAAACATGTTCAGGTGAAACAGGTTTAAGTTTTCAAAAGACATCCAACCTCTCACTCCAGGTTAGTCATTTAAAGGAGAAGAACACAACTCTTAATCACCATCTAAGGCACACTTACTTCTTCTGTCTAATAATAGTCCTGCTGTAACTTATTCCTAAGCAGAAAAAATACACATTTCTTCGCTTCATTTAAATAAAATTCAGAGATTCAAATACATAGTACAGAACAGACCAGGGCATTCACAGTTTGTACATTTTCTTAAGACTCCTTGACAATGTCTTGAAGGAACACCAAGGCTTTGACAAAAGTGATTTGCTGAAAGGTAGCCTGGTTCTGAAACGTGCAAGTGCTTTAAAATTTAGCAAGAGGCCATCTGTGGTGGGGTTTCATAAGTTAAGAACTAACCAGAACCCAGCAATGCAAAGGACAAACTTGTCGCATTTGCCAGCTGTATCTATTCTCAGTCAGTGCAGAGATCTCTGACTTGTTTAAGTAAAACAGTGAGGTAAAATAAGGCTGGTACAGTCAGGAAAATAGCAGATGAGGAATAATTAGTGAAACACTTTAAATATTTATTTGCAATTACAGTTTTTTGTGTTTGAGTGATATAGTTGTGATCCCTCAGGATACCACTTAGAAAGCTACTTAGGAGAATGGCAAACCTAAATATTTCCTTCAGTGTATAGGCATTTGGTGGCAGCAGAGTTTTAGACCAACAATATCTTTTTCTTTCATTGTATTGGTTCATATTAGTAAAGAATCTGACAGATAAGAAGAGCAAGATGGGTAAAAAGCAGTCATTCATGAATCGTGTCCAAATACAAAGTCAATCTCATTGGCTCAAACATGCATATTTTCTTTGACTTCAAAACCCACCAAACCAACCAAGAAACCAAGTCCTGTATCTGCAGTGGAAGTGTAAGCACACACTGCAGTAAGCCCACATAGTGCTCAGAAAGATACGTTCTTGAGCTAGAAGTACCCTACTGCTAACTGTCAAACAGAAATATTATCCAAATTCAGGAGATCAGTGTTCCAGTTTGTCTCAAAATTACAAGCCATAACAGGCTTCCAGGGAAGAGTCAGTACAATAGCCCCCCAGAACTGCAAAGGAAACCATGGTGGTTTTATGCAGATATTTATTCTGCAGTGCTGAGAACTGCTATTTTCCATGTTTCATGCATCCCTCACTTGGTTTAGCATGGGCATCATTCACCATGCCAGGAGCTGACCTGTTCCTTCTCTTTCCGATATCTAATCAAAAACTGGTTTGGGTTGGCATCATTGCAAGGGACATTTGAAGATCATCTCTTCCCACCCCCTGCTATGAGTAAAGATACCTTTCTCTAGATCAGGTTGCTCAAAGCCCATTTGACCTGACCTTGAGCCCTTACAATGACGGGGCATCCGCAACTTCTTTGGACAGCCACAGAAGGTGGTTCCACGATTTCTCTGAGTAAATATACTATGTGAACATCTAAGTGCATGTCATATTAAAAAGTACGTGGACATATATGCATATGTATAAAATATACACATTTTGTTTGTATGTACATTTCTCTCTGTTCTCAGTGTTTAGATGCATTTTCCATAAAACAGAACTGAAATTGAACATCAAACATTTTACGGAAACCTTCCCTTTTGTACTTCTCCAAGCAAGTGAAAATTTAGAATTAAACACATCACAACACAACCACTCTGATGATGTGAGAATACAGAAAGTTTTAATTTTTTTTTTCCTGTTATGATCTTTAAAATTGCTTCTCTTCATCCTGGCCTCCTTTTCTTACCGTAAACTTCCTGTGACTGAATGGAAATTTGAGAAGTACCAGAAAAATCTCCATAAGAAATATCATGTGACCAACACAGGGAAAAGAAAGAAAAAAAGAAAAAAAAAGGTATGATCTTACATGTTTCTATTCTGGATTTGTATCTTCCATCAAAATATGTGTGTATATATGTATACCTAAACCAGTGAAGTAACAATTTATATTTTCTGATAGTCAGTTACTTTTAACACATTTATCTTTTCAATAAGATGTTTTGACAGTTTTTATTGAGGCTTTATCACTTCAGTCACTGAATAAGTGAGAGAACATCCTATTTCTAAAAGGTTTCCTTAACTTACAGTAAATGAATCATGAGTTTTAGTTAGTGTTGCGTACCCTTTTTTTTTTTTTTTNNNNTTTTTTTTTTTTTTTGCTTATCTATATTAAAAAAAAATGGGGGAGTGGGTGAAATTCTTCTGTGTCATTTATAAGAAAGGCTAAGTTGTTCAGAAGGGGTCTGTGGGCATAAGGAATGCATTAACATAATGGAAATAACTCTCATGGATAGAGATCATCATTCACTCATTAACTTCATGCATGGTTACTCACTGGATGCCTTTCATGAACAAACGCTCTCTAGTTCCCAAAAGAACCAAGAAGTTATGGCTAAGTGTTCACAACTGCCTATATTGGGAAGGCATTAAACTGTGTTCTTTATTCACCCAGTAGGTGCAGATCAGGAACAAGTGGTAAGAAAACCCCCTGCAGCCACCAGATGGGATCCTCAGTGCTATTGCAACTCTCTGTTGTAATTCCATGACTAACATGGGATCTATCCTAGGCAAGGTCCACTCTCACTACTCTGCAGCTGCTTCAGAATATCTCTATGGTGATCCTGGAAACTCCTCTGTGAACTAACAGCATAAATTTAATCTTGGCCAGCTTATACATTTCTTTGAATTATTTCAATAAAACATACAATATGTATGTTTTTTGAGACTATTATAATGTGATTCTGTCAATAAATTATGTTTTACACTAGCTGCAGCAGTCCTGCACCACTGGGAGCAAAATTCAAATGAAAAGCAAGAAAATAACAATTTGATTTGCAAAGGTCACACAAAAAATAATTGCTGATTACATTAGCCCATTCCTCATCAGAGGTAAAGTGCAGTGTGAAATACATCTCAATTTGACACTATTACTTTAGCTGAAATTCTTCTAGTGTATAGTATAAATGGAAAGGTTAGAGGGAAATGGTGTGGAACTTATCTGGATTTAGTTTCAAGGAGAACACATGGATTTAGTAACGATGAAACCAGTAGACACATAACTAAATGAAAAAAAAATTATACATAGAACTGAAAATAACAGAAACTCCATTAAAAGCAACAAAAGTCCTATTTAATACATAGTGAAAAACACACATAGTTTCAATAACTGCTTCTTCCCAAACATCTGGTTTGGGTCATACACTCAGCTACAACAAATCTGGATAGACCCAGTAAAACTGTATGTATTTCCCTCATCTTATAATCTCATCCCCAGCAGAGAAATCATAAATACCACAGATTGTTTTCCTCAGGAGTATTCAGTTCACATTTTCTACCTTCCTTTATTTATGCTTGTTTTTACCAGTATGGTGAACCACAAGGAACTTCTTCAGTAAAAACACTTCCAAGAAGGTTAATAAATTTTTTCATGCTCTAAATAAACCTGCGGCTTTGAGATTTTATTCTGTTACCCATCTGAAAGATTAAGTGCTCTGGCAGGCACCCTTTCAATCGTAATTCATAAAAAAAACCCTGATGTGCCCAAACTTTAATTGTAGGCAGCAATGTGACTATCCAGCATTACTCTTCCAGGTTATATGGCCAAGATTTCTTTGATTAAAAAAGCTAGGTGGAAATGATTCACTCAGGATGTGCACCATGACATTGTCTAACCTGATTGAATTCTAGATGACTTCATTCTTCTGCCAAATACACAATATTTTGTCACAACAGAGTGTTAATTCCATACTGACAGAAAGGCTTCAAGGGAATAACAATAATTCCAAAGAATCAAGGTAAGCAGAGGAGAGCAGCAAAGGTCAAATCTTTGAGTCAGAGTTAAATCTTGTGTCACAACTGAGAAGAAGCAGTCCAAAAAAACTTTAATCATACCTTTATATCTATAGGTCAGCTGGGACAAACCAACTATGTGAACTTCACTAATATGTATTTTATCCCTCCTGATTTATTATATTGTCAGGGCTGGAGTGTAATTCTATTTTGTGCTCTGAAATAAAGGTGTCAGTTATTGATGTGAAATAGCAGCATCCTTGAAAGGGAATAAGTAAGAAGTTTGAAAATCGTGAGTCTGTGAAGAGCAACCTAGACTAGAGAGTATTTTCTTTGAAACAAGCCCTTTAACAGAATACAAATTCACATTGTTAGTCTCAGTGATCTGTTAGGGAAATAAATAACAAAGTGATGAAACCAAGGTCTATCTCCATTTATAAACAACCGCCTCTCCTGAGTTTTGCTCATCATGATCTTGACACTGCTCTTTCTGAATCATGACTCCCCTGACATCTGCAAGAGAAAGGCAGAGACCCACATCATTCCTCCAGATGCAGTTAGGGATGAAATCTGACTGAAATGTCAATTGCATGGCATGAGAAGAAGCCACAGCAGCTTAGGGTGGGATATAGGGGCAAACAGTCCACAAACGGTCTCACAGAGCCAGGAAATGAAATCACAATCTCAGTAATGTCCCATACTAAAGTTCTTTCACACCATCTATTTCCATTATTGTGCACACATTCCTGAGACTGAGTTGCATGGGGTAGAGAAGAGGTCCAAGTTCACCTCAGGAAGTCACTGTGTTAGTGGAGGACACTGCTCTGACCTCTATTTTTGCTGAGTGCTTACAGACTTGTCTAGCCAGTGTTTGATCCAGGAGTGAGCTCTGGATGGATCACATGAAGGTGTGTGTCCTTTCCTGCTGCTGAAAGATGTCAGCTCTCCTTGTGACAGTGTGTGGGGAGAGACACAGGAGGATGCAGTGGCCAGTCTTGAAGGTGTTGTATGAGGAGTTACATACCCAGAAGGCCGATTTGGGCCTCGTCCAGTGCTTGAAGGGAAAGTAGACACAGAGCTGCAGAATGTGACTATTTTGAACAAACCTTACCATCAGCTCAGTGAGAAGATAAATGTGAAAAGAAGCTCTTAAGTTAGAGAAAGAACCTGTAGCAAATAAGTAAGAGTGCAGCTCTTCGATGTCTTACCTTCTCAAGAAAATTTAACCTATAAAGAGAGAAACCACCATGAAGTACAGCTCCTCTAAATTTTGAAGTGGCAAGCCTGGCATGTTCATACTAAATGACCATAATATAATATGGTCTTACCACCCTACAGGAACTCCCAAATTCCTTATAATGAATATTAAGCATCCAAAGAGACTATTTGCCCACAGAGTGACTGATAGCAGTCTTCATAGAAGAGTAAAATCTCTCACTAGGGGCTTATAACACTGCTAAAAACAAAGAAAAACTTAGGTTTGCCTTTAAGAATATGATTACCACATCTATTGAAAGATGTGCTCATTTATCCTACAGACTGTACCAAAACATCTTACATTCACCCGTAAGCTCCTTATTTCATGCTTGTGTATTAAACAAAGTAAGTAATATTTTTACAACTTTCTACAGGATTAAACTGCAAACCCTCATTAACCTCTCAGGGGGAGAAGAACCTTCACTTCAAATCAACTACCTTCTGCCTTGTTTTTCTTTTTGATTATTTTTCACTGGATTAATTACTAAATAAATGAAGAGTGTGCTCTTCCTGGCTCTCACTTCCTCACTATAATGCAGTGTCTCAGTTTGTGCAGTGTTGGGCAGCTTATTTTGAGAGATTGGTGTATTATATCAAAAACAAGCAAGAGAAGATGAAAAGTAACAAGAAGCAGATAAGAAAACATAAGACTTGTCTGATAAATTAAAGGTCATATTTTGTTATCTGGAGCTTTACAAAGATCCTTTGTACTGCCTGTGTAGTATTAAAGGAGCTAATATTATAGGGCTGCTGCTAAAATAGGCAGGACAATTGATAGGAATCATTGAAGAGGAATGAATTGTTGTAAGTATGGCACCATGTCCCACATTACCCCAAGAGTGACATTTTGTAGTTCTCCAAGGTAAAAGGACTCTGAACTGTTTCTAAATCATAATGTCACAGCATTTAAGGTTACCTTTTCTATACAAATTTAACCAAAAATTGACTGTAAGCAGTTTCTTATTCCATAGATTTTCAACAACTGAAAAATGGACAATGTTTCAAGGCTATTGCATTGAAAATTAGCTAGACCTGAGATAGCAGCTACTGAGGGTGTTCTACTGACTTTTTCCCAGGTAGCAATCTGGATGATCTTCATTTCATGCTAGAAAAGAGGTGCTATATAGAATGTCTTTTGACAGAAACAATACATTATGTAAATGAACAATGGCAAATGGGAAACACTGTGCTCAGCCCTCATTTTAAATTCCCACTGGGCTGTAACTCCATGAATATCCAGTATTCAGGTAGAAGCCATCAATAAGAAAGGACTTATTAACTGTGTGGTAAGTCTCCTAATTAAGTTTAATCACCACATAAATTCTGAGATCAGAATAAGGACAACCTGCCAAAAGGTCATTGCTCATATCCTTGCATTTTATTGTAGCCAGTGAAAGGCTTTGGAAAAATCTATTTTTCCCATAAGTTATTTGTGGACAATTTGCAACATGAAAAGTTATCTGAAACAATTGGAAAAATCTTCTGGAGTTAAATCCTGCTCTTGGTTATGTGGTTGATAAGAGAAAATAGAGTATTGGCCTTCAGTTGTGATCTCCAAATCTGCTGCAATTGGACTGCTTTGGCAGACTGTTCAGGGGCAGTGCAGGGTACAGATAAAGTCATGCTCATTACATGACCAGATTCATAAACACTGCATGAAATCCAAAGCACTCAGCATCAACCTTCATCAACAGCACACAAACTAACTTCACTGCAGCTGTAAATTTTAAAGACATTGATTTCACATTCTTTCACAAAAGATGCTGGAGTTAACCCCTATGTCCCAAAGTCCTGGGACATACAGGTGTTTTGTCACACTTACTGCACCTGCCCAGGCTGTATCAGCTTGTTCTCCTAGGGACAAGCATAATTACACACAAGCCAACAGGAAGAAAACAGATGTCATTATTTGGACCAGATTTTGCCAAGCAGAAAAAAACCAAATGTGCCCATATAGACAGAAAATGGCATTTAAGAGATAAAAATCTGTTCTGTGTCAGCAGTGCGGGCAAAGAGAAAAAAAAAAAAACAAAAAACCCTAGCCCTTGGCCAAAGCAAGCTTGAGACTTTCAGTTCTGTCTGAAAGTGGCATTTCAATTTGTGTATTTAAACCTTGCAGACATTTTACTATAAAAGAATAATCTATTTCAAATAGAAAGGTTTAAACTTGCACATATGGGGGGAGTTTAATGCTTTTGGCAAGACGCAGAAACAGAAACTGTAAATAATAGAAACAGATGCTCACTGAGATAAAAGCAGAGGAGTGCTTTAGGACTGCAGAACTATAATGAGACGACCACCATGGAAAAGCATAATGGCTGTGAGTAGATTCCCAGAAGAAGTTTAATCTTATCTGTTAAAAATTGAAATAATCTGATTTCCTATTTATAATATCTTTTTTAAAAAAATCACTAATAATTCCCCTGCAACCTAAGATATGTTGCATATCATTTTACCTTTTTATAAAATACAGCTCATTTTCTAATAATCTGCAACACATTTCCAGTTAGCTAAGGTTTTTCTCCTTTTGATTGATTATGTTTTTTATACATATATGTTTGTTTATATTTTTTTGGTGTAGTACAGCCTAGAATACTAAGAATTGTTGTGAAACATTTGATTTTGTTTTGAGATGGCAATTTTGAAGAGAATCGTAAAGTTCAGTGCTCAGATACTCTGAATTTCTAGATTCAAAACTCTTCTGTATTTTCCTTCTTGTATGGTTTAGGAGGTTCTCAAGGAAAGGAAAGTCTGGTTACCATAACACATTTATCACTCTCCTGACAGCTCTGCTTCATGACTTCTCATACTCTCTGTTTAGAAATGTGACAAAGACCCTGGCTGCTGGCTAAAGGCCCTGTGTGGGGAATAGGCAGGAGAAGGGCTGTCAGTGCTGGCACAAACCACATTCATAAGAGTCCAAAGGCTGCCAGTGTGGGCACAAACCACACCCATGGAAAGTCCATTTCAGTGCACCCTATTCTTCAAAAGTCCAAAAAGACACACCGAGCATCGGGCACGGAAGCAATTCTCTGGTGCCTTCCTAAATCATGGCCTGAAGACATCTTTGAACAGATCTCTCCTGGGATGTTTTCAGATGACAGATGGTGTCAAGGAAGCCTTGGGCCTCTGGAAGAAAAAGCCAGTGACTCCAAAGCCAGTCTTAACATGTGTGGATCCTGCACCAGCTAAACCAAGACATCCCTATGCCTCAAGCTCTTGCCCAGGACACACTTTCATATGAGGAGCTGCTCTGTTTTAAAAGCTAAAAACCATATTTTGGATAGGCAGTGCAAAACTGGGAGCTAACTTTCATGTAGGTCTAAATTTATTGGCTTGATTTTCAGAGCAAGTCTGAGCTGAAGCACCAGAATGAAAAAACAATCAGTATTGACCTATTTAAACATATATGAATTTGCAAGGAAATAGATTATCACTATTCAGCTGTCAATATGTTTAATTTTTCATTTTGTTTTACAAAAATCCATTAGCTGATGCAATACCCACAGTGTAGACATGACTTCTACTTTGAAACACTTATGAAATGTTAAATGGGAAAAAGATCAACTTTAGAAAGAAAATAGCTCTGCTAGCACAATTTACACATCTACTTTTTCTCAGGGAACCACTTGACCTTTTAAAAACATACTGAAACCCACCATGTTGAAATTAAATAAGGCTATTATAATCTTTCCAGCTTTATGAACTCTTGTAGCTTCTCTAACACGAAGCACTAATGCATTATTAAATATAATGTATTATGCTATTTAAATTATTTTTATTTCTAAATGATGGTACTGAGCAAAGTGAAGTATTAAATAAGCATCTAATTCAAAGCAGATAATACACTAACAGCTAAAATGGGCAGATGACTTACTAATAAAATATTAATACATTCCAGTTTAATAAGCATATTTCAAGACAAAATTCAGGCCTCTGAGCAGGAAGGACTACATCAGTCCATCAATCTACTGTTCATCATCACCCACGAAAGTACTGGCATGGACCCAATAGATTCCGTGGGAAAAGGAAGCTGCCTCCTGTCCTTGCTTTTATTCCTGTGTTCACAGGTTTGCCACTGCTTCTAAAGCAGAGCACTAAAACTTAGAAAGTATGAGGCTGAAGTATATTCAATTAACACTAAAATATGTCTAACTGCCAGGGTGGGTTGTTACCACCAATAAAGTACAAGGCTAAAACAGGATTCTGACAAGGATTGGAGTAACATCCCATTTTGTTTTCTGCACAGAACACCCATGGTGCTTGCGTCCACAGAGCTATGACAGATCAGGGAAGTGTACAGGCAGCAGATTATTTTTGACACACTCCTGCAGCATGGCTCATCTCTCCAGCTCAGCTGGAAAAGCTGCATGCAGGCTTACTCTGTGGAATGCTCTTTAACTAAAGTCAGCTACTGCAAAAATTACATGCAACAAACTGTGAGCTATCAGATAGAATGGATAAGCAATCAGTTAACTAAAAATCATTCCTTACAGGAATTTATCAGGATTTATGGATGTATAAATGTACAAAGCTGAGAAAGATAAATGTTTTATTAGGATTTAAGTAATATTTCCAGTATTCTCTTTTGCAAGTACATTCTCAGTTTGATGCAATAGGACTGACATATTTAAGGCATCACATAGCTTTTGATTAGCACAGTAATGTTTCTGGATATAGAAATGATACCTGGAAACTTTTATTTTTTTCCTACTCTGACTTTAATTCCTGGAAAGTTATTGCTATATCTGCATTATGAACACAGTGGTGCCACAGCATTATTCTTATGTTGATAATACATTGCTAAGACATAGGACTAATGTCAACTGCACATCAAAGGATATGACTAAAGTAGGTGTTCAGCCAGGAAACTATTCTTTGGTTAATTTATAACCAACTCAGTGAGGATTTTCAGGGAGCCACCTTCTCCTGATGTGATGACACACCATGAGGTAAATGTCTCAGAAGACTCACTGTTGAAATTCTGTGCTCATTTCTTCCATGAATTTCTTAGCTCTGCTTACAGCTTTCTAGGAACAGCTAAAGAGCACTGTAAGCACCTACTGTTTTTTTCCTCCTGAAAGCACTTAGACTGTAATCAAGTCACTGCATAGTTTTCTTTTTGATGGTATAAATCACTTAAGATTGCGCCTCTCCGGGGTTCTCATTATGCACACACCAATTTGTTTTCTTCCATAGAACCACAGACCCCAGGTAAAGACTTTGATACCTGTTCCAGATCTTGTTTCAAAGTGCTGCAATAGGTGGTAAAATCCTCCCCAATTCTTAATGCTTTAGCCTTTTGTGCCCACAAAGCCATTGCCATTAACTCCTTTTTCACAGCCTCGCGTGATGCTTCATGTGGAGAAACCTGGAAGACGAGACCCCCACAAGAGTCTTCTTGGAATTCTATTTCTCCAGGACACTGTCTACATTGCCATAAGCTTTTTAAAGCAGTAGAGAACCCCAGTGGTTGGGGGAAGTTCCAGTCAGTGAGTGCCCCTCACTGAGAACCATCAGTTGTATGCGATACTGAGCTTATTACCTCAGACTGACTAATGAAAAATTAACTATCTATATTCACTGCTCACCACTTGGATGAGAAATATCCACTAACTTTGGGATTGAAAATGAGACGTGTGGCTGTGATTTGCAGACTCCCCAAAGTCACTGCCACACTGTCCTCTGCAGTGTTGCTCCTCTCTGATTGTAATTTGGCTCTTAGAGGATGATTTTAACACACAGGATACCCATGAACACCAGAGAACATAATGAAAGGGGAGGAGGAATGCTGAAACTGAGTCTGAAACCTCTCTGCCCAAATCCTTCATGTGTATCATATCCTACCACTTTCTGGAACTGATAGTGCAGCTATAACTGAGTTTGCAGTTTAGTTAAGACAGAAACTCGCTTGAATTTACATGAGAGAAGCTCTAGTACTGGGACCCTAAAGTGAGATGCTAAAGAATCCTTTGGTTAAAAATTGCTATGAGGCAATTACCATGCTCTGAAAATGAGAGTATGCTTTCAAGATTGAGCCCTGTATCCAGTTACAGTTATATCTTTAGCACCATTTGTTCTTCTGCAAAGGACGTATTTATTATTCTCTCCCTATTATGTAAACCGTAATTTAAAAAAATTAAACCTCTCCTCTATTAATGCCCATCAGATCTGTAAAACAGGAAAATCAAAATTGTCTTTATATAGAATTAACCTTGATGATAGTATGATAGTATATTTCATTCATTTTTTAATGTCCACTATACCCAATGCTGCACCAGAAAAGCCATTTAACACCTTAGAAATAGTTCACTGAGGAAAATAAACCGCTCACATCTCAATTAAGCCAATTTGTAAAAGCATAATTTAACTGCCTTTAATTCAGTTAACTTCTGCAGGTAAAGGGCTGAAATTAGGATGCCCTTCACAGTGTTTCATGCTTCTGATACACTAAGGGATATTCAATTTCTGCTTCAAATTTATTTGAAATTCTGTATACTACACAATCCGCCCCTTGTGAAGCTCATAAGACTTCTAGGTTATATAAATCATACAAGGTTTTCTTTTTTGACAGGTAGGATAGACTGAAAAAAAAAACCCAACTATCCTCTGGCTTAGCTATACCTTGCTAGGGTCAAGGTAGCTCTTTGAACACTCCTGGAACACTCTGAACTTAATTGTATATGCATGATATAATACAACAGTAGAATTTGTTGCAACTAAGGTGCCATTAATCTCAAATCCAAAGTATTAAAGAAAAGAAATATTTTGACAGTGTAGGTGCTGCAGTTGGAAGATGTTTTTTGTTTGTTTGTTTGTTTTTTAAATAACAGGGCTTAAGACTGAAGAAATCTAATCACACCACAGGAGGAAGAGATGGGTGTACAGCTTCTCTCTCATGTTCACAAGGCAAAAAGGGAGAAAGAGAGTATAAAAAATGTACATGCTTATATGTTCCAGACAGCAATGATTTGCATCCTTCTGGATACCTGCTTAATGCAGTTCGCTCTCTGGAAAATATATCCAGGACAGAGCAAGTTGCTGTTTTCCCTGCTGGAGTATGAATTATAGTGACTATTTCTGAATTAGTTAGTTTAATGGAAGTTCTTATCCTGCAGACATAAAGTACTATGCTGCTGTCACACCTTATGCCACCAGTAAAATATATTGGGGACACATGCATGAATGTGCCCCAAATAAAAAAATACCTCATCTTCCAAGAGCACCTAAAACACAATAGCACTGCAGAGAAATGAATTTTGTTTTCCATATGATAGATTGTCTGGTTGCAAGGCTCAACACCACATTGATTTTTTTCTGTCCTGAGAAAGGCTCCCACTGCAGACTGACTCCAGGCTTGCCCCAGAAGATAATGGAAATAGAGTGCATTGCCGAAGAAGCACACAGCATTGTACTCTGCTCTTGTATTCTCAACCAGCCACTGGGAGCTTCAGTGGGAGCCTTAGAGCTGACCCATGTGCGTGCTCATCCAGTGAGGCATCTCAGGACAGGGGCACTGTCACAAACATACCAACTTCAGTGTTGCACAGGAATCATTTCACTGGGGTGAGTGAATTATCGGTTTGGCTCAGCGAGTGACACGTTATATAAAGTCCTGTGTAATGAGATAGTTACAAACCCACTGGGGACTGGGAGGAAAGAGAAACAAAGGAATCTGTTCAAATCTCTGCACTGACAACACGGTCCTGCCCCTGGGAAAGAAAAGAAGAATGAAGAATTTCTTTTAAATCATTGATGCCATCAGAGATACCAGCATTATATTGTTAAGGAAACTATGCAGCTAAAATTCCTTGGGGAAGAGTTTGAGTAAATTGTTCCCTTCTTAACTGACAAGATGTTAATCCTCCATTTCTAACTTAACTTACTAGATTGGGTAAAAGTATGATGCTGCAGGTTACACAGAAAACCTACTTCAACACAAATACAAGTTTGTAAAAGAACCTCTAAGTACTGGCAATATTTCATCTTTTGTGATCTGACTTTTGGGAATTGTTAATAGATAAGGGCTTTCCTGAAGGAGTGAAAGGGACCAGCTGAGACAGATTTGCCATGTCTCATTCTTAGGTCTGTTTTCATTCCCATTTTATTCCTCTAACTTGAATCCCTAGAGCTTGTTGTCTTCAGAAATTCCATTTCCATATCACCCTGTGCCTAATTATGGTAAGCAGACATTGGCCCATCCTCTGCCAAAAGACATGAAAAGAGCACATCTCTGTTTCTTTCAGTATTTTAAAAACGCTTTTCTGAATCACTGCTCATTTGACATTTTCTTTCTCCTTCCATTGTGCCACTTTGCCATATCTAACTGAAAGGTGTTATACCTTCTGTGATCAAGTAATGACAACTGTGCCACACATTTTATCAAGATCTGAATTTAATTACAGGATCTAACAAGCCTAAGAAGGGATGAGCCTTTGTATTTCACCGGGATATCCAAGATGAAAAATATAGGGGAAAAAAACTCTGTCTGCAGATTCAGAGAAGCATTATTATATTGCATTATCTGACAAAAAGACCTGATAAGCTGTCAAATTAAAAAGCTGATTTGGGAAATTTTACTGATACCACTTTTTGAAAAGAGACTTACTGTAGTGCTTTGTTTGGGTATCACCTAGGTTCTTTATTTAAAGACAGCAGCAGGATAGAACAATTTTATAATCTCTCAAAGGGCAGCGGTCCTTTTTTTAAAGCAAAAAAATATAATTCCTTGACTTTGAGTAAGCTGCAACAGAGGCTCACCCAAAGAGAATGGGAAAATAAATTTCTATTTTTGTTAACATCAATCTTTCACATCGACAATAAAATTATACAGAATGTGAGACCTGGGTGTGCGCTGACAAATACGTTTAATCATAACCAAAGAGCAGTCAGAGCTGGAAAATGAGAAAAACATGCAAGAAATCAGTTGTGCAATTACAAAGGCAAGGTAGCACACTGGCCCAGTTACATCCATCATTTAACTGCTAGTTTGTGTCTCAGTAACTTAGATGAATTTTTCATGTGTTTTGATTCCTGCTTCCAGAATAGTTTCTTCCTTCTTTATTCTGGAGAACTTACTGAATTGAGTTTTGAATAACTCCTTGTCTTATTTTTAGTTCTCCATGCCATTATTGTACACTCTGGTATAATGCCTCATTTCATTAATATTATAACTGGACATCATAACACGAATACTGGTAGATATCAGCTTCCTACAATAGGAAATCCTCATTGAGGATTTTGTCCAGACAAAACCAACAAAAAATAACATAATTTTATCTTTGCTTTGGCTAAGTATTGGAGACATCATAGCAAAGTTAATTGTAGGAAACATTCTTTGATTGAGTGATCAGGAGTTGACTTAAATTAATATGAGGACAACTAAAAATAAGCCTGTAAATCAGATTCTTGATTTAAAAAGAACAAAATTGGATAACACGAAGGAAGTCAGAGTATGCAATCAGTGTGAGGGGCTGGATTCAGCCAGGAATGACACTTGGAAATCCTATAAAGTATTAAAATGATGATCTATATATATATATTTATTTTTTTTTTTAGTTTGCACCTGCAAGGTTAAAATATACCAAGGGAGACCTGCTAGACTGAACAACTACACTATCACAGGCTATGTTACAGGAGGTTAAAACCCCAGACTTGCTCAGTAAAGAAAGCAGTGCCTTTCAGAATTAGAAAAATAAATAAATACTCAAGAAAAGTTGCCAGAATTTAAGCCCAAAGAGTCTCTCAAAGAAAGTAAACTAAATTCAAAAGCCAGAGATTCTAAAGTGCTCTAAAAAAAAAGAGATCATAGAGTCAAGGAGAATTACTTTATAGGAAGGCTGATGGCGATCCAAGGGAGCAGATTGAATTGACTCACAGGAATGTATTTAATATAGATCCCCACAGCTCTGAAAAAAGCAATGTGCATATTCTTACTGAACTTGCAAGGCCAGAAAGTGAGAAAGATGATCTATATCCCAGAACTTAAAAAGAAGAAGCCAGGAGTTTTTAAATCCAGGTATCCAATGAGATGTGTTATTTCTTGTAGTAGAGAACAGACAATGTAATAGCTTTATATGAGAAGAATTTAAAAACTACCTAGCTGAAGTATTTAGTCTGACCTTAGCCATACATGCTGCTTTAGAACAAATTTTAAAAGAAATAATTAAAGACATGAAAGCAATTGGAAAATGAGATAAAATGCAAAACTTTACCAAATCATGTTAGGCTAGTTTAACAGCTATATTCGACAAGCTAACTAATTTTCCAGATGAAGGAAATGAAGTATGTCTAATTTTTTGGATTTCAGTAAAGCATTTGATATGATGTCATGTAGCAAATCATGGATTTACTCTAGAAAAAATACAGGAGTGTGAAAAGTGTACAGTAAAAAGCTGAATAAAAAAAGAAAAAACAAAGAGTAGCATCAAACAAGGGTTTGTTCTCTCCTCCTTCCTCTATCTCATGTAGAGACTGATACCCTGCTGCTGTAGCTATTGACAGGTTCTAAATTCAAGGGCTGCTTGTCTTGCATCACACTCGGGGCTCCCATCTTCCCAGGATGCATCTCCTTCCAGGAACCAGCTCTGGAGCTGTCTCCTCCCTGCAACTCCCACTTCATTCAGTATCTTCTTTAGCTTCTTGGTGAATCATTCCCACAGATGATAAGCAGTCCTTGCTTGTCATATTCAGACCTGCCAATGTGTCAACTGTACCATATTCTGGCCCTTATGTTCCCCGCTAAATTAACTATATTTGAAAAAATAAAAAGCCTCAAGATGTAGTAGATGGGTCAGATGTACCAAAGCTCTCCACATATTTTGGGGATCTGATGCCATCTAGTTGAATGAGTGGAAGACCTGCATGTGTTTTAGTCACAGAAACATGATAAACTCAATGCTGAGTTCTACATGGAGTTAACAAGAGGAGTATCATGGTGAATTCCCAAATTGCATTAGACTGTGCCATAGGAGCTACCACAGAAGCCACTCCAGATATGACTGCAAGGAAAATCAATGGTTTTCCCCCAGAAAAACTACCTCAGTGGAACTCTTAAGAAAGTACCCAAGCTGAGTTCTGCAATAAATCATCTTTTGTGTATTTTCTTCACTGATCTCAGTATAAATTGCCATCCACACAGTGAAGTCTGTAGATGACATGAAAGTAGACATGGTGGTAATGCTGAAGAGGTTGCAGATATCAGTCAAGAGGAACAGAGCCCTTCTGAATTAACAGAAGTGACACCAAAGCTTAGACTACAAAGTGCAGGTCATGCACTTAAGATATAGGACCAGTCACACAACTTCTTGCCTTAAACTTGGATACTCTGATAGAGAATTCATGAGGAAAGACATTCAACAGGTAGTCAGCTACAGAATGACATTGGGCTTTCCAGTTCTGAGGTATGAAAAAGAAAATTAAGGTCTTAAAATGCCGAATTAATATCTGCATTACTGTCTTTGTATATCCTTGAGGTCCTAGTGTTCTCACTACTGTCCATTTTCAAACACATGTGCAGTTAAAACCAAATTAAAAACAAAAACAGCATCGAAGAAAGGTTATTATGATACACAGAGAAATGAGAAAACTATTCTGAAAAAGACATGTAAGAACAAAGTGGGATGAACTGGAAAGTGCTTGGACTGAAAGCAAAAGAATTTCTTAAGAATAGGATGTTTCTTCTAAGTTACCCTCTAAGAGAAACAATTTATGCAAAGAAGCAGACTTGACCCAGTACATTTTAATTTCTAATTTCTTAAGGTCTTCTATCACTAACCTTACTTTTAAATACAAATGCGGAAAAAAAAAAGGAAATGGGAATGGGAAGAAAAGCCATCCAAGCCACTAATCCTTTACAGGGAAAGTGACCCATTGATTTAAATATAGTTCCATTAATATTTTCTTTAGCATTCTAAACATTCTCAGAACTTGTTTTTTGACTGGTAATGAAAATAATCCATGAGCTGTGTACAGCATTGAACCTTCGTCTTGAGCCAGTGCAATCAATTAAAAATATTTTCCATGAAAATTCAAATTATCTTACCCATGTGCATTATCTTTCATAGATCAACTTTAGTTTTACTGCTACGAAGCATATTCAACAGGGTCAGTTGTTTTTTTAACTCTGAGATAAGAAGAGAAAATGCTTTGTTTGATTAAAATGTTTAAGTCAATGAAGATTTTGCAAAATCTCTCATTCTAGAAAAAACGCAAATAAATTGCACAAAACCAATAATTTCTGAATTTCAAAAATGTAAAAATTTGGGATTATTAAATTCTTTTATTTCAAAATATCTTTTTAGATTTTTCTACCTTTAATTTTTCCATTTTGTTTTTTCCTTGTCTGTTAAAGGAAGCACACTTTTTAAAATTCTTTATCCACTAATATTTTTTCTTCTGTAGTAATCTTGAATTTATCTCTCTTACAGCCTGTATGGTTTCTAACTTTTATATTAAAAAATCAATGTTATTCAATTAATAACAAGGTTTAAATGAACATACTTCCATTGAAAATCAATTTATTTACTCCTTTGGTTTTCATTAGGTAGGAATCTGTGACCCTGTTCTCCCTAAGACAGAGTCTGATCCATCAAAGAACTTGACCTTTACCACCAGGGCTGGGTAAATTCTTCCTGAATATTTTCACATGGAATTTCATCAAAGACTTTTTGCAAATCAAAAACCCCAAGTATGTTAACTCATTCATATTTATACCCCATTATCTCCCACGAAACCAGAGTAGGTTTAACTATAACAGGTACCAGCAGACCTCCCCAGGTGGAGAACTCAGCATAAACAGAACCCCAGGGAGATGTGACTCCATGGACACATGAATGGCCATACATAACACTGATGAGTTTTGTTTTCTAAATCAGGGAGGGTGAGACTTGGTTACAAAACAGCTACTGACTTAGCTGGAATTTTTCCCATTATATTCTTATTAATTCCATGACTAAATATTTTAGACCTACATCTTCCACTTCTAAAGCCTGATTTTATACACGTGGCATAAATTTATACATAAAGTGTTTACTTGCACATTCATCTTTTACAGATTCCCAGATGGAGAGCTCCTGAGAAATCCTCACAATTTTTCCAAACACTGTTATCTCCAAGGGAAGTAATGTCTTATGAGATGTCCTTATTTCACTGGCACTGCTGGTTTCCCACAGCAGGAAAATGACATCCTAACCAGGACGCATGGGGCACTCTGTGTTTCACAGAAGCTTAATTGCTTAACTCTTTTCTTTTCTTAATTGCTTAAGTCTTTTCCATTGGACCTCTCTCCTGGGCATAAGAGCAGTTTTTATTTTGTCTTTGGGAACAAGCAATGAGAGATTCCTCCAGGTTTGTAAGCTTTGCAGCTTATCAGATGATGGTGTTTCCTTATATCCTCTATGTCTTACCATCAGGATTGAGGGATGACAGGTCTGATTGTAGGAGTCAAAACTCTGGCCATAGCAAAGGAACACACATGAGAGAGAATCAAGATGGATTCTTTTACCCAAAGGAGGAACCCAGTGAGAAAAAAGGTACAGGCAATGTGTGGCAGGACAAATAGCTAGCAGTCAGAAGCTTCTGTTATTTTTCTGTGAAACACCCTGAAAGTCCTGTGTCCAAACAGCAGTGGCCAGAGAGGTTTGAAAATATGCTCTCTGGCACAAGGCAAAGCAAACACTGAGTGATCATTTACTTGTTAGATTCCTACATCACCTTGACCATTATCATTTTGCATGGATGTGGTGATAACAGGCTGACTGTCCCTTTTATTAGAATATTCAAAGACACATTTGTGAATGTGCTTGAGATGTCTCCCTACCACCACACCTATATCTGAAAAACATCTTTGATCCCCTTCAGAAGGGGCTGTAGGGGCTTGAATTTGGAGGCTGTTTCTAAGCCAATAGGAAGCAAGTTAAGCAAGTACATGGATCACTTGGGAAATGCTAATCCATTCCTGGAGAAACAAATGTACTGACACAAATGTCTCCTGTTAATTTTATAGTCAATCTGAACACAGAAAAACCAAGACAAGTGAATGCTATTTACCCTAAATAGGATACATTGTAATAGCTGACTCCTAGCATTTATCTTAAATTCACGTGTATCCCATGAAAAGGTGACAGACACTTTTCCTATTTTCTAGAATACAGGGACCAAGAGAAGCATTTAAATGACATGTCCTTTTTCCCCTAGCCCTTGGATGTTCTGCAGGAACAACCTTTATCCCACAGATCCAGAGAGAGTCCCTAAAGACAACACATGTGATCTCAGCTCTTTAATCAAAACCAGCTAACCAAAAAAACCCCCAGACCAACTAACCAAAAAAAAAAAACAAAACAAAAAAAACCCAAACCAAAACCCAGTGCAGAATTTTTCTATATTACACCAAAGCCCTTAGAGCTGGTGATTGCCATACTGCAGAGGTACTGGCACTTCACATAATGTCAGTTTGCTCTTCTGCCAGCATCCATAGTCTCTCACACAGGTTCTTCTTTGGTGTCTGTGCTCAATCATGATTTATACCTCCTAATCACAGACATGCATCTGTTCCAGCAGTCTGTCAATGCTTTGGACAAGCTCTTTTCTGCAAGCAATGTGAGTGACATGCTCATGCTCTCAGATCTTCGCCTGTCAGACACATCCCTGGCATGTCCTGACCCATGGGGTACGTGAGGACAGCTGCAACAAAGTTATGCTTTTCTAAGGCTAAGCAGAGATCGAGGGATGACATAATTTTAGATATTTGCCTACATCAGACAGTATCTTCCAAACTGCTGCAGGGTCCCAGGAATGCTGAGCATTCTCAGCAGACTGAGCAGCTTTGAAACCGTAGACCCATTGCCCAATATCTAATAGGTCATTTTCTAGATAGAAAATTCTGCATCGATTTACGATGGAAGTCATGAAGAGAAAATCCTCACTGGTAAAATGATTAGTTGTGTTGTGTGTTTTAAAAGAATCATCATTGGGCAAACTGCCTTTGACCACAGAAAACATAGAGTTAGTGTCAGAAAAGTGATTCTGAAATTCTTTCAAAATAAGTGGTGGTTATTGTGGCTTTAAAATGTCCTCTACCTTGTTTTTATACACTTTCTCTGACTAGTAAAATAGACAAACTTCACTACCAAGGAACAAAATTCAGATACTTAAGGAAACTGTTTTTCATGATAAATAGGTATGATTATGAGCACTATTATGATAAAGATTTGGGTTTTTTTCCCTCCTCCCTTTCTAATCTTATTTGAAACACATTTTCTTCCAGGTAAGGAAGAAAATGTTGTTTCAAATTAAATAAATTGCTTTGTTCTCAGATTATCTAAGTCCCCTGTAAACATTGGGCAATCTTGACATGAAAAGTCAGAACATTTTATTCAGAAAATACTGAAATTAATCTTTTCATATTACTAAAACCATTTACCTTTTTTTCCTTTTTTTTTTTTTTTTAATTTGACCAAAATCCTTAGTTCAGTTTGACGCAAATTAACAAATTCTTTGTTTTATGCAACCTTAGGAAACTGACAATTCAGTGTAGAATTATTACCTAACTGAAGTTACAAGTTACAAGAGCAGCCTCTTCCAGAAGCAGCTGGAGTTGCTATTGTGGAGCAGTCCCATCACCACAACAGCAGCCAGACCATTGGGAAGGGAAATTAAAACTAGACAGTGAAGCAGACAAGATAAGCCACAAGGAGTAGAAAGGATCTGCATGGAAATGGGGATAGTCTATTGATTAGGAGCTCTGACTGAAAAGTCAGCAGTTTTCTCATTCCTGTTTTAATATAATCATAAATTAAGCTTCATCCAGATAAGTTAATGTGAATTCACTATCTGAAAAAGAGGTCAAGATGAAATACTAAGGTTCTTTGGGAAGGTGCAGAGGGACGGTGATTCAGCAAATTCAGCAAAGAGACATAACACTGAATTTAGTTAAGACAGATGGAATAAATAAATCGAGTGAAGATACAGGTGTCTTAACCAACTATCAAAAAACTACAGTGTGCCACTCACAATCACAGGGCTATGCACCAGTCACAAACGCAAGAAATGGGGAAAACAAAATCAACATTTAATAAAGGGCAGAAATCAGAGCATACATCCTCACAGCTCTAGCATTTCATTCAGAAAAGTGACAAGAAAGAAACTTTAGGGTAAAAAAATTACTTTGATGGTAGTCTGGAAGAACATACATATGTAAATCCAAACCTCTGTTTCTGAAAATCATCCAGCCAATTCAGAATACGGAAATCTTCACTTTTGTCTAGGACTAAAACACATTTTTCCCAACTATATTTCAAGAAACAACCATCCACCTTAACTAGGATAATCATCCTCTACCACTGACCCCTGCCTCTCTTCCTTTTACAGATCTCTCATTTCACACCTACTCAGATAAAAATTGAAGGTGCATTGGCCCAGAGCAAACACACATCTACTGGGATCAAGAACGATGTCTGACAGAAGAGACAGACTACATTCTGTTCATCTTCCAGGGTCACTCTTCTGCATTTTATGCAACTCTTGGGTAAAACACAAAGCCACCATAGGATCTTTGTGAAATATTGCCATGTGATGTTTTGTTCCAGCTGTTATTGGGCCTTGGGTATCCTTACCCACAGCAGCTACATGGGACTGGATGAAGGATACACAGGCAATGAAACTGGAATATCCCAAGTCTCTGACCAGAAAATTCTCTCAGAAAATCTTCACCCAGTGTTTTAAGGCATCAAACACAAACAAGTAATGCCTTGTAATCAGGCATCCCAACCTGAAGAGTAATTCTGAGAAGAATCTTTCCTCATGAAGAAAGACCTGATCAGTTGGTATGCTTTAGACAACCAATGGATTATTCAATTTTATCTTTGGAAAAAAAAAATCCAGCATATGTAAGTATGGCAACTTTACTAATTAGGCTGCCTAATCTTGGTTTTATTATTAACTAAAAAATCCCAAAACAACCAGACTGGCAAATCTGATGGAGCAGCATAGAGAGAGAAGAGAAAGGTGTGGTTTGATGGTCGCTTTCTGGGAAGGGAGAAGAGAAGGAAGGTGAAAAGGGGGAGGATAGCAGCCAAAAGCAATGCTATGGCATACAGGAGTCATAAAATATTACTATGGGAAAGTCAAAGAAAATTACAGGCCTACAGCAGTTTAGAAGACCCAGCAATAAAACAAGCCAAGGGATTCTGTACCACAGCTAATGAAGCAACCAAGAATGCCTTGAAATGCAGCCTGCACAGAGAGCACCTGTGGAAGCTCAAGAAGACCTAATTTTTTGTTTTCTTTTTGCAAAGAAAACATCCAACCTTCTTCCACTCCACCCATCCCAAGGAAATCACTCTATTTTCTAAATTGATCTTTGTTCAGTATAAACAAACTCTATGTCCCACTAGCTTCAGAACTCAAGGCTCCTTTTTGTGTTTGAGCCTGACCAAGAGCTCCCTGTTCATTCACACAGACCTCCTGGCAAGTTTGCCTGACTTCCTCTTTGTTGGGATGCATCACTCCTGGGCTTGGAGGTGGTGAATTCATGCTCATCATTTAGGTAAAAACCAAAAGAAACAAAAAAAACACTTCAAGCCTATTTTTCCCTTTGTGCTGAATAGGTCTTGAACACAAATGATAACAAGTCCTCCCCAGCTTACACCTTATTTCATCAACGATTTACCAAACCCTTTAAAACTAGAAAGCTAGGGGGCCACAGGGGAAACAGGAATATCTGAAAGATCTCTGAACATATTTCATTCAGTATCCCCCTTTCCCTCAAGAGTTTATCACCTCTCATAGATGTGTCTAACTTAGAAACCGTTAATGGCTCTAATTGCCAGAGCTGTCATTCATTCATAACACATTAGCACACAGGTGGGTTTTTTAACAACTTCTGCTATACATAGTTTCTTTCCCAATACATGCTTTCATTATTTCATACATTCTGAATTATTTCCAAGAAATTATCTGAAGGGTTATATTTCACATGTGGATTTTTAAAAAATATTTTTATTTTTTAAAATAGCTGGACTACAACTGAAATGGCAACAACAATAACAAAAATCCCCACCCTAAATACTAATAATTAGTCCAGGGAATGGCTTATGCATTCCTTACTAGTGAAACACACCCTCCTGCTGCACTTGCGCCCAAAAAATAAAGAATTTTCTACTTTTAAACCGATAAATCAGAACTGTCATTTGCGCAATCGGCATTCTGGTTTGCATATTTGCCTTCATTTACACCTCTAGATTTGCTGCCTTTTGCTTAATATAAACACACAGAGCAACTGTGTTAGGAGATAACACACAGATGCATAAGTTACCATTAATGGCTCAGTAGTCCTACTCAATAAGAAAGGGATTGCGTATCTGAAAAACCTGTTGCCTTTAAAAATGAATAAAATTAGCAGCATAGTAACCCTCAGCACACAGCATTTGCATAAAATTAAATATGGGCCTGCTCAAGACAGCTCTGCTGTCATACTAGTGGTCCTCTTCACGGAACCAGCATCATCTGCATAAATAATATCCTGTAGTTTGTGTTTGGAGTTAAGGCACCTCAGTTTGGGTGCTTGGCTGTACAATTGATAACTGTGATGCCATTTGGTTTGTGTCTGCTGGAAGACTTCTGCTAAATTCATAAGCTTCAGATTGCTGTAATCTTGTAGTCAAAGAACACAGACAACCTTTTTCCTCAGTAAATGTTTCACCCCATCACTTGGGGATAGACTTGTGAGTCACTTTAAACAGTGTAGCTTTTGTCAAAGCCTTTTTTTTTCCCCCGCTAAACCAAAAGTGCAATAAAAACAAATGATAGCAAGAAACAAAACTACTACTCATGCCTCAATAACTGCATTTTTCCACTTCCTGTAATAACTTGAATTTGGGCTTTTAAACTCACTTAGGAAATGCCATCATCATAAACTGTATTGCTCAGGATTCTTTTAACTACTTCTGTAGCTGCTAAAACACTTCAAAGGAGCTGATATTGCATTAGAAGAGGAGCAAAACGAGGCAAACTCCAGGCAGCCCCCACCCTCTTAGTGCCAGGTGTTTGTGTGAGGCCTTACCTGCTGGGTAACGCTCGATGACGGGCCAGTTGTCCACCTGCAGGGTGGCATTGCCACCACTCCTTGTGAAGCGAACCACGTGGTACTTCCCGTCGTTAATGATGGCGTTCATCTCTTCGATGGCGATGTCATCCGTCCCAACATTAAATTTAACTCCAATTTTTCCCTGGTGCTGCAGAGTTGGGGGAAAAAAAAAAGAAAGAAGAAGAAGAAAAAGAACTAATTAGGAGTTGTTTTAGAAGAAATTGAGACAGTGTGTCATACAGGGGAAGATTTCTAACAACATCTTCCCTCCTCAGATGTAACTTCTGAAGGTTTGAGTGTGGCAGTGACAACCTCCTGACAGCTTAGGAAGTCTGGGACAAGTTTTTGAAGGATAATTTATATTCCAAATGAGTTACTTCCTCAAACTGAGCTCTCTCCTTTTCCAAGAGATTCAGATCAAGATGAGGATGGGAGAAGATGGAGGAAAGCTCAAAGTTTCTGTCTTTGTCCTCTCCCTCACCTCCATGAAGATTAAACAAAAATTTTCCTTTTAGACTTTAAAACCAGAAAGTCTTACAGTGTCACTTGGAAGAGATACAAGAATTTTCTGGCCATAAAAGAAAAGTTCCATCCCTGCTTTTCCCTTTTTCAAACCTCATTCATACTTAGAGTCTTCAAAAATGATAACAAAGAAGGAGATTATTTTTTTTTCCCTTGGAGAGATTTTTGGCATCACATTGTAGTGATTCTGAATCATTAAGCCAAGATCACACTGGCTGATTAACAAGGACTTCCCTGTTCAGAGCCAGAGAGCAGGAAAAGGCATTTGCTTACACAGGGATGTGGTATTGTTCTCACTAAGGCCAGAGACTCTTTTTTTTTTTTTTTTTTTTTGCTGGGATTTGCCTATAAACTTCTGTGTTTGAGTGCTCTTAGGGCTAAGGGGACTTCCCACACACACCAATACCTGGGAGCAAGGCAGTAGATTTTCCAAATGATTGTCATATTGGCATGTTTTCATTTTTATTGACTTTTAATTATTAAAATGTTCATTCTAATGGGACACCTGCATTTTAATAAAGTCTTTTAATGTCTATTAAAGTTAACTTAAGGGCTTTGAAATTATTTTTTCTCCTATAAAATCAATTCTACTCTTCAATAAAGTTATTTATTACACTGAGGAGAAAAAATGAAAAGCACTGCACAGTATGAGATTAGGGACTTATTCATAATGATTGGTAATTCTACATGAAATTTCATGTTCCTGGAACTGGTACATCCTTCTTTAAAGTTAAAAAAGTTCACAAAGTTTTTACATGACCAGATGAAACACAATGAAATATTGTACTTTGTACCTCTTGGTCATTCACATCAAATCTTCCAGAACCAGTTTCACCTCTCTAGCAGAGCTCTTGTATCTGCTCTCTCTTTGTCTTACTACCCTAGCACTGCTTCCTGCAGTAAGTGTATTCTGCAGCTCCTTGTCTCTGGAAGTCCCCCAAACAAAGAACTCAAGAGTTTGTCCACTTTATTTTATTCTCTTTTTAAACATCTGACTTTGTTTGCCAGCACTGATTGCATTCTGCAGTTACACAGCTGAACAGCTGCTGAACACCTCTACAGTTCCTCAACATTCTGGCCCGGCGCTCTCAGCTCCTCAGCTATGACTTTTTCTGAAATAACTAAAGGACCATTCCCTCATGAGATTTGCAGAATGAGTCTGAAAAATATTTTTTGTTGGATCAGTTGATTGACAATGTTCTAAACAACGTTCTAAACATTCATCTTGTTTTTTCCTTGTGGATTGTTTTAATATTTCTCCATTCACTGGTTCTACTTTTCCGTGTCTATAGAGTGCCAATAAGGGATCCACCTTATCCAATCCATGCTCATCTTCTTTTGCCTCTGGTGTGAGTTGCGTAGCAATTTCCCAGTTATCTTGGAAAGGTAACTGTATCTCTTCTTAATTTCAGCTGCTTCAACTAGACTCAGAATACATTTCACCCATTTTTTTCCCCCATGGATGCAGTTGCTTATTTGCTTCACCTGTTTCATTCATATGCTTACTCTCTTTACACAGAAACATATACAAAGAAATGTAACATTGTCCTGCTTCAAAGAAACCTCCTCTTTTACTAATTTTTGAAATGCAGAAAACCAGCATGTAATGATAATGGCATATGCAAATTTTCATAGTACTTTCAAGAAATCAAAGGCTCTGAGGATTAAATAAAGCTGACTAATTTTACCATGATTCAAAATTACACTATTCATAACCTACACTTTATATACCAGTTTTCTTATTTGCTATATATATGTGCATATATATATATTATTTTAGATAATTTAAAAAATGGCAAAGGAAACGAAGCAGCTTAAAGTGAATCGAAATGGTGGGGTTAAAAAGAAGTGGCATACATGTCACATATATCAGCAGTTTTTCCAAAGTTAGAGCACGTGGGGCTGCAGCCAAGTTACCATTTACAAATGGCCAGGTATTGGCAAGTGAAGTGAATACTTTGCAGACTTGAAAGCAGACTTTCAGCCTTCCTTT
Organism: Ploceus nigricollis; assembly: GCA_013399945.1. Classification (NCBI taxonomy): domain Eukaryota; kingdom Metazoa; phylum Chordata; class Aves; order Passeriformes; family Ploceidae; genus Ploceus; species Ploceus nigricollis. The sequence goes on along the minus strand of VXBC01009531.1, from coordinate 484,536 downwards.
ATAGATATTTACCTTCTAGTGAAAAAACCCCAAGTTTTCCTGACTTCCTTACTTTTGTACAGAAATACTGTGCACAGACACCCAGCATGCAGATGCAAGAGCAAATATCACCCTAAAAGCTGGTAACATATTACAGTGATTCTTTTGTCTTTATTTGTAATGTATTTGTGTATCTGAAACCACAAAAAAAATCAATTTTTAAAGGTTACATTTAATTTTTTACACACTTCTCCAGTGCCGGTGGCCATCTCAGTAACACCTCCATAAAACAAGGAAGCAAATCCGTGTTTCAAATTGAAGACTTCCTGATTATTATATCCATATTTAAGTTTGAGTCCTGGACATCACATCAAGCATTATATGAATTACAATCCCATTGTGCACAGCCCTTTAGAACCACAAAACAAAACATGATGCTGCAATAAGCACCTTTCTATGTAGATAGGAGGTTTCCTAAACCATTGCATTATCATGCAGGAATTTGACTCACTGCACGCCTCCCCCACTTCAAGATAACATTATTTTTCATTTGTCTTTGTCACATTATTTTTCATCTGTCTTAGGTTAAGACCATGTGCACACAGAATTATTGTGGATCAGCTGACTTACAGTAACCTATTGAGATAACTTAATCTCAGCCCTCAGCCTTGTTATGCTTAACCTAGTGGGCCTGTAACCTTTTAGAAAGAACTGGTTTTTATATTTCCTCTTTTTTTTGGAGCAATATAGTAGTGCAGAAAGGAAAGATACTGATAAAACTGAAGACTACTAAATTACTATTTTCACTTTGCCAGCCTCAGTTGCATAGTAAAGTGGTAGAAATTTTCCTTTATCACTCGTTCATTCAAAATAATCTTAGAAGTCATCCATCCTGTCAGAAACAGCCTCAGACAAATGCTGAGTGAGAGGTTCCCTCTTCAGCTCTCTGCTGATGGGCACTATAGAAATGTCTGTGCATCACTAAATACTGCAACAAGTCAGCACTCCTGTTGAATGGTGGCATCCCTGCCAATGACCCTAAACAGTACAGGCTCACATTCCCACAAGCAAACATTTTTTTGCCCACGAGCAAAGATGATCATTTCAGAACTCCCCTGGTAAAAATCAGCTCTGTACACACAGCCCATAGAAGTCCACTGCATTGTTTATGGTTCTCAGCCTGTGTTTTCTTTTTCTCAGTCTCACCCAGCTGTGAGAGAACACAGTAATGGAACCAATTCCTTTTCCTACTGTGCCTTTATCTATTCCATACTGCTAAGGCCACAATAACAGAGCAGAGTCATGCAGGAGGTGGGAGAGTTTCCAAGAAAGGCCAAAAGAGAGGAGGGATGCATTTCAAGAAGTGGCTTAAACACTGTGTGTCTATGGAAATTATTTTGAACCTCAGATCCAAAGGTAGTATGAATAATGCTAAATCCACCACATCACCACCACTGCTCCCTGGGGCAATGCAGCACAGGGACCTCGGATTCATCTACAGACACCCTGTGGTGACACTCTGAGCCCCAGCCAGCAACTCTCCAGAAACACCAAATTTTTGGTTTGGAGGTGCTTTGGCCAAGTAGCTGTCCTGTTTCTGAGGCCAGGGCAGCTTTTATTTCTACAGCACCTACACAGGCAGATAAGTTAATTTGTTGTTGGCCTGTACACTACTGCAACATACAATGCAGGCTTTGTGTACAGCTTAAATTCTGCTGTCCAAGGTCACAGGCTAAGGATAAATATGTTAATGGCTTCAAAGCAGTTGGATAAAACCATGAGACAGCTCCAGTTCTATGCTTCTAATGTGCTCTGAAATGCTGGGAGCTTTGATTGCTCCAATAGTGTAGGATGTGTGTGTGTGCTCGTGTACATATCAATCACTTCAAAACATTTTGTCTTCAAAAGTTCTGGCAGCGACTCCAGTTGTAATCTAGCAACTCCAGTGGAGTATTTTCAAGCCTGTTTTATGAATTGTGTACTCGAAATACTTAACAGACTTCTGATGAGGCACCAGGAATGCTGATGAACCGGAGAACCAAGCAAGAAAGGTGGAATGCAAATCAAGCCAGCAGCTGACACTGCAATTTGTTCCCTGTTGGACTCTAGTTCAGTGCTACCAATCTGCCAAAATGCAGTAAAACCAATGCTACTTTTTATATATATATACACACACACACACATATTTTAAATATATATATATAAAATTGATATTTCCTATAACATCAGCAACGCTTTGCTACTCTCTGTAGCAATAACTCTGGAATTAGTCAAACATGAGTGATGCAAATTTGGCACAACAGTAGTTTTAGAACAGACTGCAGACAACCTAAGCTGGTAATACTTATAACCCTTAACCACTTCCAAGGAAAAGCAATAACACTGGGACTCCCACAGGTGGACAAATTGAGAAGAAAAAATTCAAGCATGCCAGCTTGCATTTTATATCATCAGCCCCTGAGGCACCACTGTCTGGTGAATGCAGTAACAAAGTCTTAGAACTAAATGAAAGTTTACTTTGATTTTATTGAGTGTAAGTTTCTTGACTTTTATTAAGACTGATTACATTTTCACTCAAATGTGAAGCTTAATATTCTATATGATAGAAAGCTGTGCAAAATAATTAAAATTAATTAATAATTAAAATAATATCTAGGTGTCTCAATCCTGTAAGGAGATGCATATTTTAAAATAGTACTGCTTGCTTCAGAAGGTGAGGGATGTGCAACAGACAGAAGATACACTTGAACTCCAAGATTAATGGTATAACTATATATATTTTAGTCTAACAATCCATCATTATTTCTTATTACCATCTGGTATCTTCCTGAGGAAATGCTTCCTAGAAAAGACGCAGAAAATATAAATAATCTGGGAAGAGTTCTTTGAATGAAAGCATCTCTTGTATTGAATAGAAGAGTTTTCTGAATATTGAGTTTTAAATTCATTCTCTTGGGTTTTACATCATTAACCTAATGCTATTTTTTTTTGTTATTGCTTTTCTCTATGAGAAGTGACAAATATCCAACTTATTTTTTCCAACATGAACCATTAACCCCTTCTTAGTCAACTGCAAGTCAAGACAATACAGAAACAGGCATTCTCCTGTCATACCTCATCATGAGTGCTTACAGTCAGGTTTTGTGCCCTTTCATAAATTCAGAAAGGTATTTCAGAAAGGCTTTCAGCATATCAGTGCTTGACATACTGCAGAAAATCCAGGAGGGGCATGAAACCTCTACCACAGTGCTGGCAAGCAAAGTTACTACTCAGAGGTTGGCACTTCAAGCAAGGAAACAAAGATTTCTGATAGGATGCATCCACCTGGTGTTTAGTCTTTTGGCATTTCACAAATGAGAAACTATTTGTTTTTTCTTTCTTTTCCTAAAAGTCGGTAATGTGTAGCTAGTGTGGAAAAGCAAACAAGACAAACAAACCAAACTTCCCCTTTTTCTGGTTTCCTGGTGAGGACTCTAAGTTATTCCCAGTGTTCTCTCTCGCAAGTTCTCACCATTTATTTGCAGCATTTATTTTCCCAATATTTGTTTATTTCTCAAATTCACATCTTTGTAGACCTCAGGTTATGAGAGAAAAAAAACAAACAGCACCAACACCAACAAAAACCCAAACAAACAAACAAAAAACCCCAAACCAAAACAAAATAACCAACGCTTTTCATTTTAACCCAAGATACCGGTCCTGATAATTGTACAGAAAAGCTTAAAACCCAAAGCCTTGCAAGAAAACAAAAGCAGACCAAGAGGAAGAACTGGAAATCATGTTAAATGATCACTGGGCTTGAGTGGTGGCTGGAATCCAAATGTGGCCCTTGGATTCCTGTGAGAAGAGCAGTCAGATCTATGATACCCATTTACACACACCCGGTGGAAATGCAATCCTGGCAACAAAATGCTGCCTAGCACTGTGCTATGCCACTGTTCAGATTATTCACAGAGGAAAAATGTCTGCAGAGCCAGAAATATTACCAGTATTCCCTGCAGCACCTGTGCATGCTCACCTAAGCACAAGCACACCTTTTTCATCTACACCAAGACTCTCCCAGAGACAGTACAAAGCACTTGAACAACAAATCAATAATCATAAATATACAGCAACGATTTTTTTTTTTACTCCTCTAGTTTCAGGATACTCAATTAATTGCCCTATGAATTTTGTAAAAGAGACATGGAGGGAAAATTTGCATCATATTTCACTCTACTGTTTTACTCAGAATTTCTGTAAGACCCTTTAATAAACCTTTACATGACCCCAATTTCACGCCATTAAGTTATCTAGGCTTTCTAAATCGATACAGAAATAATAAAAATTCATTGTTCACCAGATGTCCCTGGTTGACATATAAGAAATAGCACTGTCACTGTAACAACATTATGTATGCAAATATATACAGATACTACCAGAGCTACTGCTCTCTTAAGCATTGGTCAATAAAAATTAAGCATCTTCTAGCCTTAAACCAATGACCCTTAAAAGATGTAAATGAAGTATGGGCTCAGCATCCCACTAATTTACAACTGAGGTGCACCTAGAAAAAGAGCCACCTAAGTGGCTCACTAGGTGGAAGGAGCAACATGTGGCATAACAATTTTTTATGTCCCCTAAGTGCCATCTGTGTGACCCACAGAACAAAATTTCTGGAAAGAAGATATCATGAGAGCAATCACTCACTGACCCAGCATTTCAGGGCAGGAAGCAACTACCCTTTACTACTATGAAAAAAATTACTTGTGCTTTATCACTTAATCACTTTTCTGCTTTAAAATAATTGTCCTCACAGTCTACTTTAAAGTGTTACAGAAATTCGATTTATACATAAAGCTCAGCAAGCAAAAAATATAGAAACATTTATAAATCTACAGTTCTGACACTTCAGCTCTTAGTTTGCAGTCTTCCTGTTTAGTTTTAAATATTGCAATTCTCACTGCTATATATTATAGGTGTATTATTTCAGGTTACCCTGATGATGAATTCCTGAGACAATACAATTACCTGAACAACCAACCCTTGAAATGCAGTAGTTTTGAAAGGCATATGGTTTAGAGCCCACAGCAGCAACATACTGCATCTTATTATCCACTCAGCATCATTACTGCAGTACACAAAATTAAGTTTTTCTGAGAAAACATGCAGTAAGGAACAATTTAAGTAGCCAGCCCTTCATGTGGTATTTCTTTCAAAATAGAATATTTCACAGAAATACCTTGACCTTGCCAGTGACTCACCCAGGGGTTTTAGTCATGATGAGATGCTATGGATGGTTTGAAGAGATGCTGTTCACCAAACAGAGCATAATTTAAGGAAACAAAGTCTTAACTACTGGCCGAGATAGCTCACAGGGCTTGGCTTTGCTCCGTACGCTTATGTTCCATGTGGGCAGACATATTGAGTACCTTAAATACAGGATGTCCAGCCTGAGGAATTCCATGCTCATTGGAAGCTCCAGCTACTCACAAATTGCTTCCAAATGGGCACAATGAGATTTGAAAATCAGGCTTGCTTTCCAGTTTGTCATAGTGGCTTTATACAGAGGTTATTAAAACAGTGTTCCTGGAACTAGATACAGTCATAACAAGGTGCAAAACAAACAAGTAGCGCCTTGGTGTCAGTACAATCTAATCCACACTGGAAGTTGTCCTGGCTTAAGGGCATTGATTTCTGTGTTTAGAAAGGCTTCAGAGAATTCTTCTGATAATTTGTGGGTCTAAAACAAATTCAAAGTCAGAGTGAGTAGGATGTATAACTGGGACCAGAAGTGAAGAATCAGCAAATTCTCAAGCAGACTTTCATGCTAAATGATTAATAGCCATATGATCAACACACATGCTCACGAAAACACCAGCAATTATTTTTGAGAATCTGGGACAAAGGACTTTTCATACTAAAAGCCTGTAAGGAATTATTAAAAACCAATAATGGCATTGGACAGCCAACTCCTATTGAGCTTTAATGAAAAATGAACACCTACCTGTCATTCACCTTTGATAAGCTCCCTTTTAATATTAACCAGGGTCTTGAATATTTCCAGATTCCTACCACAAACACTGGGAAAAAGCCCTTTCTAAAGACTTTTTAAATGCACACTTTGTATTCCTTTATTGTTCTAATTGCCTGCATGCAAATGCATTTCCAGAATTGTTTCCTAAATATTGTTCTCTTTCTTTGGGGTCACCAGTTGGAAATAACGTGTTCCTAATTCATCTTGGCTGCTAAGTACTCATTAGTGACATGGGCTTACATGACAGAAAACTGAAAGGAAAAGGAAAGAGATCCAGTCCACATAGTGATTTAAAAGCTAGGCATCTGAACAGTCGACTTAGATGAATATTTTTTGCCTCCTATCTTTAAAATGAAGAAAGCATGATAGTCTCTCTTCAGAAAACTGTTTACCTGAAGCAATTTATAACCGAAAAGTCAATCAGCAAAAGTAAAACAAACAAAAGAAAACACACACACACAAAAATCGACTACTGGTCCATGAGATAAATGCAGAACTGAAATGAAAAGTCCTCACACAAGGATATGCAACCTGCGCTGTTCCCAGCCAGCAGAGATACAACATGCCACAGGTAGGACTTGGGCTCCCTGGAAGAAAGGCAAGTCCTGGCTGTAGTCCCAATTTTTGAGCAATCCTGTAATTTCTGTTGCCAGGTTTCTTCCTTTTATTCTCAAGTGTAGAGCCATTCTATGGCAAGCTTTAATGCCATGTGTATTTTCCTCCATGGTAGTAGTTTCCTTTATCTTACCTTCTTCTTCATCTCGAAGATCTTTCAGAATCAAAACCAGCTTGACAATTTACTGGTGTGCTGTGCAGTGCAGAGTAGCCTATTATCAATGCTACAACAGAGGATCTCACTTCTTTTGATCACTTAATGCTACCGAGCATGTAAAAATCCTTACACCGAATACATGTAGCACATGAAGTGATCAAACACTGTTCATTGACTGGACTGTGAAATCCCTCAGGTAGCTGGAAGGGGAAAACATAATCTCATAGCTACCTCTACATTCTCTACTCTTGCTGCTAACAACTTCCAAGGTTTGAAAGCCATTGTTTTGGCATCTTAAAAAAAAACCTACAAAACAAAACACCACCCTGTGGAAGAGAAGTGCTACAAATGAAAGGGTTCTGTACGAGAAATCATTAGTGTTTGTGAACAGCCTCTACAAGGAAGAAATCTCTGGGGGGAAGCATAGCAAAATAACATGAACACCTTTGACAATATGCTCTTCAATAATCAAGAAGTTCCTTAATTGTATTTAAGAAGAAATCTGCCAGAAAACTGGAAAAGCTGACCTCAAGAAAATCAGAAAAAGACCAAAACTGAATTTAACCCACTCCAAAGGGAGCTTTGCCTATAACAGAGCTCTGTACTGTCAGGCTCTGAGCACCTCTCTGAAGCAGGGAACTTTCATGAATGTTGTTGTCCTTACTGCAGTGGTCAGTATCAGGCTTGAATGATGTCCAAATATATTCGTGCTCATGAACACAATGTTATTTTAAAAAATCCCTAACAATATCTAAGTATTTGTTTACGTAAAACAATAACCATTAACAGCCAACATTGCAAAATGCATCATTATCCTCAAACAGCACACAGGAAGGGAGCAGCATCATCATTTTAGTTATAAACTCTTCACTTACAACAGGCTTTTATTACTGCTGGAAAACATCATTTTGGAAATGAGGCATGTTGGGCAACCAGCAGTCAATGGTTTAGGGCAGCATTCTAACCCCATTGGTAGTGTACTCCTGATTTCTGCCCTTACTGCAGCTACTTTCCTCATTTATTGTTTTTTATTATACTTGGCAGATATTTGCCTTGGAAAGTTAAAAGTCAGAAGGAACTCCACAGAAGTCATGGCTGCTTTGGAAATAGTAACATGTTAAAAACAGAGCATCTCTCATTAGAGTTACTTGTCACTTTTTCAGAGCTTCTGCCTCATACTGCTATTCTCACACATTTCACTGTGGAAGAGATGTGATGGTAAAATATTTGAAAGACAGCTGATGCAAATTATGTGCTTTCCATTTTTTGCTTCTTTTTAAATTCTTTCTTTACTAAGATCAAGATTTTGCTAGAAAGAGCTTAGTAGAAACCAGACATATAACTATTGTCCTTTTCATATTTCCACAGCTTTAATGATAGTGGGGAACTATTTGAAAAAGGAAGAAAAATTATGAATAATTTCACTGCTATTTGGTCAGATAAGCTTGTGCAACTACATTAGGATGGCAGAGAAAAGAATGGACATCTCTGAAAGGGGAAAAAAAAAATCAAAAAACCTACTGAGACCCATTGGAAATGTGACTTCCTAAAAGCATAGCAGGGGAAAAATATCTGCATCTTAAATAGTCTTCTGGGAAGCTTATGTTTGAAATATCTTGTGATCTGCACCAGATAACCCAATGTCTTGCTGACTTTGCCAGTGTCACAGAGGTGAGGTTTCCACATGGGTGAGCAAACCACTTGAGCAATTTCAAACACATTAGGCTCAAATTGGCTTTAGTAGAGCACCAGGCAAGGCAGGTGTGTGTGCATGGCTGTGCACACATACTGCCTTTCTGACATTCTTCTGTTCTAAATGAGATAACTTAAAGGCTATAAAAAGAAAACCCTATTTCTTTTCCTTCTCTTATTTTTTCCAAATTGTTCTTTACCCACCAACAGTCTCATTAAGCAGTAATACCATTAGAGGACATCAGGCACACATTTTCACCTGTAGTAAAGCTCTAGGTTTTTGCCACTTCTGCTTTGCCAGTGCAATAGCTAACAGGTTTCTTGGCTCTGCCCGTGCAAAGGTCATTTGTGACTGACAGATTTCCCCAGTAAACATTCTCCCATTTCCTCTCTCAGCCCAGGCAGAGCACTGTGCAAGTGCTGTGCCCACCCTGCTGTGAGGAAACTCCACAAACTCCATCTTACAGAACACAACACAAGCAAGGAATCCACCAGAGCTGCTCTGTCACAAAGCTCTGCTTCTTATACTACAGCAGGACTTACTTTAATGCCTGGATAATTCTAATTATGATTATTTTCTGTGCTGCATCCCACACTCAAACTAACTTTGAAGCAGAAAGGTAGATGCTGACAATCCACCTTCTCCACCTGTTCTCACCAATGTAAACCCATCAGGACCTGCAGATACCTCCATGAATGGTCATATATCTCTATATTTGATGTATGGAGAGGTATATAGGGGAGTGATGAGGTGAAACAGCCCCTCCTCGTGCCCACTCTCCACGCAGAGGGGTAAGAACAAGGATTCCTGTTTAATTACTTATCAAGGAGAAGGTCAAGTTCTGAGGCAGACAGCTTAATTCATTCTTCAGTTTCTGTGTGAACACATTTCTTTCTACAGAACAATTGATTTGCAGCTCAATTCACACTGTTCAATTATATTTTTATTTTTTGAGAGAAAAAGAAATTAAAATGTTACCTTCTGAAACCAGTGTATCTGTTCTGAGGAAGACCCAAGTGTCATAAGTAATTAAAATTAATGATTCCTGCTTTTTTCTCCTGTTATCCTGCTGAAGCAATTCTTGCAGAGATCGCACTGCTAGTGAGACTGGGGCAGTTCTCAGCCCCTTAAACTCCTGGCTGAGATGCTGATCCCAGTGAAAGAGCAGGATGCATTCCCAGGCAGAGAAGTACTTAGACACACAGGAAATCCTGTGCTGTCACAGGTACTTGTGACAGGGATGGTAGCTGGCTTCTGTTCCTTCTCATTACCCTCATAACAATTATTTCAAAAGATAATTTTTGTATTAAAAAAAAAAAAACAAACCCTCTGGCATACGGCTAAAGTTGTTGCATTTGGAAAGGTATCACTGTTTCAGACTATAAAACTGCCCCTGCTTCCTGTATTTACCTTTATGGACTTATTAGCATTGATATTGAGTGGAGAAAGGTTTTAGCTTGACTCTTAGTAAGTGAGACAGATAAAAATAGGAAAAAATAGATGTGAACAATTTTTTAGTCTTAGAAAGTAATGAAACTCAATGTGAAGCCTCAGGATGTGGCTCACATGGAGACGGCCTATGATCTATTAGAGACACTTGTTTTCAAAGCTTTAGACAAAAAATAAACTAAAGAGGAAAAAAATACATAGCTATAATACATACAACATTAAAGCACTTAATGCTGTCATAGCTTTTTAATAAAGGGTCTTAAGACATGGAGGAAAACCTTTCATACCCAGGATCTAACTCATCTGTTGTTCCTGTATCTGTTGGACAACGGGTGTAAGGTTTGTTTTGATACAAAAGCAAACAAAAAGTGTGGGGAGCAGCACAGTAGAAGCAGCCTTTAGCCCTGCAGATGTAGTTTATGATTTATAACTTCAGCACTTCTTTCCTGACAATTTATAATCTGTTGGTTATAAATCCACAGTATGAACTAGATTCCAATCACCTGTGAAACCTTTTTGCATCATATTTACAGCCATAAAAACAAACAGAAGAGCTGTCGTTGGGCAGTCCTCAAGTCAGAGGGATTAAGACCAAGTTTAGGAAACACTCTACTCTTATTCCAAACTGTGCCATTGAGGGCTGGAATACTTTCCACTCCAGTGAGTGGAATATTGGGATACTTTCTACTCTGGTAAGTCCAGGCCTTCCCACCAGGCAATTCCCACCACTGTCCTCCACAACCATTCCAAAAGCAGAAATATATCTGATTAATGGAAATTTCTATACAGTTTCCAGCTTTCCCTCCCCCTTCTTCCCTCCCACCCAAGATTTCTTGGACAAGCTGAAGTTTTTCAGCTTCTTTGGCTCCCCTTTCTGGGGCACAGCCTGACAAAGGAGTGACCCCACTCCCCACCTGCCCTGCTCCTGCAGAAAAAGCCATGTGTAAGAGAATTGTAATGTGAAGGGTCAGGTTAGCAGAGGCTGACAGGGCCTTCAGGGATCTTTGAAAATACATTAATGATTGCAATTACAACACATTATGGTGTTATAAGAGCTTCTCAAACACAGTCCTGAAGAGGTTTCCTATGAATCAGTGGCATCACATTATGATATTAAAGCTTGCCCTTATTCCTTATAATGTATATACCTTGTAACCCACATAATGTCCTTCTGCACCACAAAAAAACCCAAACTTATTTGCCAAGGAGAATGCCTTTCTGCCCCCTCAGACAATCCCTTTAAGGATATTATTGTTGGTAATAATTTGCTTTGCTTTAAAAAGTTAAAAAAAAAAAGTAAAATAGGTGCAAAATAACAAATGCAAACAGTGAAAATAATGCAGAAATACATATTGAATAATTGCATAGGCTGCAAAAAATCATTTTATATTATGTAGACATAGAAAAAAATTCACTGTAGATATTTTCTGAAAAAAAAAGTATTTCTGCCACTAGAAGAGCTTCAGCAAACAGTTCTAACCAACCCAGTGAGGCAAATCATAAAGCTTCAGGCAGTCAGGAAAAGCTATTGATTTTTTTTTCTTTTTTTAAAAAGGCTTTTTCAGCTGTAAATTCCTATTGATGTGTGACAAAAACGTGCAAGTGGCATTGGCCAGTATAGCCACTGTGGGAAAAGCCAAGATTGCAGCTTCTCTGGTTAAGCTACTTGGAAGTTGATTGTGGTCAGCCTCAGCCTGCTCCATCTGATCTTGGATCAAATAAAACACAGCACATATGATTCCCAACAGCAATAATCAAAACTGAGGGTTTCAGATTCTGCTGGAAACAAAATTACAGGAAGAAGAAATGGACTGGATATTTCTTTTTATTGCTGGGAAATAGATTTCTAACAATGAACTATGTGGATTTATTTTTATAAGTTAGCTCATCTATAACAGCTGATACATGATTGATGGCTCCTTCCTCACCTGACCAGCACTCAGGGCTATGGGGATGGGATCCTTGCTCACCTTGCACAGTGCAGGTGTCCCTTCCCTACAAGCAAAGGCATTTCAAAAGTCAGGACTAGGCCATCCTAAGAAAGGATGACATGAGACTGAACTATGTGTTATCCCTCCCTTCTCTAAACATCGTCTCACTTGTTTTCCCTCCTCCTTCCAGTGGAAAAAAAGAGCTCATTCCCATTGCAGCCCGGGGCCTCTGATCACCATCAGGTGGGACAAACATCAGTCAGTGCCTTTGGGTGGACACCAACTTTTTCAGGCTGGAGGTGTGTCTAAAGAACAGGTTGGGCCACTTTCTCCTGCAAACAAAAGCTGTAAAGATGGGATGATAAACTTTCAAGAATGTCTAAGGCACTCAGATGCAAAACTACTCAGGAGCTGGTGCTGCATAAAACACTGCAACCCAGTTTTATTACTGCTTTTGCTTATATGAGCTAGGATAGTTTGGTTACATCTACCCATAATATGTTCACATCTCTGCTTGGATATACTTTGGCTTGCACTCAGTCTCTCACCTTAAATATGCTGTTGAGAAAACAAGAGTTGGGGAGGTCCCAGGAGTGTGAACCGATAACAGTTTTTTAAATTGTAGAGTGGGAGACACAGGTAAATATTTCTTTTATTACATATGTAACAAAATGACCCACAGAAATTATATTGTCAACATTTCCAACGAAATGCAGCAAAACATAAAAGGCCTATGCACTTGACCAGTGCCTGATAATTCAGACATTCAATACGTGAGAATAAATCGAGTCTTGGTAGAGCCACACAGCAGCTAAGGGGATAAAAATCATTCACTGCATTTCAAATGTTTGACAAAACAATTCCCTTCTGGACTCCGTTTTGGAGCACAGCACCTAAAAGAGATGGGAAGCACCAAAGATTTCCTGAGATTTTGTACTGCTCTCCCTGTGCCTGAAGAAGCTGCTCCATTTTCCAGCTAGTTCTTGCACCACTTTCTAAGGGTGGGATGGACCAGTGTTTAATTTAATATTGTAATCCTTGGAAACAACGCTTTGACTGTTGCCAGAGTCTTTCACTAGAGAGTTTTTCCAGGTTTGTCACTAGCAGTGAAGCAGCAGTGAAGGGGGCTGACAGAGGAAAGTGCCATCACTTGTCCCCTAAAATGACCTCGCTGCTTTGTATTACAAAAATAAATACATAATGACACAGTGCATTTAAACAAATACCCAAACAAACAACAGAAATCCTTCAGAGTCTTCAGGATATGATTGCCAGCATCCCATTACAGATTCTGCAGAGCACCAAATGGCTGGTGTTTAGTATTAAACATGACTGAACTTCAAACCCTTGTGGAATAAACACAGCTAGGATGGATGTGAAGTACTTGCCTGCACCTGCCAACGCTTGTCTCACTCTTGCAGAGGATACAGAAAGAAGCAAGAGAGTCTCAGGGTTTGGAGACTCCCAACTTAATACTTTCTAGTGCTGTCTGCTGCCAGAGTAATTTTACTATCTCCATTTCGGTTAATCCTTTGTGCAGCAGGGACAACATCTACGACGCCAGAGAAGATGCAAGGACATGGCACTGCTCCCAAAAATATGATAACAGAACCCACAGAGATTGGCAAGAACAGGAAGATCTTTTAATCACACATCTCGATCTGCAAAGTGCAAGTCAGGACACTTGGAAAAAGAGAGGATCTTTTTTGTGCCTTTGCACTTTTTCCTTTTATGCAGCAAAATCTGAAGTCTTTTCCAAAGGAAATTTAAGCCAAGGCAAACCAGATAGATATTGATTAATCATGTTCATATTATGTCTGGAAAACGTTTCTACCATTTCCTCTTTGAGAAGTTATATTTAGAGTTGGGGTAGGAATGTATTTAGATAGAAGGGAAAATACACAGAGAAACTGCATCTGCAATCACATTTCCTGATTAGATCTTACCAGAGTCTTAGTGCTGCCTAAACATGGGGTAGTAAATGCCTTCAGTGCTCACTCTCATGCTCTCTATCCCCGTCTTCTCTGCAAATCAATTATTGGGTCATAGGTATGAGCTGGTTTTTGTTTCTTGGGGTTTTTCTTTATTATTTTTGAGGGTTTATTTAGTTTTATTCCTTAGCTATAAGCATAGGTCCTAACTCTAAACACAAAACTCCTTACTCGGCAAGGGGAAAAATGGAATCAAAAGCTCATTTTTTTTGTATAAGAACCACCTTAATAATCTCTTGAACAAATTTATGGCTTTAGGGAGATACATAAAACAGTGAACATGGATATGCAGAAAAGTGTATTTGATCCCTTGCCTCTTGTTTATATTGAATAGAAGGCAAAATTTTCTCTATCAAGAAGACACAGAGGTTATAAGAATAAAGCATCATGAAAATCTGCAGTAATCCAAGCTTAAAAATACCTTGTTAGTAGAAATGGAATTGAAAACTTTGAGGATTTATATTCCTCAATAAGCAGTTTTATTACTTCCATACCTTAACTTATTCACAGTGTGTACTTGGACTGGTAAAAATAAACATTCAACTAGATTTTAATTTTTTTTTCTTTTTTTCCTTCTGAATATGGGTGTGTATTGAAAAACAAAGAGGAAGTTTCAGTCTTCCAAGCTCTGTAGTATTAAGAGCTTTGTTAGCAGAAAGAGAGAGGATGTGAAGAAGCAACAATCAGCTTTATGACAGGCACTTCATTAACCCACATACTTCATAATTTGCTCACTGAACTAGCTGCTTTTCCTCTTCTCTCAGCAGGAACATAAATAGCAAAGACTATCATGAGCTGTTATGCTACTGGAAGACTGTTAATCTTACCAAATATACCACGGAGCATTTACTGCTACATATTTATTTATTTAGATTTAGAGCCTGATTAAAGGGAAAACAAAAACGATATATCGTGAAGATGCCTCTCAACTGAGACCTAAATTGCAGCACTGCACTTGAATAAAACTCAGCTGAGCTGAAGAATTTAAAGAAACCAAGTATTTTACCCCACCAGCGATTCCTGCACATATTATCTAGGTATTATCAAAAATGCATCTGCAAGGAAATATCAACCTGTGTTTCAAGAGGGACCAACATGCCAGGGGATGGGAAAAGATGGAGTAGGACAAGTAGAGCTCTTTGCTGTCTTGAACTGGGCAGGACAATTTGTGTCTGAGCTTGCACAGGGAGGGATATGATGATTGAAGAGCTAATCTGAAGCTTGTGTGGAACAGCTCCCACAAGAGGGGTCAGCAGGTAGAAAGAGCTGGGCTTGAGGTAAGTTTTGGGTTGGGATCTGGCTGTGACTTTAAGTTCTATCAATTGCTTCAAACCACCTGGATCAAGATCCCAAATAACCTCCCTCTCCTCAAAGAGGAGTCTTGCAATACGCTGTGATAGTTAGAACCCTTTCCACTGGACAAAGGGGACAGTTGGTGAGGGGAGTGAATGTGTGTCCACATACGCGCTAGTGAGCTGGGAAACAAAATAATTAACATTGAAATAATGCAATTATTCAACTGCAAAAATAAAGGGCAATCAGTGGTACGATCTCTTTGCTTTTTCCCTGTATTTATTTGTTGTGAATCTGAGCGAACGTTGCTCACAGTGGGAGACTTTTGATGGCCTTCGGTAGGCTTTGATGAGGCTCATATTTGCTCATTTGCACAATGTATTTATCAGCACCACCAGCAGCGTTGATCAGCGTGGAGCAGCAAAGTCCAAAGAATGCTTTAAATAAACCCCCACTTGTTAAACCATCCTCAGCTCAGATTCAGGGAGCTTTATATAGCAAACACTACCTGAGTCATTCCTCTGGGAGAATTATGGACTGAATGATGAGAAGAAGTTTCCAAAAATGCTTAAATGGCTATTAATGGAAGTTGTACTCCTAAGCCATTTAAAGTGCTTTTGAAAGTCCTAAACAAAATACAGCTCAGCAGCGGGAATCACCAGATGAACCTTTCTGTTATACTTATTGCAAAAACAATAAGATAGAATCAAATTCAGCAGAAATGAAAGGTTTCTGCATTTACACCAGCAAATAACTGATTAAAGCATTATGCAGCAGAATTTTGTCAGCAGAATCATCTATTCACATGAACTCAAACACCTCCATAAAGACCACTGCAGTTCCACAGCTGCAGTGTGCCAAAGGGCTTTGGTGACTCCCAGTTTAGATCAAGCTGAAGTTTAACAAGGGCAAGTTCCAAATTCGGTATCAGGTACAGGATAACCCTGGATATACAGACAGACTGGAGAATAAGATGCTGGAAATCACTAAAAGGGACCTGGGGATCCTGGCTGATGGCAAGATGAACATGGTCAGCAGTGCCCCAGCAGCCAGGAGGAACAACCCTGTCCTGGGGGGCATCGGGGACAGCATCAGCTGGGCAAGGGAGGGGATTGTCCCCTCTGCTCTGCACTGGGGCAGCCTTACCTCGAGTGCTGGGGGCAGTTTTGGAAGCCACAATATAAAAAAGGCATTATTGCTCTCTACAACTGAAAGGAGGTTATAGCCAGGTCAGTCTCTTCTCTCAGGCAACCAGTGACAAGGCAAGAGGAGATGGCCTGTAGCTGCACGAGGGGTGGTTCAAGTTGGAACCACAATTCTTCATCAGGAAGAATTTCCTCACTGAAAGGCTGCCTGCTCCCAGGGGTGTGGGGGAGTCACCATCCCTGGAAGCGTTCAAGAAATGACTGGACGTGGCACTTAGAGCTATGGTTTAGTTGGCATGTTGGTGTTTGGTCAAAGGTTGGGCTTGATGATCTTGGGGATCTTTTCTAACCTTAATGATTCTGTGATTCCATGACATGCAGCCCAGTGTCAGGTCACAACTCCCTAACAACCTAAAGAGCAGAAACATGGACTGATGTCTTAGGACAATATAAGAAATAGAAGCCTTCTCTTCATATAAGCCCACTCTGAAACCATGATGCCACCCCAGATTTCCTGTTCCACCGCAGGAGAGTTACAGACTATGAAATTCCAGTCTGTGACTGGTATGTGTGAGGCAGAGCAGCACTAGGATGCTGGAGATTCCGTAATATAAATTTAAATAGCAGTATATCATCACACCATTCAAAATAACATTTAGTTTTTCAATTGCCAAGTCTGGCCTTGAATAAATACCTTAAATACTTTCCTTGAAAAAAGAAATTGTTTCTTTCAGAAATATTTTTTCATGAAAGGGCTTTATTTCCAAGGCGTATTAGTTTCTGATGTATAAGCATTTTAACCCCCTCAAAAACAGCCTGCCAGAAAATTTATGATCAACTTTTCTATTTTTTCCTCTGATTAAGCACATCTCCAGCTGGAATGCATCGAGCTGGCAATGTTAGTTTTATCTCATTAGAAAGTGTAAATCCTTTCAGCATTGCCATTCACCTGGGTACAATTTTTAAATTCCTGGTACAATAGTCAGGCTACAGAGAAACCAAGCTTGTAGGGAGAGGAAATCTCTTCCCAATAACCAACCAAAAATGGAGGGCGGAGAGGACAAACTTTCATACTGACAAGGCCATGTTTAGGCATGAGCATCTAAAAGCAATGAAAACAATTGAAATTTGCTCTCCCTGGAAATCTTGCCTTTTTGTAGCTTTACATGTGCCAAAGGTACCACCACTATTACAGAGCTCCTGTGAGGCCTTTGGGTTCTAAAAGACTTTTCTTCTGCTAATTCCATTAAAAAGAAAGTTTCAGGCATGAATATTTGATTGACACATTATTAGGAGAAGTATGAGAAAAGCAGCAGTGTCGCATTCAGCTCCACTGCCACAGCCATCATCTTTCCCAGCATATCTCTGTATCTTCCCTACACAGCAAAAAGGCAAAAGGAGAGAAAAGACTATGCTCATTAGGAAGAAAAATGGAAGCAGTTCTTCTGAGCATCCCATCTGCTGCCATCGTGTCAGAGATATCACATTTTACTGCTGTCACCAGCAGGTGCATGCAATTAGGTGACAACAAAATGAACTGTGGCTTCCCAGTGACTGTTTCGAGCAGATTTCAGACTGTTGGCAAGTGTGAGATAACAGACTATGGGCATTAGCCTCTGAATAATTCCTGGAATTCACATGAAAAACGTACAGGTGATTAATTCTGGTGTAGAAGATGACTGCAAGAAGTGATAGACACAGCAACTGCGACAAAGCAGAGGACAACAGAGGGCATGGGCAGGGCTAATTCAGGCTATTTCAGTTATTATGAAGACATAATAAGGCCAGTCTGCTCAATTCTGATCTCATTTACAGTAACATATCAGGACAATCAAGCCGAAAACAAATGCATAGAAATACACCCTCACTACATTGAAGGAGTAGGGACAGTACTTGGATACCTTCCTCTAATGTCAACTAAATATATTACTGTTCACAACTGGTGCTAATTAACAGAGGGGTTAACGAACATTAGGAGCACACCAACTTTCACGTGAGGCAAAAAGCGTAATTTAAGGTTGATTTGTTTCAGGTTGTGGCTAGCATGCAAATCACTACCAAAGGAACAGCTGAAATGCCTGTTTTCCTGCAGCGTTGCACAGAAAAAGGAGGAAGCTCCAGTGAAGCACAGGGTGCAAGGATGGTGTTCCTGTGGGAGCATCTCCCAGTCACAATCCTCAGGGATGAAGCTGTACTGCCGATGATTATTCATGTACGACTCTGCCGTGCAACACAAAGATGGCAAAAATTACTATAATAGCCAGAACTTTTGTCCCACCAAAGGTTTCTTTCTGCGTGCTGGGTGTCTCCTTTGTACTGAATCCCCTGTGTTTACAGGGCTCTATTTGCACTTGCTGTGGATTCCTCCCTTTCTATCTGAATACAACAATGAAGGAAAAATACCTTCTCTTCTGTTATCTAAGGTGATAATGGAGAATTGCAGGAACTTGTCAGGGGCTGCGAGATGCCTTCAGCACTTGGAGAAAATCATCACCCAAAACACAAAGGCTAATTTTTCCAGGTTAAAAAAAAAAAAAAAAAAATCTTTGGGGACTTAAAGAGCACAGAAATGCAAAACATTTGACTGTGTTTGTTAGCTTCAGCTGACCGTTAAGAATTTTACCTCCTGGTAGGCAATTCCCAAGAATAACAGCCTTGTTCTGAATGATAAGCTGGTGTTCATCCCTTATGGCAGAAGTTCTGCAATTCAATTCAGTAACCAGGTGTGGCAAAGCCATTTTTAGCATGTTTGGCATAAACCACTTCAATGGGATGAATGCAGGACTGCAACATGCCTGGGCAGCTAGCTTTAATTCAAGCCAGTATATAAATCTTATAGTAGCAGAGGATTTTTTTTTCATAAATCACAGATTATTTTAGGAATGATATATCTACAGAAATTGTCCTCTTTCTCCAGTCAAAAGTGCTAATGTAACACTCAAGCAAAATTGTTCTCCATGCAAATGTTTTCTCCTTAAGGAGAAAGGAAAGCAGCTTTTGAAACCATATTGTATCCCATAATTATACTGAGAAAGTCAGGGAAACAGGGCCTTTTTCTAATAGGGTAACTACAGTGGAGCAGCTCCCTAAACAACATCACAGGAAGGATGTAAAAATTATACTCTAAAGTAACAACAGCAGTTTCCAAAGCAAACAACAACTTGATAGGTCATGTTTCTGACCCCTGTTACCTGACAGCAAGTCTCATAATAGCTGCTCTTTTATTTTAAGAATTTAACTATCAGAGTAATGTTATGTGGAAATTTCAATTTCTTTTTTGTTTTTTTAAGTTATATCTCCAACTATGAAAAACACAGCTTAAAGTTCAAGCCAGCTGAGGAGCTTAAAAGGGTCAAGTTTACTTTTTTTTTGTAGATTCACGTAATGTAATGATGCAAGCATCACAGTTCACATGCTGAAAGGCAATAAAGCATGTGCTGCTTGAGAAAACACAACTGAATTAGCTATAAAGAAAAACTTGCACTAATAGGCATCTGAATTCACACCACTAATTTCTGCAGAATATAAAACACCATTTCCAATAAGCAGAAATGAGCACAATTATTTTTTATAATTAAATGTTTTTCTGACTCAGCAGATAGTTTCGGTGCCGTTGCCATTGTTCACAACTCTCTCAAGCAGCAATGTAGCTTTTAATGGGAAGCTCAGCAAACACTGTACCACACATGTCTGTAGAAGTGACACTATTTTGAGAATGGGAAAGTAAAGAGGATTAAATTTCTCTTCCCAACCTTGGCCAAGCAAGAATTAGGCAAACAAGCATGGGTGAAGAAGCATCTGCACCATTTCACCTCCACAAAGGCAGCCTTTGTCCTTCTGGTTTCAAAACATGCTCTTTGAGCAACTTATCCCATGCTCTCAGACCTCTTCCTATTACAAATTTCCACAGAGTAAATTCACCTCCATGAACTCACTCTTTTGGCAGTAGCCCTTGTTGGTGAGAGGGAAGCTCAGGGCAATGAGGAGTCTCCTTAGTTTGCTTCCTCGGCCCTGCCTGCTTCCCAGTCACTCAAATCAAGGAAAGGATCTAAATCTAGGGCAGCTCTATGAACTGCCTATGCAAATCAGCTGCTCTGCCTGTAAACCGGGAGCAGGATTCTCACCTCCCACCACACTGATGTCAGTGCCACGGGAATTCTCTGCAATTCAGAGTGAAATAACTCTTTGTTTCACTTTGACCTGTGCCAGTCCTATAGCAAATAGATGCCTATGTGCAAACAGCAACAGTGCCAGGCTGGAAAAATTCCCAGACTTCACAGAGGACAGCACTGCACGATAACCAGGTCTCCCAGACATAAAATGCTTTGATTAAATTGGGGCAGCTCTGAGGCAGGCAGGTAAAGACAGTATCGATGTTTTCTCACATGTAAAGATATTAGTGAAGATTCTGACTCGAGTAATATTTTCCAGAACAGCTAAGATTTAAATTTAATGAGATCCTCATTTATATTCTGGAAAAAGCAGGAGAACAGAAAACTGCACATGTACTGGAATTCAGCAACAATTAACATTAAGGCAAGCAAATAAAAACATGTACTGGTAACTCTTATCCTTGTGCTCCGTGGCCTTATTAAAACCCTGCTGGAGCTGCTATCACAGCAGCTCTACCCTGCAAGCCTAACAGGTTGAATCAACAATCTGCAGTAAGAGATGCAGGGAGCCACTTACTGAGTTATGGCCACAGGGACAGACACCCCGAGGGACTGCTGCAACAGGGAGAGCTGCAGCACAACCAAAGCCAGTGTCTGATAAAAATTTGAGGAAACACAGAAGAGAAGTAACAGGTTTTTTCCTTCTCTGTCTCCATTAAATTTAGAGGGGATAGCAGACTTCCCCAAAGGATGAGGTAAACAGCAGAAAAGGTGGAGCAGAGGGATGGCTACAGGCAGTACAAGCAATAAACTCCAATTCCACGTTTGCCATCTAACAAGTTTTTTAATATATGTCTTTTCACCCTACGACTTTAATATTAAACTTGGCAAGTAGGCAAGCCAAGGAATCAAACAAATCTGACAGAAAATACTTAATATAATATTCCCAAAACAAGCCAATTGGAGTCAATATGTACAACTCCCTTTCGTTGGAATATATGTTTGTGTGTCTCATATCTGCAGGTTGTTCAATAACATTAATGAGAATTTATGTACCTGAGGAGAGAAGTGAAGGCATCAGTGAAGTCAATTTCTGGTTCAGATATAGTAGTTATGCTCATGGCTGCCCGGAAGAGAGCATGCAAGGAAATTGCTAAACATATTTTGCTTCATTTCTTTAAGTTATAGCTGGCTGTAAATTACATTTAATAAACCCATTATTCAAACCCTTTTGAGAACATTTAAGCACCAATAATGTTTACTATGCCAATGCACTATGTGCTCTTATAAGCCATGTATCTTACTGAAAGTCACCAGGCCAGCTCCATTGCTATGATTCTCATGAGCTCCCTTTGGTTCTGGCAATTAGGCCATCTGCCAGGAGCTGAAATCATTAGCAATAAAAAGAAAGGCAATAGCTCTGCTTTGTAGTCCCTTCAGTCAGTCCTGGTTCCATTACCCACTGGGGGCACCATGAGAATCAGGTGAACAAAGAACAGTAACAGAGGACATTGTAAAAAGGGAGGAAATTTTAAAGGTGCTGCAAAGTCAATGGCAAAACAGAAAAAAACAAACCCAACTTTTTCAAAATGAGATTTCTTTCAGAGCAGCACTAGGGATTTCATCACATCCCTTTTACAATGTCACACTATGTCATCCTCACCACTGCCTCTCAAACTTCTACCCTTCTCTTGCTTGCTCAGTCAGGCATTTGATCAAAACTATTTCCTGTTATTTATGTGTGTGCGCATAGGCACACATGGATCACATTCTTGATTAAGGCATTTAAGCACTCTGTGATTCAAATACTAATACTAATAATGGATTAACCAGCAGTGGACATTAGTGCAGCTGATGATCTTTAGCCTCCTGCCTTGAGCCTGCAGGGAATCAGAAGTCTTTGCCCATAATTGAAGATGAGATGTACAGAGAATGGAAATTCTGTTTGATAAAGGAGTTTGGATTTTAGAGCTCTGTTGTTTAAAGCAGCATGAAACCTGCAAATTTCAAAATCTTCAGAGAGAAAATAAACAAATCTAATACATTGAGACCAGTTTGATGGAACAGCATTTTCCAATGAGAAAATAATTGCATTAACTTGTTTTTCCACTTAGCTGTAATATCAAAGAATATAATAGTATTGCTCCAAACAATAATCTCTTTAAATGGCCTGGAGAGCATTCCTGAAAGCCAGTGGACACCAGGGTGAATCAGTGGCAATGTACAGCACAAAACAATCGCTCAGAAATTTCCTTTCATGATATAAAAGATCTACCTCATTCTTAAATGTGAACATTTTTAAAAGGCCAAAATTGACTCAAGTGTAAGGTGAAGGAGGACACGTGACCATATTCACAGAGTTCTGTCTTATTCCAGAAGATGGCAAAAGTCGAATAGTGCTAAAGTTTCAGTGACTATAATCATTCACCAAAATTAGCTATAATTCAGCCACAGAAAAATGTTTATGGAACTGTCAGGTGACCCTCCAAGACAACAAAGAGCACACACTCTCTTACTGCCTCTTTGAAAAGAGGTTACAGAAAATTATGTCCCTACCTAACCTCCAATATGTATTCTTTTATGCAGTGAACAAACATATGTTCTAATTTTTCACTTTTATCTTTTATCACTAAGGTCCTCATGCCTCCTAAAATCATGAGACGTCTCCCTGGACTTGGGGGAACACATACATTGGATGATAAACCCAGGGATGAGCTTTTTCTCTGAGCCACAGGATATATCCACAACATAATCAATCACCCCTCTATCTTTCTAGTGCATCTAACAGAGTGTTTCTTACATACCTCTGGCAGTAACATAAGAATATTATTGCATTAAAAGAATCCAGTCCACAGAGCAAAATCAAAAGTGTATGTGGAATAAATAAAATAGCAGTAGTAGTAAACATGTCCTTCACTGCATTAATCACAATGTTTTTTTCTCTTCATCAGTTAGCAGATGATTCAATAATAAAAGTGCAGAACCTAATTCTCAACAAACCTGGGCTCTGCACAGGCTCTTGCTTCTCATAACTGAAAGCTAAACACAGCAAGGGAGCATGCTAGATACCAGGATTTCACTTGAGGGTGTTTGTTGTTAAACAAGCAATCAAAGCCAGTGGTTAAAGAACACAAATTGCCAAACATCAGACCACACTCATTATGTCTAACATCTCCCATGTAAAAGGATAAGGTAGCTCTTAACTAGCAAATGACATTGAAACTGAAGGCAGAAGTGATGGCACTTGAAAAAAACATTCCTGCTTTCTGGTATCTCTACTGATCCCCTTCCTTCCCCCCCAGCTATCTCAGTAAAGTCAATTATAATGCTCCATTTATACATGTGTAAAATGCACACGTGAGCTGTTCAGGAATCAGACATAAAACAGTTATGAGAAACAACCATGCTATCAAAATAAAAGACAAAAGAGAAAACCACAAAATTTCTGAGGACAAAAGATATACCAAACTAAAACTGAAAAACAACCAACCAAACAAATCCACCAAAACAACAACAACAACAACAGAAGTCTTTGTCAGAACTGGCTTAAAAGTGCCAAAGAGAAAAAGAAATATTGCAGCATATCATCAGTACAAAGCACTTGATAATCCTCTTTTGATGTTTTTTGCAGAAGCTCTAAAGAATTCAGAGACAAAGAAAGAAAAGTGTGATGCAGCAGGATGGGAGGTGTCAGAGTCCCTGTCCTGGCAGTTTACCCAGTGGTATCTGCAGACAATGCTGTCCTCACTGTGCACATATTCCTGCAAGATCCTCATCCTCAGAAATACACCACTATTCCAGAGCTGTGTCACTTTGGAAGAAACTGAGACAAAGCCTGATTTGCAGTTATGTTTCAAGTCGGGCAAAGACTTTTGAAAGTCGGGAAATTAACCCAAACCAGCCATCCAACCCCAAATATGTCTAGAAGTCAGGACCAGAAAAACTTGCAGAAGAAATAAGACCAGCACAAAAATCTCCTGCAAGCCCACCAACATGACTATTATTGCTGAAGCAGATGTCAAGAGGCAGTTCAAGCTAAAAAGCTGATGCTTGATGTAAAGCTATAGATCTTCAAATGTGCCTGTGAACTTCATAGTTTTAATCTAACCTAAGCCAAAGCTTTATTATCTCTACTTTGCAATAACCTAACCAATGTCAATGATACTATACAAAAGAAAACTCAGGCTCCATCCTTTTGTTTTTATTGCCGTCTTCATCCCAATCAAATATTTCTCCTAGGTAAAGTCTCTCAAGTGTTCTCCCACTGTCTTTTGTAGCCAAAAGTGGTGTGACCCTTCAGATGAACAACTCTCATTGTCTCAACCTCTGAGCCCACTTCATTCCTGAAACTGTTCAGGGTTCCTGCAGAGACTTCAGCACTTGGAGACTGAACATTTTTTAACCCCGTTGCAGTGCTGGTACTTTTCATTACCATTACATTGTTCCCATCTAACCTGAGAGTTGCCCAGCATTCCTTACCCTCCATCTTCACTCTTAAGGACTTTAGTCCTGCAAAATTGCTTAAATTAGAGGTTATTTCACTCTCATCCCTCTTGTTGTGGCTGCCACTCTGAACACATTAGTTCAAGTGAGGATAACATGGTTTTTATTGTCCAAAAATACTACTATTCCACCTCATCTTTTCTCTTTTTCTTCCACTGCAGCTGCCTTCCTACATGCTGCAGACCATTTTCTAGCATCTTCTGAAGCAGGAATATAAGAAGAAAGAAGGATTTTCACCTAAAACCCACCGTCAATACACAAATTCGATCAATCTCACCAGAACTGCTTACAGTCAAACCATTTGTTTCAACGAGCTTTTAGATTCTACCTTTGGGCTCCTGAAGGTGCAAAAAGAAACAGGTGAGAAAACTTGCTCTGCTTAGCATATTTCACATAATTCTTACTGGCACCATGACAAACCTGATAAAAAAGGCAAGGTGAGATTTCAGAACTATGCAGCAGTGGGAGTGCAGTTAAAATATGGTTGGGGTAATTCCAATAGGGCTGGCATGTTTGGGCAAGGAAAAGGAGTCATTGTGGGTGCAGAGTTTAGGACTATCACGGGCTTTATAGGCGAGGACAGATTAAGCTATCTTGGGGAAAAAGCAAAACAGAAAAAAAGATAAAGAGAAGCATTCTCTGCACACTCTCCTCTCCAGCAATCCCTTCTGTTTCACTGGGTTTTGAGGCCATTTTCCCCATGGGTAGAGTGGAAGAGCCACAATGACTGGAGAACAAAAACCAGAATGCAATTTCTTGTGCTCAGAAGAGTAGGAGACTTTCAATTGCTACTGACAGTATAAATATACATTAGTCATTTATACATTCATAGACTTGAGCCACACAGGAGCTGAATGTGCCATGCTTATTCAAAATGTATCCTTCAGGCACAGAAATACTCCTTTTTCTTTCTATTTTTTTTCTTTTTTTCCTTTTCAGTTTTTTGTATATACTTCTATCGTAAACAAATGCAAATGGAAAGATGATGTACTAATTATTATATGGAAAGTCCATAGCAAACTCAGTTTCAGACATGAGCTATTTTACTGTATCATCTCTTTTTGATGATGTTGGTGTTAAAAATAAAGAATGAATCATTTAGAACAAGGACAAGCTAAACAAATCTTGCAGAAATTGCTTCTCATGCTCAGGTATAACACCCACAAACTCTGTGCAATGCAGAGAAACCTCAGGTAGCTTTCAGTGAACATTTCTCCTTTGACTTTTCAGCTCAGTAAATCATCTTAAGAGGGAGCTCCACGATGCCACAATAGATTTCTCCCGACCTCCAAGCAGTACATTTACAGCCAGCTTGAATAGCCTTTGTATCCCAAACTGCAAGCATGAAAGTTGATATAATCCTTGAAAGCTTACCAAAAGCATTGAGACAGATATCTCTAATATTAGATAAGAAAAATAGATAACATAAATCCATTAAAAACACTCTCCTGTTTGGAACCCAATGACTGTAGCAATTGGCTGTGGAATACATACTGAATACAAAACATCTTCTGCTCTTGGCTTCTGGTTTAGCCAAAAGGGGAAATAGAAAGGGGAAAAAAAAAAAAAAAGAAAACCAATAGCATATGATTTTTATTCAGGTATTCACAGGGGGAGGCTTGAGTGTTGGTAATTTCAGGCCAGTTGCAGTGACTCTATCTGCTACTTAATGTAGACATTCTTTGAGATATTGCTCAAATGTCTGGGCATCTGGGCTGAATGGACCATTGAAAAGTACAGCTGAGAGTTACCACTGAGGGCAGTAGTAACTAGTCTGATGGTGCACTGAAGCATTTGAGAATTCAAAAAAGCATTCCTTAAAACTCTGGGTAACCTTCCCCAGCCACCTGAGGCACCACAGTTTAAACCAGACATTTCCACATACAGTGAAAGCTGGGTTTCCTTTCATCTCTTTCTTGGCCAGTGTGACTATTAAGGGTAATCACATTAGGATATCTTTGATTCAGATTTTAAGCATTCTTTCACTAAGTCCTCTCTGAGTCCTGTTTTCCAAGTATGCTCAGTGTTGCACCAGAGCACTTAAAGAAAAAATTCATAAGAGGATTTTTAGAAGAAATCACAACAATGCCTCAAACTGATGAGGACCAGACCTGGATCTACTTGTTCTCCATCCATATCACTGCAGAAGAACAATTTACAAAGAGTCTTTTTAAGTAATCACACATTAAGGAACTCTCACAGAGAAGGGCTCACAACCTCCTTGTAGATTTTTACTAGCACACGATGCTGTCCCTGGAAGAAACTTCCACCTAAAGACAGTGAAGCCACAAAACTCTCAGATAACATCAAGAGACTCAAGGTAAGAAAGTCTAATGACAGAGCAATACCTGGTTTACTTGGTGTTTATTGCATTTTGCACCTTTCTGTAGGAGAGTGACACATATAGACATTTTCTAATTGGTTTTCAGTCAAATCATTCCACTGAGAATAAACTTAGAGCACTTACAGGAAACTGGGGAGTTAGACTGGATAATAAAAATACTGCTTTGGCTCTTGAGTTTTTTGCACCTGCGTTTTGAATACTTTCTTAGCTCCTACTCATTTTCTAACTACATAATGGCTGAACGATGCTTTACTTACAGCAATTCCCATTTATTTATGTTGGCTCCAAATTGCCCAAAAGTTGGACAGATAGAGTGAAGTAGAGGGCTATTTTCCTTATGAATGGAATGAAAGAACCAAGTGGAAATGAAGTAGCCCTCAATGTTATTTTCCCACTTCTCCTTATAGGCTGTTTTGTGAAATGCACACCTCAGAGTTTTGAAGAATCTTTGGTCACTGCTCATTCAGGCTGAACTCAGCACAGCTTTATGTATACTTTATTACACATGAAATTTAGGAATCATGTTTTTGAGGCATCTTTACTGCCATATTCTTCATTTCTGAAAGGAATTGCTAGAGACAGAGAAGAATAAAGCTTGAGATCCAAAAACATAAAGTGATTCATCGAGCGAGCAAGCTTGGGTAGCTCCAGTTCCTTAGCAAATCCATCAAAGCCAGAGCATAAGAAAAAGCAAAACAGCAAAATGGTACAAAAACACCTTTTCTGAGGTCCCAGCCTTCTAACATTTTTCAAGAGCAGTTTAAGAAAATAAAAGAACACTAAAAGAAAGTGAGAAACTTTGGAACTAGGTAAAGTTTTTATTCTTGTAGTTGAAAAGGAAGCAATTCCTGGAGGTCAGCTCCATCAAGGAAACTCAATTCACTGTTCAAGCCTGTCACTTTCAAAGCTCTGATGCACCTCTTAAGAACCTGAAAGAGTCCTCTGCTTCTGCATAAATCACAGTGCAGACAGTTTCTTTCAACACATTCATTTCTTTACCCATTTATTGTGGTGGCAGGCTGCTTAATGGCATAAGGCTGTAAGTAAACAAGTAAATAAATAAATATATGCCAAATAACAAAATCTAAGTAGAGAGATTTAAACATGATGCAAGGATGAAAATATAGATTATAAATTCTGGTGGCAAAAGGTGACTTTTTGAAATATTCAGCTAAATGAACATAAGGCATTCAGTTATAAGGAACAAAAGGAAAAATGACTGGCAGGAAAACAGCTACCTTTTGCAACAGTAGTGCATTTGTGAACATTTCAGCAAATCCTTTTCCTTTGCTTCTCCCAATTTTGCTTCTTCCCCAGTAGTTATGAAGCTAAAAATAATATTCTTCAGGAACAGACAAAGCTGCCAAACAACAAACACCACACTACAGGAGTGCAATACCCAGCACAGAGGGCCAAAGTGAGCTGCCTGGCTGGTGTCACACAGAGGAACCCCCATGTCACAACTGATTTCCAAAAAATGAAGCAGGACTGGCAAACAAGCTAGGGAACAGGCCTGAGACCATGAGGGTCTGCACTGGGCTATTGATAGAGCCCTCCTGCTGGAACCACTGAAACACAGAGAAGAGGGGCTGCAAGCCCAGCAAGATTTCTACTCTACTTCTTCTCAAAGGGCTCCAGCAGGTCCAGGCTGATCCCATGGGCAAAGCAAACATTGCCACTGAAGTGGCCCCTTGCTTTTTAGGGCAGGGAAGACAGAGATTCCTTGTGTTGGCCATTTTAGCACTCAGCACGACATGGACTGATGGCAACTCAGCTCTATAATATTACAGGTTTACCAGGAAAAGTGAGAAGCTCAAAACTTTCCATACACAGGGCTATCTAGACAATGAAAGTTGTTCATATGTGGGAAAAGGCTGGCTGAGATCCTTGGATTCTTGGTCCTTTTCCTCTTATCTCCTTAGCTTTAGAGACTATG
Source organism: Ploceus nigricollis (assembly GCA_013399945.1). Taxonomy (NCBI): domain Eukaryota; kingdom Metazoa; phylum Chordata; class Aves; order Passeriformes; family Ploceidae; genus Ploceus; species Ploceus nigricollis. Next base: position 455,372 of record VXBC01009531.1, on the reverse strand, counting down.
AGGAAGCTCGCCACTCATATTTCTTAAAATTGGCTTCTGCAGAAAGAAGATGGTACTACATGGAGCAGAAAAATATATAATAATTTGTTTTGATAGGCTAGTGTGGTAGGGTCAGGGGCTGAAATACTTCCTTGAAGTCTCCTTCTGCACCTCTTGGGTCCCAGTTTTTTTTCTAAACAATTGCTCAAGCCAGTGGAAGTCCTTTCACCAGGTATTTTTTATGTGCAGCCCTTTTGAGAGACCCTCAGTGTAGAAGGAACTATGATTTCCAGGAAGATACACCAAAGCTGCAAGTTTAGTTGTACCTGGTTCCCTGACATTGTGTAAAACATAACACCAAGCTCATTTAAATTCATTTTAAAATCAGTCTTTTAAAAGAACATGTCCTTCATTAAACCCTCAGCACTCCATCTACCAAAGAAAGGTTTTTAACTGTTTCCTCATATGCCAGTGCCACAAGCCTATCCAATTCTCCTCTTGAAAGCTAAGGCTTTGCTCTCAGAAGAACAACTTTATGCTGCATACTGAAGCTAATTTTTGAAACCTATAACAATCAAGTCAGGTTGAGCTGCCTTATGATGAAATATTGTGGTATAATCTGAGTTAAGAGGAAGACTTTGTCTTTCCATGCATTTTATTGTCATCTAATTTTAAACAAATTGTTTTCATTAGTCAAGAAACTATAGACACACTATTGGCAATACACAGCGACTGTAAAACTGGATGAAGAGTGGAACTAAACAAAGCTCTGATGTATTCCTGCTGCTGAGTCTATAAAGTGGGATAAAAAGCACATTTTACAGAACAGATTTTTTGCATGGGTTTATTTGTGGTTAAGACTTGTGATAAGGCAACATTGTCTTCAATCAATGTTTGACAGAAGCAGCAGGGATGATCCTTTCTAACTGAGCTGAACACCCTTATGATGTCATCTAGAGTCTTTCCTCAATTTGTTGTTGCTCCAACAGGGAATTCTAGTTCTCACAGCTGCTTTACATCAGGTGCTTCTAGAGAGCAAGTCCTTTGATGCAATTCCACTGACTCGAACTGCAGATGCCAAAGGCTTGGCACATCTGCAAAGCTCAAATTATTCCAGCTCTGCAGAAACATAAATGCCTTGTATGTCTTCGCAGGCCTCAGTTTTCCTCTCCTTGCAATTCTTGAGTTTTTAAGAACACTCCTTTCTCCCTCTCTTGCTACAAGCCCATAACTACTTTTCCTTCCATTGGGTGATAGTCACTGGATAAGTGAACAGTGGTTTTAGGCTTTGGGTGGGATAACATCACTGAACTCAGCTGGAATTTTGCTTCTGGCAACTGTATAGCCAGGAGCCTGAAGCTTTAACACAGTTTGCCCCATAGCAAAGAAAAGTGTATTCTTAGCATGGCAGGAACTCAATTGAATTTAACATAGCTTATCCCAAGGGGCAAGAATCCCTTGCATAAATGCTGAAATTCCAAAATAAGGTGCCTTGAAAAGCTTCTTCATACCTGAATGTCTGCACTGTGTAAGTGCTGACATAGACATGCAAATTGCAAGATGAGGTTTTGAATGCTTGGTCATACAAAAAGACCTACCCTGATGATTACTGAGAATAGAAAATACTTGGCTTAGAATTTTAAAAAGTTCCAAAGATAAATGAGACTAAAATAAAACAACATACAGAAATAATAATAACAAAAAAAAAAAAAAAAATACAGAGGATGAATCATAGTTGCCTAGTCCTCCTCTGGGTTTGTTTGAAGAGAAATAGGCTTTCTGGGCCTGCCAGATGAAGAACATAAAGCAAAAACTCCAGGGAAGAGAAACTCCTCTTCTAATTTAGAAAAAAATTCAAAGCCAACTGACTAAAGAAGCTGTACATGCCACGAATGAACGGGTGCTACCACTTGGAAACAACACAGTCATTAGTTTTATGAGCTGACATTAATTAGCTCTGTTATTTCTATTGGTACCAGTTAAGCTCTAGGCAAAGGAGCCTTTCATGTTAGATACAGCATGTGTTTATGGAAGAAAAGTTAATTTAATGCTCTCTCTAGTTAAATACCATGCTAATCATTATTAATACTAGGCAATTTTGTAGCTTAAAACAATACAAAACAATCTGAGGATTTAGTCTGAAAAATACCTGTTGTGAGCCCAGTTTGATAATTATAATTTAGGATGGTTTGGTGTGTAAGGAGTAGGCTTTCCCCAGGCCATCCCCTTCCCCCAGCTGTGCCTGCTCTCTGCCAACAAAAAAGCAGGGCAAATAAGGGCAAGGCATTTACAGCCTGGGAGGAGAGAAGTCACTGAGAACCTGATATGAATCTTTCATCCTGCTGTCCTGATCTATAACAACCTCTTTGGTCTGTCTCTGCAGCATCTCTGGGAGTTACATCAGGATGTCTGGGTCCTGCTCTCAAGGTATGACTGTGACTGCACAACCAGAGCACCACTGCTGCAACAATGCCTACCTGCAGAAAATGCAACAGGAGGTTTAGCCTCCCTTTCTGCAAAATAATAAAACATTCTGCCTGGATTTTTTGCAGGGGTGCTGGTGGTAGAAATAAAATTTAAAAAAAAAATCACTGAGTTGCAGAAGAGCTCTGTTGTATTTAACAGAACCTTTGTGACTCAAGTTAATGAATATTTTACATGAGGCCAGAAGTCATCCAAATTGGGAGTTGAAACAAAAATCTAGGCTGTTGGAAAAAGCAGGCAGAAGAAAAAAATGCAAATTCTGCAACTTTGTCATTAGCTGCAGACTCGGAGCCTTCATTTCATTATCTTTAAGTGCCTAGCTGTTTGTGCTGCTGAGAGAATCTACAATAAAAAGAGAAGCACAGATGTTTTGCTATACCAGCCTAGGCAAAACATCCCTTGAGCAGTAGACCTGGGCATTATATTTAAAGGAGAAAAAAGGAAAAAAGAGAAATATTATAGAAAATGAAAATTTCAGAAATTAGACTTTACGAGAGGCCTGTGTATGAAGAAGGGTAGGGGCTTTACCATGAACAGTCAAGAGAAAAGATGTCTGAAAGAAACACAACAGCAAGAACGGAGGGAAAAAGAAAAATTTTGAAGATATTTTCAGGATGGTGCAGGGGAAACTTGGCAAAAGAGATCTCAGGAGTTCTCCCAGCATCAGTGACCTGAGTTTGATGTGATCTAAGAGAGGAAGGGCAGTGTTTCAGATCCATAAAATACACAAGGCAAATTTTAGGACCTTGCACCACTAGAATAAATGTGGCGCACTTCAACCCAAAGAAAATTAGCATAATACACTTGAGAAAATATTTTACCAGTGTAATGAAGAAAGAACAATTAACACTCATAGAGCATGTAAAATCTTAAAGTCAATTTTCCTCCATGAAATGCCAGATCTAGAGCCAATTGCAGCTACTCAGATCAGAATAAAATCTGGCATTTTCTTTGGAATAGCTGCATATTCTACAGGAACGGTAATGAGAACTTGGATTTTATTGTGTCTAATAAAAGAGTCTCAGAACAACATCTTAGGAAGTAATTTAACTCATTTACACACTGGATAAGCAACCAGTGTAGCTATAACATCATTATTTTAAAAATTTAGGTATGAACTATCAAGGTCCAAAAAAACAGAGGGAAGAAGAGCAATGGCTGTAAAACTCTGCCAGTGTGCAAAATAAACACCAATTTAGACTTCAGCCATATAGCTCTGGCACCCAATTCAGAATGTAGTTCCACAGCTCCAAGTTGTTCTATAAATGTGCATCCTAGCATTCCAATTGAAGGAATAAAAGCACAATTGTACACCACTGGAACCAGGCACCCAGCAGTTCCAGCTACAACACAGTAGCCCAAGAAGTGAATTTCTGTTTTGGTCTGTGTATGGAACCAGGGGGAAGAGAAAGTTTGGATGAACCACTTCTTTCTCCTCCATCCTTTCTAGTGTTTTTCATGCCACAGCCATTAGCACTTATTCATATATCCTCTGTTGGTTATAAAAGTTATATCAGTAAGCAAAGAGTCTTTTTGGACTCTGTCAATCTTGTATTACTTTGTACACTAGAAATTCAGCAAAAAACCTCTTTTATATTTAGGCTCTGTTTATAAGACAGGTTGTAACTCAGTCATTGAGAAATCGTGAACCACTCACCCCAAGCACAAGATTGGAGTAAAAGTATACTTGTATATTTGTTTGCAAATTTGTTTGCTGCTGGGCAGCAGGGCACAAGTTTCCAAATTTGCTTCCAACATAGGGATGCACAGACACCTGCCTTTAAACAACAGCTGAGATTCTCATAAAGACACACACCTAGAGGAGCTAGGTAGAAGAAGCAATCTCCAAGATCCATGGCAAGATAGAGTTAGCATCAGAAATGAGCAAATGCTTCCAACACTGACCTCTTGTAGAAATGAAAAAAGGTGCATTGAGCACATGTTCAGGTTACTCAGAGCAAAGCAACATGAAACTTAGTTTGTCTTCTGTGTCTTGCTAGATTAAATTCCCCTTTGTGCAGGAGATAAAACTGAAATCTAAACATCCCTGAACATGACATAACTTAAATAGCATTATCATTTTTCATTTTTTCTTTGCAGAAAGAAGAATTTGACTATGAGAATATATAGCAAACCCCATCAAACATGTTAAAAATGAAGTGCTCATTAAAAAAATATTCAGTAGTCTTTAGTAATTTAAGCCAAATAAATAAAGGTAATGGGGAGAAATACATAAGATCTAAAAAACTGGATGGTTTAGTGCTTCCAACTGCAAAACTGAAGGCAGTAAGAACCATAGGTGCTCAGATTCCTTGGGAATTCAAACACCAGAAAGCATGAATCACTTACTTCAGTAATACAACAGTGAACAAAAGCACATATCAAACATTTAAACAACTCCTCTCTCTCCTAACTCAGCACATAAAGAAGAAAGAATAAAACAGAATGAGAGGAAGATGGCCCAATACTTCCAGGAACAGCTGCTCTGATTATTCCATTGTGCATGCTTCTTTCCAAAAGCTATCAGGTAATTACTAAAAAGGATGACATCAGAACACTCCACAGCATGACTCCATGGTTCAAGACACTGACCTGGTTAACTCCTCCTCCTCACAACTGTCTGGTTTGAAGAGCCATGTGCTTTCCTCATCAACAACAACCTCTGTCTAGAAAATCGTTCCCAAGGTTATGACTTATGGCTGTGAAATACCAAGCATGTAAAGGAAATAATCTGCTTGAGGAATCCAAAGTTTGCTGAAGGTTTCTAGGTCACTGACCCTGGGAAGGAATGGGAGCTGCAATTCTCCACAGACACAAGAATGATTAAAATACACACAGCAGGAAGATGAAACAAAACCACCACCATCACAACAAAAAATAACCACAACCCAGCAACAACACATGAGTCAAATGGAAAAAAAAATATTCCTATGGGCTAGCTACAGAGGTAGTTGGGAAAAAGATTCCAAAATATCTCTGTTGGAGAGTTCAATAATATCGGCATGCAAAATTTAACAGGACACACCAGGAATTAATGATGTGTCCTTGAAAAGACAGGCTTGCTCTGTTGAAGCAGGACTACTTGAGACAACGTTCTGTTCTCTCAGAATGAGAAATATATTGTGAGAAAAGAAAAGGGAATAAAAGGGAAAACAAAGCTTCAAACTAGCTCTATAAATTATAGGTCTAAATTTCTTAAGAGTGAGATGAAAGAGCATGTATCCTGTGTGGGTCCCCTAGGAACACTGTAGCTTGCTGGGAAAATGCCATTTTTCCCCAGCAGGACTCCAGGGTCACTTGGATGTTTTTGAAACGCAAGTGGAAGTAAAAAAAGTACAATCTTTCAAAGACAGTTAGTGATATCTGATACCTAAGATCAAGACAGAAGAGAATCTTTGAAACACTGGAAGTGACCCACCAGACCATTTATATTTATTTTTATTTTTGGATATTTCAGTGTGACTGATGTGTTGAAAAATATGGCATAGAAGCTGAAGTTAGAAAGACCAGAGGCACAAAAGCACATAGCCTGGGTAGATAGATTTGGACATTACAAGCAAGTACTCCAAAGCATTTGCTCCAAATAAGTCATGTTAGGAAGATTTTATTTTCCCCATGCTAATAAATATCTATCAGTAGTTCTGTCTTCAGAACAGATTCATGCAAACATCTATTTCCCTGGGGTCCAATCATGATCAACACCAGCAACAAACCAGCACATCTTCATCACTGTTAACAGCACAAGCTGGAGAGCAGTCCTTAGCACATGCTCCTTCCAGCCTGTCATTACAAAGGGGGCAGGAATGCTGTCTGATCCCCAGCATGGAGGAAGTAGAAACCGAGACCTGGAAAAATGTTGGAGCAAAACTGAAGGAACTATGTCACTGTGTCTCAGAGCTAACTCATTGTTTCCTCTCTCCTCTGAATCTGACATTCCTAAGGTTCAGTGCACCTTTCTCCTAACCCAGGAAGCATCTGCTTAGATAATGTGGCTACAGCTACAAAATTGAAGTGTCTATGAAACTCCAGACTGAATTAACCCATTAATAGCTACATCACCTCCCTGACCCACAACACCACAGTAAGCAAATGCTAAACAGCCAGTCCAGCAGAGTTAAAAGGGAATAAGGTCATTTTTCTCAAAATCTATTTCTTAATAAAACATTTATTCTACAAGATCAGACACAGAAACAAGCAGGACTCTGGCAGCTGATGTAATATTTATTATCTTTTATAAGTGAATCACAGTAAGAAACATTCTGCCCACTAATCTTGCACAAGCCTAATGCTCATGCTACTGACAAAACTGCAAAATCCAAATGGACGTATTTACACTTTTGAAGTTTTCTAATCCTGAGTATCTCTTACAGCCTACAACATTGCTGCTACTCCTTTAAATACAAAAGGTCACAAAGTCTTTAACAATACCTGGTTATTCCCCACCTACTACCTTTAGGCCATTCATAGGGACTTCCATAAGGAATTTATACATTTCGTGATCGTGGTAAGAATTTTCATGGATTTTACTGTCAGTTTTAGCCCAATACTACTTCATTTTAGCAAAAGGATGCACTTAAATATGAAAACAAACCTCAGAGCATGCTTTGTCTATTTATACTTTCATGGTCTGTGATCTAGAGTCATCTTGCATCGTGAAGAATATTGCAGAGTGCCTGACAATTGGGACACTCCCATGGGAATTTCTTCCTCATTAATGAGGCACAAGCTAAATTTTAATATCGATGTCCCAAAAACACTTTGAAAGGAAATATTTTTATTTGTCTCCTTGACTTTCCTTCAGTCATTTATCTAAACATTTAACACCNGCCCAGACGCAGAAGACCACAAGAATAATCATGTTAAGGCAGCATCCTCATGCCAGTAAAAGAAATCAAATATTGGAAAACTGTGTGTTTGCTCATGTGCAGAACTCATTCAATGGCTCTTTGCTAACACCCTGGGGAAGGAAGCTGAAGTCCTCAGCCTGTAAAAACATCCTGATGCCTCAAGGACAGCAAAACTGGGGGAAATTTAGATGTCCTGTTAAGTTGTGGGGATTTTCTCTTTGGTTGGGAGGTTGGTTGAAGCTTGCAAATTCTATTCTGTACAATTTTGCTATTAGTACCCCAATTTTTGTAGAAAAGAGACTCTGAAACATCTTCCTAAATTACTGCTATCTTTCTTCTTTCATTTCAGAAAATTAGCAAAAGGACTGAAACTAATTATCCTCTACCTGCCCATTTATCAAATAGATGAGCAATATTTGAGAGTACAGTTGTCAAACAGATTTCATGATTACCTTAGCTTAATTAAGAAGAGGGAAAGCAATGAATCTTAGGCTAATTAAACAGACATCCTCAGCTTCAAAGCCCTTTGCCTTGGTGCTTGTCTGCAATTGCCTAACTGGAGAACAGAACTAATACAGAGATTTGATTAGGACAGGGCTGTGTTTCTGAGCCCAGGGTGGACCAGTGCAATGCAAGGCAGCTACCAGATAACTTGCACGGAGCAAATCAAATCCTTGCAAGACATTATTTGTTTTACAGGCCCCAACTGACAATGCATAGCTAGACACACAGGTTTTCCTTACTAGAGAATTTAGAAACTCTTTTTTTTTTTTTTCTGTTGCTTTCGGGTGCTCTTTGCACAACTTTTAACAAGACAAAGCTACCAATTATTTGAATGTAAATATTTCAATTATTTAAACAGTTAGTATAGGAACCTATTCCGAGTATAAGACACAATTTTAAGACTTAATTAAAAAAAAAAAAAGGAAATTCAGCTTTTGATGAGTTAGAGGGCAACAATTGGTCAGACTTAAGTTCATGGCCAAAGTTAAACAAAGCCAATATCTTGTATTTACAAGTATTTCTTGATGCAATTTTCATTCCAGGTCTGAAAACTGTATTTTCATGTCTGAAAATATTTAGACATGGTTTAATTCAAATGGTTTCCCATTTTGAAAGCACACTTTTATTTATTACCACAAAAACATGAATATACCAGATGGGAAAGGAATACTCTGCTAGTCTTATGAAGCTTCTTGTACACAACCATGCCAATGTTCAAAATCACAGCCCAAAATAACTCCCCTCTGTTCCTCACACAGCCTACGGTAGGCAAAGCCTGTCATTCAGTGACAGTTTGAAGAGACTTCATTCCTTACCTTACTGGAAACATACCACTGACTTGGCAAACAGCAACTTTTCCAGGAAACCTTATGCACATACTGCTGACAGATCAGCTTTGCATAAATAAACCTTATGAAACCTCTCTTATGTCATCTTTCCCAGAACTGGGTACTTAAAGAACATGCGAAAGGCAACTTAAAGAGAAATACTGACTGTGTATGAGAATTCTGCAACATAAAAGCAAGAGAGCTGTTCTCAATTACATCTTGTGCAATATGCAGAAACGGTAGCATTGTCTTTAGAAGATAATGTGAAAGAAGTATTGTATTGCAGTTGCTATGAGTATGCAATTGTGCATGAAGAACTAATAGACAACAATCATCAGGGACGAGCAGCTGTGATGAACTTCAAATGGCTAAATTTTAAGCATTTAAGGCTTTCAGGAGGTTGGTTAAAAGGAGCAAAGCTGAGAAGATATAGCTATAGCAGCCATAAATACCTAAAAACTATCCAGCAATGGAAGCTTCTGCTTATTAATCTCATCACTACAAGAGAGATCAAAGCAAGACAGAGGAATTACTAGGGCTACTATCAATCCTCTAAAAATCAAAATCAAAACCCAGTGATTATACAATTGATTACAAATAGATGTTTCTTAAAGATAGCAGGAATTAAAACAAAGGACAGACAAAAGGTGTGGGCTAGAAATAATGCTGGGCAAGTGGGGAAGGATGATGTGACACCTGGCATTTAAGAAAAGCATTTTCATTAGATCAATATTCATTTCAGCAACTCCCAAGAGTTCTTGTCAATCTTCTACTTGTGAGGCTAAGACACTTCACAACCTTCCTGCTCTTCTGTTTTAAAGAACAGCACATCAAGGGTTTTCCCACTATCTCTTCAGTCCAGAGGTCTCCAGAAAAGGAGAAAGAGGTAGAAATTATATTCTCCTTTGATCTTTCTCTGGGCAGGGAAACCTTGCCTGGATTTGGATGCTGGATCTTCCAGCATCTCCAGTTGTGCTCCTGTGACTGAACCAGCCAGAGCATGTCCCAGGAATATTAAAGAAGGATCAATCATTGAAGAGCATGCACACAAAGACCCTGAGATACTTAAGATGAGTTTGACCCCATCTTCCCACATACAAAATAATAAAAAAGCATCAAATGGGCATAGGGGAATTCTGGCGTAGGGTTTGGCGTGGTAAAAATTACTTGTAATGTAAGAGAACAAACAGAAAGTGCTTTCATAGGATTTCTGAAAGGCTTAAGCGTTGATACTGGGATGATGTCACCATATTTGAGCACTTAGAGTTATCACGCAGCAAGAATCAGGTCTTTGTTAGCAGGAGAAATGACCATATTTGCCATTTATAACCAGACTCCAGCTCCTTATTCCCATTTAGCCAAAAACCGTGCCAGGAAGTCTGGCATGGCACTAAAGTATGGCAAGGGAAATTTATGCATAAGTCAATGATATGATGACAAAATATCTACTGGTGCATGACAGGATGAGAAGGGTCAGATTTCTTAACCAATTAATTGGTAAATTGGATGTAGGTTGTTTAAAGGAGCTGTAATAATAACGTGGACTAAAGTTCACAGCAGACAAACCCCACCAGGATCCCATCCCTGCCTAAGCAGCAGGATCCTAGCACTTCTTTTATTTCCTTTTTAGTTTCATTAATAACGTCTCATCATTTTATTAAAAGAAACACAAGTGATTGTTTAGAATCAAGGCTGGTGTGTGGACTGCAGGTCTGGGTCTTTGTCAGCTGAGAGAAGAAATGCCTGGAGGAAAATCAGTCCTTTGTAGACTGGCTATTAAAGGATAAAGGCAGAAATGAAAGGCATCAAGATGATAAAGAGTTGAACAATTTGGATGACTTTATTTATAACAGGGGCGTCCAAACTTAGAAGGAAATTACAGCATCATGCCAGAGACACAAATCTACACAACAGCTTGAGAAATTAAATGCCCAGGGCCAGACAGTTTGCTGAGTGCCTGAAGACTATAAAGGAAAAGGAGCAGAGCCAAGGAAAAAAGCTGTTAATCCTAAGGAGTAAGGCAAGCTATTCCCACATGATCCATCTTCCAAAACAAAAATAAAGTTAATTCTCACTGCACCACAGAGTGGCTCGGGGTTCAAACACTTCCCGAGCCAAGGAACAGAGCTGTCTTTAGCACCAAGACTGGTGACACACCAGTAAGTCAAAAAAGGTCTGCAAGGCAGCCCCAGTCAGCAACCTGCATGATCAGTCCTAAAGCATACGGTAAAGCTGGAATAACATGTGATAAGTACAGACTGAATAAACCAGAGGACTGGCTTTGTAAAGAAGGTTTACAGCTTGCAATCTGTTCTTTCGCAGCGTTCTTAAATGGTAAACAAGTGGGAGCCTGTAGCTACATTCAGAATTGATTATTTTAAAATTTATTTCATGTTGGTCAAGACCTTTAATGTGAGATTATTCAGAGAAAAAGGAGAAAAAGATAATGAGTTCTGAATTAATAACCACCTAAGAAAGAAAAAAGGCATAATTAATGGCTGCCTTTTAGAAAGACGATTACTTACAAGGAAGTAATTTCAGTGATCAATACTGTCAATTACATTTTTTTCAATGATTGAGCTCTAAAATGCATCTAACAAGATGATGGAATATGCCCAACAGCCTAAACTTAAGTACTTTAAAGAGAAATTTATGAGAAATCCAAATTACTTTGGAGCAAAGATGTAAGCGCAATTAAAGGCAGTGGCATGTAAAATGAGAATAATGAGCTTTTCAGGCATACTCTGATGTCATAACTCTGGGCGACTTTAATGTGGGACCAACCCACCAGTGTCCTGCATGCAATGTGCTGAAAGAGTTGAAAAACAGAAGCAACAAGAAGAAAAAAACCTAGAGAAAGCTGAGACGCAAAAAAAATCCAAATAGAAAATGGCAAATCAAATATTCAGGATCTAAAACAGCACTGTTGCCCCTCTGCATTGAGTTCAGATGACTTCCATTCCCCAGAAAGAGCTGACTTACACCCAGACATACTTGAGTCTGCTGACTATTCCAAGCTGAAAGCTGTTTCCCCGTCCAACCCCACAATCTTCCCATGAAGTCTAGACCTAAATATCTGAGAAAGCACCATTGAAAGCATGAGAGTGCTCCTGAGAGTGCTTGTTTCTTACTCTGGGAATAATCAGACTGATAATAGGAGAAAGATCGATAGCACAGCTCACTTGTTTGCATCTCCTGCAAACGCCCACGTCCTCAAAATGCATCACTTTGCCCACTTCTGCCATCTAATAGAGTTTCCCAAAGGGGTAAAATATCCTGAAAAGTAACAGAAATCCTACTTCTCTTCTTAACCTCGTTAGTGGGGTCACATATCACAAAAATCCGTAACACATGAGCCTCATCTTCCTAACTAATGTCGCTTTTGAACCCTGGCCATCATGCTCACTCTGGCTCTTCTGTTATTCACCTCTAAATGAGAGATTTTCTTTTTAGGCCTATGAATGCTAGCTTTTCCCACATGGAAGAGTTAATAAGTTAGAATTCCAGAGAAGAAAAAAAAAGGTAATGCAATTTCTCTAAGTCAAATCTTCTGTGCAGGGAAGGAACATCAGGAAGCCTCTCCCGAAGACTATGCTACAGCTAATCATCCAAAAGTCTGCAAGCCTATAAGTGCATTTTTCTGCTGGTGCAACACACCTATTGATGGAAACTATAGTTGGAATAGCTCCTTTTGGAGGTTAATGATTTCTTACAGGAACCAGAAAAGTAATTCTAAAAGCAGAAAACTTTGTTAACAGGACATGACTTCCCTGGAGCAAATGTTTCAAAACCAAGTGAGCAGCATCTAGTAAGAACCATTTTGTTAAATTCCTCCATCAGATTAGCTCTTCATCTTTCAAAGAGAAATATATTCTGAAGTATAACAAAGTCATATCCTTTATTATGTCCTTGTTGGTTCAAACGCTTATACACATTTGATTTATGGTTCCAAGCAATCAAAAATTTGGGCTTCAAACTTCTCAAACTCAGCTTTTAACCTAAATTTCCTGCAGAATGTACAAATCATTGCACTCAAATACTACATTATGCATTCTTTCTGACTAAAACCCTTTTCATATGACAAGGGGAAAAAGAAAGAGACACACTCCCAGCTGAAATAAATTTTATGTGCATCTACTGTCACTGGTGAAGCTGTGATCATTTATACTAAAAATTGCTCCTCATATAGTGACTGTGTAAAGCCTTCTCCCATCTTCTTGACAAGTGGCTGCTTCCATTGCCTAAAATCCTTCAGATTTAGATACTAGGACCAAATATCTGCAAATAAGATAAAGGCAACCACGTTTACCCAGGATATTTTGCACTTTTATTACTCTTCTGTGTTGTTGACAACACAACTTTGCCCCTTGCAGTGGTGGCAGTATCAAGTGCTGGCTTCAGAGCACTGCCTGTATCTATTAGTTAGTGTTTATATGTATTGTCTTGTAAAGCATTACAGATTAGCTGAGTATTAGCAAGTACAAAACTGAACATGCACATTTTTAATCCTTTTATGTGGAGCACATTTATTGGAGAGGCTGCCCATTACTACTTTGTAACTAACATTCACAGCCACGGTACAAAATCTAATGTGCACTACACCAAATGGCAATCAAAATGAAATTATGTTGAAATAGTTCAATTCAGTCTCGCAAATTTGAATTTAAAAAGACAACAAGCAAAAAAATGCAGGAGTAGTCTCCTTAACTTTTCCATAAAACAGTAACGCTCACTTCTCTCTCTCTCTCAAAGTCACTGTGTTTAACTCCGATGTGTCAAGCACAAGAGGAAAAATATCAGCAAAAAAAAGAAAAAAAAAGCCTCCTCATGGATTGAGGAGTACATTCAAAGTGAAAATAGGACGGTAAGTGAATAAATTGCAGTGCAATAAAAGTTAATCTGTTTCAGAGCAGACAACTTGCTGTCTAATAATACTTGCTGCTTGAATCTGAAACCATGTCTTCTGGTAACACCGACATCATTGCTTGGGTTATTCTTTCCCTCATGAATTCATCTGAATGTGGCACAGAGCTGCTGTCTCTATCAGAGGATTGCCTTTCTCACCCAACTCAGAAACATGATAAATAATTAGTTCAATGAGATATTACTAGCAGATCCAGAAATAAATAGGAGTTTTTTGTCAGGCTGAGAGTAAATGCTACTAAGATAGAGACAAGCAAGTGCCATACAGCATTCATCACTTGTAAGGTAAATGACTTCTTCTGAATTCACTCAGGCAGCAAATGAACAGCTGCCAATGCTGATCAGGGAGAAGTAAAATGTTGCATCTAGGGATGAAGTGTTGCTGTTTGTTTTTTTTTTTTTCTTGTTTTCATTTTTTTAGTTAATTTCTTTCCTCCGTGGAAGGAGAAATTTTTGGCTTAGAGGTCAAAAAACAGGTTTCTCAGCAGAGCTTTGTTGTTCATGCAGCACTGTCAAAATGTACAAGCTATTAGCAAAGCAGTACCTCTTTTATCCCATTAAGTCTTCTACATACAGCAAAATAGTGAGGGGAAAAGCCACCCACTCAGTCCTTCCAAACGTTCTGATACTTCTGACACTTACTGAGTCCAACCAGGACCTCCCAGTCACTTCAGGAAAGTCTGTGTCTGCAGGAGAAAAGCTCCTACTGAGGGAGGGAGGAAATCAGACAATGCCTCCTCCCAAATATTTTGGTACCCAGTTTTACAGGGATAAGCTTATTTTAGTGGGATAATAATCTGGGAAGATTATTATCCCACTAAAAATATAGTATCTGCAAAGTATAACTTCCAGTGAAGAAAGAGTCCTTACTACTGTTTATTTGGGTGTGATACAGAAAAGAAAATTGAGTAAAGAATAAAATCAGAGAGTATTGCACATCTCATTTTCAACTTAAGTAGTGAGCCCTGTTTTAATCATATAAAACGTGGGAGTTTTCCCACTCTTTTTGTGGCCTGTATTTATTCCTATTATTCCTAAGCAATTAGCACTATATCACCTCACAGAAAATGAATTAATTATTGATCCACTCACAAAACATTTAAAATTCTTATAAAGTTCCCTTCTGTACCGAGGTAATTATTAATTAACATCTTGCTGCTTTTCAGACTTGCAGCAAGGTGGGTGGGGTTACAGTAACAATGGATACAGTCAAAAGAGTAAGTCCTCACCAGTCAATTATTTGCTCTGTCAGGAAAATTCTCCCCAAAATGCAAATGTTTTGAACATGAACGTCTTGAATGTTGATTCTACAACGTACATTCAAGTTAGCAAGAGTGATGTATCCAGGTCAGACTTGGTAGTGATTTCTGAACCTGTACTTCCCTGGAATTCTGATGCTTTAAGCTTCATGTAAATCTTACTGATGACATTTCTATCCAATATGCACTGAGCCAGGTTTATTGACAGTTCAGAGAATTCAACAAGTTACTTGTAGGAAGGAGCTCTCCTACAGGGGGAATCTGATCAAAGCACTTGCACCACTTGGTTTGGGACACAGGGATGGGAACAATTTTTTGCACTATGGAAGGTCCTCTTATGAGAATTTTCTTTTAAGTTAAAATTACCTTTATTGAAAAATAAGGTGCTTTTTTTGTTTGTTTGCTTTAAGAAGTAATGAGACTCTAACCACATTCTTTCATAAGAGAACTAATAGCAGAGAGGCAAAGGCCAACTTTTAAAAATTTCTTTAGCAAAATTAATAAAAATAAACCCCTCACACAAATAAAAATTAACCTTCTTTTTTTTCTAGTTAAAACAAAATGATTCATTTTACATCCAAAGCATTATTTCAGGAGAGATCAAATTGGGAGAGCAATCTATTTTGTACACGTCCTACCTTAAAAACTCTGAGCAAATAACTGAATAAAGAAATTAAAAATTTTAAGTGAGCTACCAAAACTGTTCTTCACACAAAGACAGTAGACTTCAGTGAAGAAATTACTAGGCTAAATATGAAAAACAATCAGTGTAAGAATGAAAAAGGAATGCAACCTAACCCTGTTTTTTTACAGATGTTAGCCTTAAGTTTTTTACTATACCAGACTTGCACACTTTTATAGACTTGTACACCATTTATATAATATTTGCACTACACTGTTCTAACAGAAGACAAAGAAGATAAACAAAACTCCAGGTGCTCAGTGTGTGGTTTCACCTTGGGCTCAGCCTTCTGCAAGATGCTGGACACTTGTGGATGTGCTACTGTCTCAGCTATGTATTGTCCCCTAACCTGGGGGGTTGGCATAAACTGCCAGCTGTTTGGCTTTCTTCATTCCTAGGGCCCATGAGGAGTTGTCACCCACTTCATCACCCCTCTACTTTCCACCCCTAACTGCTCTGCAGGGCTTTAAAGTTGTTAATGGTTTCCTGTGCTGCCTTGTTTTGTCAAGGCTGCCAGAATAAACTGATCAGAGAAAAGCCAGGTAGAACTAGCCCATGCCTCATTTCAATTGAACTGTGCCTTGGGGTGTCTGTAGCAAAAAGTTTGTAGACCCAAGGGTATTTTCTGCAGGGTGCACACAAATGCCCAAAGTCAGGAAAATTAGAGCAGGACTTAATGTATCTCAGGGCATGATTTTCGATTTGGAAACTCAAGATACCAAACCTATAGCCATTGGTATTCAGCAGCTGAGATGATACGAATATCCCCTTGTCAGAAAATGTACATAATCTTGTAGAATCTTATCATCAGAAGAAAAAAAAAATCTCGCCATGCTTTATCAGGGACACGTACTTAGGAGAGGTCAAGCAAAAGTATCCACTCATATATGTGAGGCTGACAAGAAAACCAG
Source organism: Ploceus nigricollis (assembly GCA_013399945.1). Lineage (NCBI taxonomy): Eukaryota > Metazoa > Chordata > Aves > Passeriformes > Ploceidae > Ploceus > Ploceus nigricollis. The sequence continues at coordinate 438,956 of VXBC01009531.1, read as the reverse complement.
CCGGAGGAATTTATCAATCACTAGTCAAGATTATTCTGGTGTTCTTTTTTACCTCATAATAAGCTGTTCCTCTCATGCTCTGATAAAGTTATTTTTACTTCTATTATCCTGAGGTTAAAAGAGACAGAACCAAGGTTACCACACCCGCACTTTGGTTGGGTTAGAAAATGGCTTACTTTTTATTTTCAAGTAACCAGATAGAATCTGTTCAAACTTAACTTGTTTTCTTAGTAAAAATTCATCTCACGGCCTCTATGACTACTTGTTTTGGTATAACACAAGGGAAACTAAAAATAGAACAAAAAAAAAATCTTTTGAACAAGAAACTGATGCTGGAACAGCAAACCATAACAAGGACTCCAGAGATCTGGATTCCTTTCTGTTGGCATGAAAGCACCTGGAGGAAGCTCTGGCTCTTAGTCAGAGTTAGATTTCCCACTGAATTTGATGGGCTAAGAACTCATTCCTTCTCAATTGATGGCAAAAAAAAATTTGCATACCTTTTCTGTACAATAACAACAGTGTCTCTTCACCTCTGAGACTGAAGCCTGTTTCCTTTGACATCACACAAAAGATGTGACAAACAGAGGTGAAATTAAAATGTAGGTGAGCTGTGCTTTTAAGTCATCTGATTGCTGCATGAGCAGAGACCAGAATATGACTCCTTGGGCTGCAACCTTTTAAAAAGAGGCACAGTGAGCAACTTCAGTGCTGAGCCAATTGATTTTGTGAACATTCCAGGTAGGTCTTGTATATTATGGTTTTGATCTGCAGTCAATTATCCACTGTAATAGCATTAAATTTCAATGTAATTAAATTATTTTACTAGAAAATGTTCATAATAGCATTAAAATAGAGTCTATTTAAGTCAATATGGCACCACATAATCTATAAATTAGTCATAAGCACTATCCACAAGTGCAAAAATGATGAAAATTAATGCAGACTAATGTAATACAAAGTATGTGGATATTAACAACAATGCAGACTGTTTGCAATAGAATGAGAATAAACAGCTCCTTACATCAAAGTTATTTCACTTGGCTACCATTGGTTGGAAATTGCAACAATGTCTTGTGCAAATGTTCATTCAATTGTTATTCCAGGTTTGATGTCATCAAGAAGAACTGTGCCATTCTCCAAATTTTATATCTAACTAGAAAAATAAGGCAAGTTATTTCTCATTAACAAACTACAGATAAATCCTGTTCTTTCTTACTAGGAGTTAATAGGAAATTATCCATTTAATTCAAAATGAAAATGTGTTTCTAAAAAAAGTGATTGAAGTCCTTGCATAAATTTCTTGTTCTTTCATTGCAACACAGTGAAACAAGAGAAACTATCTGTATACTAATACTTTTGTTTTGCATTGCAATGTTGTACATATTATGATTACCTGAATAATGACCCACTAGCTTTAAACACATGCCTTTGAGCCAGACTAGGCATTTGAAATATCTGCCTGGGTCTGGCAGATTTGACATTGGATCCAGGGACATCTGCAACCTTCTGGAGCCACAGCTGGAGCCCAGGCAGGACAGTCCAGGATGGAATACACTTGGTATTAGATCCCTATATTTATGTGCTGAATCTCTCCATGTCCAACAGCCCCTTTCTTAGAATAAGGCATGGCAAACAGCAAATGGCAGTTTCCTAAATCAGCAGACATATCAATTTGAGGACTGGTGAGTTTCAAACGAATGAAAAAGCAGTCTGTCACCCAGATCTGTTATTAGAACTCAAAGTGTGACAGGGGAGGTTTATGATATGCTGTTATTTTATAAACAAGCCAGCAATTGAATCATTTTTCTTGCAATGCCAGTGGGAACTTGGTGTTACCAACTAACTGCTACCAGGAACTGCTGATCAGTGCCATCACAGCAGGCAGCAGGTCCAGGTCTAGGCTCTAGCTCAGCCCCAAGCTCAGCACCACCTGGAATCATCTCCCACTCATCATAAGAAGGTTTAAGTTTGCTGGGCACCCAGGCCTTGCCCAACACCAGACTCCATGGCAATGCCTATCACAGTGATCAGGGCTATCCTGACAAAGTGTGAGCAAGCAGCTGCTCGAGAGAGAACACCTGCCATCACAAGCAGAGGTCAATCTGAGCTCTTCAGGAGCACCAAACCACACCATTGGACCAGGTCCTGGCTGCAGAAGTGTGGTCAGTGAGCTCATACAGACCTGAACAGGCCACCACACCAATGATTCATCCTGCCCAGTCTACACCCAGGTTAAACCAAACACGTGATTATTTATTAAGAACTTAAGTTCTTACACCCTTCACAGCCTGTTCTCAAAGAATTTACGCAGATTCCTGTGTTTTGTTCAGGATGTTGCAGAACAGATCAGTGGGATGCCCCACATTCTGGATTCCAGCAAGCACCTTGATCAATCCCCGTCACATTTTCTAACCTTCAGCATCTTTCTTTATTGACAAATAAAGTTGTCAAACTGCTTAGAAGACAACAAATTTCCCTTCCTCCCCCTAAAGAAATTTCTTATAACAAAATCAGCTTGTTTTCCTCATTGCTTTATAAGGACTTGAAACAGATGATGTCAGCCCTGAAAAATTCCTGAGGTTTCTATACAGTTTGACATTTGCCTGTCAATATGAAGAAAGATTATACACAAGTAAGAGTTATTTGTTCTAAACAGTTCTTCAAAATACACAGTTACTGACTCTCATAGCAATCTGTCTGCTGCATGTAAGCCTAGCATTTTCCAACACGCTCACAAAATCTGCATTGTGAGCCCTCAATAATTCAAGGAGATAGAAATTACAATTGTTATTCTTCCTACTATGTATAGAAATTAAAGTTCTGACTTCAGAAAGCACATAAGCAGTTACCAAGTGTTGAACAAGTGCTGTGAAAGGTAACAGGTAGAATTCATTTCCTGGAAAAAATAACACTTCAGCAGCAGCCACCTCTTGATCACTTTTCCCTGGGGTTTTGGTTTACTGATTTGTAACAAAAGCATCCCTACCAGAGACTCCCACCAAGAGCTCTGCATCCTAATTGCTAGAGGTCATTCCCCCTTCCACAGTGGCACAGAGAGGAAAAGATCATTGAGGAGCTCCTAGCAGCTCACTCCTAACTGGGAGAAACTTGCCTAACCTACTCCTGTGCTCTTAATTCTACAGCTGATGAACTTCAACATTTGCAGAACAGGCGTGTCCAACAGGTATTTAGGTGCTTTATCCATCATTACCCCATCCCATCCCACATAAGGAGGATCCCAGCTGCTTCCTTTCTGTTCCTTCTGCAGAGGCACAACCAACTTTGAACCACAGGGAGGTTACTCAGCCAGGAGACATATCTTCCCCATCCCTACCAGCAGATGCAGAATCCCTTTTTCCCTGTGACCATCCCAAAAGAGTCCCCAAATAGTACTTAATGATTTTTTTGCAGTGTAAATCAAAAGGCATTTCCCTGGATTATCACATACAAAGCAATGCCCCATAAATATTTTTTCATGGAATATGGCACTAATTGTAATTTTTACAGTATTTTCAAAGAAATATCTTCAACTGAAATCTTTCTGTGTGCTTTCCAATGATTTCCAATTTTAGATCCTCTATGTCTATACTTTATTTTTCTATGGTAAATGGCTCATCTTTTGCATGACCACATATGTAAGAATACTCCAAACACTAAGGTCTTTAAAAAGTTACAGCTCTTAACTGAAACACAGTTGATCCTGAAAACAGTTCCTTTCCTGAGAAAGATAAGGATTCACTAATGTCCAGACCAACACATGAAGTTCACTTCTCTTTCAAGCTAAGAGGTTCCATGGAATCAAATTAGTGAGGTTTCTTCCTGTACTTTGTTACTATTTACAATTTTTCCCTCCACAAAGTGAATCATGACCCCCACCCTGGTCACTTATCCTTATTTAAATTTTCCTTTTCTTCTAAAAAATATCAACTAAAATAAATATATTTTTACATTACAATTCTCATTTCAGCTTTCCATTCTCCTTCCAGCTCTTTCCACACCACACAGAAGCTCACCCAAATTTTTTATTTAGTCTGAACAAATAAGACTATTTTTAAAGCAAACACAACACTCGTCCTTTTCAACCTCTTACATTGTAGCCTGAATGTGTTGAAAACTTTCTGCTAGCTTTTCTCTTTTTTTTTTTTTTTTAAATCAAGGGTAAGATATGCACATATTTTGTTCATGCTCTTCATTATAAAGATGATAGTGAGGAAATTAATTAGAAACATATGAGTAACCATAATCTTTTCCCCTCCTCACTCAGACTTCCCTTTTATGAATCTGTCACAAGGTAACTCTAGACCTCATCCCTTAACAAAGAAATACTGAGATAGTGCCTTAGGTTCATAAAGAAATGTTTACATAAGAAACAGATAATTAAGTTCTTCTGAAAATAGGAAAAGCTGTACAATTCTGATAAGGGGCTAAAAATGCAACTTTTTACAGTTTGCTCAGCACATTTACTAATGATATTTTCCATTCTTGTGATCCTGCCAGAACCTGGACATCACAATGCAGGCTCACAGGCATTTGTCTTGGACCAACCTTAAATATCTGCTTTTCATTAATTCTCAGCTTCATCTTAGGATGGATTCCAGTTCAGAGGAATAAAAGTCAAGTTGACAAACATCAAATGTAAGAAAGCAGACCAATTTTTTTTTAACTAACTGTGTTCTACAGCAGTGAGAAGTCAGCTCAGTGCATTACTCCTGTTTCTGCTCCGTGACTGAATATGTGGCCAGATCCTGAACTTGTGACGGTCTCCTGATCAAAATAATGACTCCCAGTTCTGCAGTCCCCTCTGAAGAGCTGGGCAACTACTCGGGTCCTTGGGGATGTATCTATGGGGCCAAAATCCCGTGGGACTATGACACTGCAGAGCGTGAAGATAATGTAGAGTACAACCCCGCCCACTTCAGAGCAGGACTGAGAGCTGTACTCTGTAACATCTCAGAGAAGGGAGTGTGTGTGCGCTCAGACCAGCTGGTTCATTATTATAATTATTAAATGACAAGGGCTTAAATGGATTATTCACCATCTCCTGCTGACTTCTCCAGTTCACAGCTCCTCATTAGGCGTAAGTCAACTTCCATCAAGTACCTGAGACACCTCTCCTGTCTAGAAATACTGGAAGGTCAAGGCTATGTCTCATAGCACATCAGATATTATTTCAGTCTGTTAATTGTCCCATTATGAGGATAACTACAATCTTGTAGTCAGTGAAAAACAAATATTTGTACCAAATAGTACACAGAGGACTGAACTCTCTATTATATATTTAAGCCTGTGGGCCCAATGAGATGCATCCCAGAGCCCTGAGGTGATTGGTTGATGTAGTTGGAACTATATGATCTTTCAATGGCCTTTCCAAACCAAACCATGTTGTGACTTTGTTACTCTGCACTTGCTATAGTCACATACACAGGACAGTTCTAAGTCAATCACTCTCCTCTGGTACTTTTTTAAACTACTAGATATCATTCTTTGCTAGTGAAAATCATGGCACAAAATATAATCAGCAAAACCCAGTGCTGCCAGTGAATACAGAATGAATTCCCTGGGTATTAGAGACCTGGGCACAAAACCAAGAAAATACCTGGCCTACTATTCCTTGCACTAAGGATGGTTTTCTCTTCTTTCCCACCTCCTCTGGTATTTACATCTGTGTTTAGGCACACTATAGGGAAGGAAACTGTCATAAAAGATCCGGTGGAGAGATGGGATGATAAAGACTGGATGAGAGGTGAGTGTGACATGCACAATGGGTAAGTTCTGGAAGAGTGAGCACACAGAGTCAGCTGCCATATCTTCCAGCTGCTCACCTGGCTGACAACTCCAAGCCATGTCCAACTACCAGAGACCATGAAAACACAGAAAAGGGCAGGCAACAGGAACACTGTATCAGATTCCCAAGCAAGGACAAATGTAAGCATAGTTTTGACCATTTTCTATCAAGGTTTTTATATGGGTAAAAAAAACAAGTTAGCACCCAAATGTCAGTGTCTTCAGTGTAAAAGGAAGGCCAACACATAACACTTGTCTACCAGATAATTCTGTGTGGTCTCTACACAGAGATCCACACAGATTTCTATCAGAAATTTCATATACCATTCAGGCCAACCATTAGGATACTTCCACACAGCAAATTTATGGCATGAAAACAACCAGAGCAAGTCCCTGTACAAGACAGACAAAGCACATATCATCTACAGACAAACTGAGGCTCTAAAGATCATTTTCAGGGTTATGCAGATCTCTGAAGAGGCATAAAGGGCACAACTCTGAGGCAATAGGGAAAGAAGGCACTGCAGTCATGGCAACCTCTGCTGAGTCCAGCAGCCATGTGCTGCTCATTGGAGTGAATCCAGCAGCACACCTGATAATGCATACATGCTGATAAACTGACAGAAGGAATTTGATATGTTTTACAACGCTGCATAACTTAGAGCTGTATGCAGAAGCACCTTCCAAAGCAATGACTTCAGACAGGCATCCTACACGGCTGTATCGGAGCCAGGAGCAGCTTGGATTCACAGCCTGTTCAGTCTGCTCCTCCCGACGCCGCCTCTTGGAGCAGTGAGATCCCTCTCCATACGCCAGCCCTCGGAGGGACTGGAGCTCTCAGGAAAAGGCCTTGTAGGATTTTGATGGAGTCAGCGTGTGCGTGTCTACATGCAATTTCGTGGCGTGCACTCAGAGCAGACAATGGGGCTAATAATCCTACCCCACTCCAGTGGTGAAAGCAGAACTGCAGACACCTGGAAGTTGCCCGAGGCAGAGAGAGGATGTCAGGAAAGATTTAGTCCAATCTTATTCATCAGCTACAGCAGGACAGACTAGTGGACATTCACACGAGCCTTTTTCTTAAGTAGGATAAAGCCTGCTTTTCCAGGAAAAGAAAACCAGCAAAAACACACTCCTCATACTGCTGAAAACAGCATTAGTGCCTAATGAGATGTAAGGCAGAATGGATTGCTCCCACTCTCCCATGGTCTGTTTCATCTCCATAAACACGGCCAAAGTTAGCAACCCGTGAAGGTAAATACCACCACCACCAACACCAAGGTGTCTGTGAAGAGCCATGATAGCCAAACATAGAGCTCTGTGTGAAACACATCTATGCGACTGAGCATGAAATTCTGGCACTGCTGAAGGCAGTGGGAATTCTGCCAATAATTTTGGACAAGGAAGGATTTTATCCTCATCTTCTAATTACGAAGAAGTCCTCCGTGAAATACAAAAGAAGGTAAAGTTTTTACCTTGTTTATATAATGCTTTATTACTAAATAGCATAAAGCTTGCTCTAAATTAAATTATGCAAAATTTTAGAAGCTACAATTTCCAGCTGAAAAGTGATCCCTTAAAGAGATATCTTCATGGATAAAAATTCCAAATGGCAATCAGAACTCCTATTATTTTTAACCATTAGAATTATTGCTACAGGGATGAATATTTCTTAAGAGGAGCTGCTTCTCATATGACAACAGACTAAGAGTTGCCAACAGAAGCATAGATGTTAATTGCAAACATTTATTATACTACCAGGATTTACATTTAGCAGCTGTCAACATTACTGACAACTGTAACAGAAATCAGAAAAATCGGAATTTTTGCTTGCCAGGAGGGCAGCTGGTGCTTGATTTTCCTGCTATTGATGTTCCTTTTTCATTTACTTTCAAAATGTGTTAAAAACAAGTCCTTCACCAAGATTTATTTAAGACCATTCTTTACCTAGCAAAGAGGAACTTATTAGCAGGCAACTACTCAAAAATAAATATTTTAAAGAATGTGCTTCAAACTCTGATGCAATCAGCTTGATGAAGCTAGATTGTAGAAATATCAAAATTTAATGGGCTATCTTTTGTGCAGTACTCAGAACTACCTTTCAAAAAAGGAAAAAAAATCCAGACCTCAATGGTTTCTTAACCTAAATATTATCAGGAGAAATAAGCTCAAATGCTTCAACCTAAAAATATGGTTACAAAGTGATGCTGCCATAGTAGTGTCAGCATTTGCTTTTAAAAATCATACTTACATGGACTTATAAGTTGAGATATGGCTAAACTAATAAGCTTTACCCTGAACAAAGCTGCAGCAGTTGTCAAGAATTCTTCATAACTTTACATCTCAACAAAATGAAAGGGATGGACCAAACCAGAGGAGCAATACTACTTCCGTGGATTAAAGATATTCTCTACCTACCTATCTGAGGCAGAAATGTGCCTACAAGTGCAGTGGCAGATTCCAAGGCCACACCCAAATTAGAGGTCAGGGCCACTAAAGAATCTCCCAGGCTGCAGTGTCTGGCTTGCTGGCAGATGCTCAGCCTAGAAAATTCTGACACAGAAGGGTCACCTGTGAATTATTTCAAGTTACAGGCTCCAGGATCTACTCTGTAAGAGTTGAGAGCTACTGATTTACTGTAACATACTGAAGATGTCTCGCTCTCTGACAGCTGAAGAAAGACAAAAAAACAACACCAGCCAACCAAATGAAAAGGTGCTCCACATCAGTGATGGGTTTTCTCAGAATGAAGGGAGGAGATGTCCTCCCCTGGGCACATCTGATAGAAGAATGGCTGAGTGAGGGAACACATTTACACAAAACAAACAACTCAAAAGGTATTCCAGTCTTTTGTTTTCTTTTGACGTATTTTTTCCCCACATTATAAACTATTATTTATAATTTTGCAAACATAATCCTTTATGAAGCAAAATGAGTCTTACAGCATCTTTTAAGACTTAGTATCCTAATCCTTAAAGCATAGTCTTTAATATTGTGATTATGCACTTGCTAAATACATAGAGCCTGAAGAGATTTTCTACTTCTTTATACATCTTTTCCCATATGTGCTATTTGCCTTAACCATTTTTTCTTCCTTTTTCTTGTGCAATATATTTTTACTATACTTCTGATATTTCTTCACAGTTTTCTCGCATAACATATCAGTGAACAAAAGAATAAGACACAGAGTTGACATGCATCATAAAATGATAGTGTGCCTGCATTATGGTGGGCCAGAAGGACTTGTCATTCTGAATTGCAGTTGTTTCCTATTGGCATGAAGGCATCCTGGATATTAGGACTGCAGAATCCCAAACTTTCTTGCCATCATTTGTCTGCAGTTGAATCTGATGGGTGCATGTGCTGTTCTCTCAGAGTATGTTAGGCACCAGCACATGGTGTCTTAAGCATGGCTCATTTTATTCCTTGTGAATGAACAATTTAGTTCTGACTTTATCATAAGACCTTTACATAGTTTCCAGAAACTATGTTGTCTGGAAGGACAATGATTAGAAGAAGCGAGTGGAATTTGTGATTGCTTTTCTCACACTTGTTATTTGCCAGATTCCTGAAGGCCAAGAAGAAAATTCAATATTTTTCATTTGGAAACATGCCAGTGTTACTCATGTTTAATCTTGGACATTTACTAGCCTTGACAGACATACTTGGAAGCAGAAACAATTTAGAGGAACTCAAATTTCCTAAACCTGACTTTTATCTTCGAGCTTCATTACAGCAAATGAATTAAGATTTCCAGCATCACCCAGACCCTCATGCATAGGAGCAAAAACAAGCTGCCACCTGAAAACCCTCTCACACATCACACCTTTGTGCCAGAGAAACCTACTCAATGGAAACAGCTCGATTCTCAGGATAGAGACAAAAATAAATACTACTGAAATTTCTAAATGACAAGATGGGGAGAAATCTTGGGTTCAACTAAATATTGGAGCAAGGTCTTAGAATATTTGAAAATTATGTTTCTTCAATGCCTTTTTATTTCAGTAAGCAAAGGACGAAAAGGTTGAAGAATATAGGTCCCTGGAAGCAATCTGAGTTACTGAAAGACTTGATTTTTCCACAGATTCCCTGTTCTGCAATTTTTACATGACCTGGAAGTTAATCAGCTGATATTTGGACAGTGCTTTTTAACTAACAATTCTTCCAGTCATTTGTAATCTCTTTCAATGGTCTTTATAGGCATCAGAAACTGAACAGCTTAGCATGCAAATGGAAATTCAATATCTCCACCTTGTGCAAAATCCTGTGCAAAAACACTTGCTCTTCATTGGATCTGCACTTGAAGGTAGAAAACCATAAAACCAAACCTAGTAGGAGAAGGAAGACTCCCAACTGTTCAGTTCGCAGAAGGTTTTTAGCTGCTTGATATTCATCAGGAACTTCCTGATATTAATGCACTTTAGAATACATAGAAATATTTGCGTGTCATCAATAACATACAAAATACAAGCCCGACCCAAGAATTCACAGAATTTCTTTCTAGCCTGGCAAAATACCTTGCAGCCTAAAAGTTCTTTGAGACTTAATAGCAAAAGGAACAACTGCATTCAGCACCTCTATTGCATACAATAGCATATTACTGATTAAACTATAGCTATATTATTACAACTACTAGTTATAAAAGAGAAATTTCTTGCATGGAAAGTCTGAAATTACTCCCTTGTTAGCAACTAAAGCGTCAAAGTTCATAAAATATGAAACATTACCAAAAATACTGAATATGGCACTTTCAGTGTAACTATTAAAATGCTTTCATTGACATATAATTTCATTTTTAGTTCACTATCTTAAAAGTACTCAAATTGCACAGGAATCTGCAGATATATCCAGAGTGCACTGCGCAGTAATGAGGAGAGGATTTCTTGCCTTGTCTGAACTACTGTCAAATGATATTTCAGTTTGCAAGCACATCAGATGACTTTATTTTCCAATAATTTGTTGTGTTTCATGAAAAAATATGAGAAAAGCAGTCCAATTTCTTTTTCCTGCCTCAGATGTGAGCTGTGTTTCTACCACATATCTGTTCAGAGTTCCCAAAAATACAGAAAAACACACTAAATATCTCCCCAGAAAGGCAGTGATACAATTCACTAATCAAGCAAATTACATGGAATAGGAAAAGAAGTGGATGCTCAGTTACTGATGGCAGACTGAGGCCATAAAAATACAATAAAACATCTCTGTTTATTACCTTTTTATGGGAGTGTTTTGACTTTGGATTTCAGTATCCAACAGAAAAACAGATCCATTATAGAGCTGCAATTAGCACATGTGTCTTTTGCCTAAATCCTCCCTGCTCCTCAAGAAGGAATGCAGACATTTCCCAGCATGTCTCTGCTTTAATCAAAGCATGTCAGCCAAGATGCAGAGAGGCCAAGCAGGAGCTAAATGCCCTGGGTGTCCCAAAAGTTTCTCTGTGTGTGTTCCCTGCTCAGGAGGTCACAGATGGAACTGGATGAGGCACACTCATCACAACTTGACTTTTCTTGAATTATGGGGGGTTTTTTCTGCACTGTTGTCCTGAATAACCTGCCTCACTCCTTCCCAAGAGCCAGGCTTCCTCCAGACTTTGCCTCCCTGATTCCTGGGAGCAGTAGCACAGATCACACAGCACTCATGCCACTACATTTCCTGACTTTTTTGACATATTTCCTTCTAAAAATAAATCAGTTCCTCTGTTGCAGCGAAGCAGAAGGATGACCACAGAAGGACACATCATGCCAATATTTTGAAGTCTTTATGAACTACATCATTAAATGATGACAGTAATTTTCTCAGCACAGCTCCCTTCCACTGCACATCTTGGATGCATTTTGTCTGTAGCTAAAGTTGTGTTTGTTGACTCACTGTGGATTCAGCTTTTCCCCACATGCTGTACATCTGCTGCACATGCCTGAACAGCCCCCACCCTTCAACACCCACAGCACACTGACATACTGAGTAACAACATGTGAAAGATTTCTACTGAACTTGGGCATTAAAAAAAAAAATCCCAACCTGATTATTATTTTCCATCTCCAAAACAAATCTGCAAGATTTGTTGTTTAGTACAAGCCAGTTTTTCAGTTTCAAAGTGGTTTTTGCTACTGTACCTCTCCTAAGAAATTCAGATCAAATGACACTCTTTTAAGTAAATTTTCAGTTCTTCAACATTTTTTTTCTTTATTGAATGCTTTAATACACCCTGGCCCTAATCCTGTGATTTGCTTAACTTCCCAGCTGCTAATTTCTATGTGCAACTAAAACCTGTCAGTAATTGGCACTGAGCATTTCATTCATATGAAGAAAATCTGTCAAACATTTTTGTTATAATGTAACATGAAAGCAAAAACAAGAGTCTCTGAAGTTCTGTAGACTGAAGTATCTCTCTGTGTTGGGAAACTCAGCATTTTCTGAGAAATATTCCAAAAAAGAAGAAGATGGAAGGAATAATTTCTACCATTTAGAGGACACATGGGTGAAGCAATAGTGAACATAAACTCAGGTGGAGCATAACTTCTCTAATTATTTTCTTTTTGAAGACATTGGACAGGACTTGATTTTAGGGAGGCAAACAGGTAAACTTATTTCTGTTTTGTTAGGTAGGTTTTGTGCAGTACCAAGCAAGACCTGATAATACACCTGAAATTAAGAATGGTGATCCTTCCCTTCCTCCCACATGGATTGTCCCTTAGCTGTTTAGACTGCAAACTGCTGTAGGCTTCTCTCTTGACATTACAACAAAAGGAATAGCAACATAGTCATGAGTATTAAAATTAATGAGAATCTTAAAATCAAAACAATAAAATATTATAAACAGATGAATATAAACCTATATGTGCACATATACCCACAGCAGAAAACAAAATTTAATTCTTAAATTAGTGCATAAGCATACTACCTGTCAGAGTTTCAGGTAGATTTTACAATGAAGTATCTTGCTCAGGATTGCATATATTTCCTTCCCTATACATAATTAAAGTTATTCCTATTTTACATCCCATAAATATTCACTGATGCAAGAGGGAAAATAGAACACGCTCTTCCCAAGGTGCTGACAGGACCAAGCAGAACCTCATAAGGGATCCCTTCAAAGATCATCTTCTCATGGCCAGAAAACAAATTTAAATGATCTTATGTGAGCCTACTGTTAGCAATTGCACTCCTGAATTATGCATGATTTTTGACTGCTCATAATAGGAACAAACTACAGAGTTTCATTAGTACATTTCAATTACCGTAGCCATTCTTACTCCTTGTTTGTTACAGTTAATTTTCATTTTTAGAACATTCTTGCACATTTGCTATCAGCAATGATGCCATGCTCAGAAAAAGGCTTATTAGACTCCTTATGCATTCTGTCTGTGCTGCCCCAAAGTGTACAAACTAAATTCTAGAAAATTCTGCAACTTTATTTCACATACCACTGGTCTTTTGGTGCCTGTAGGAAAAATTTTTGCCTAAACAAGAGCTTGAATTTAATCCAGTATCTGAAACTTGTGAAGCATTAATGTCACTTGATCTTTGTAGGAGTTAGACACACACACATTAGCACAGTACCTGCAAAATATAGCAAGACATATGTTAACTATAGCCTCATTTTGACCACCTGTCAAAAATCTTAACACAAAATATGCCAGAAACTAAGTTACCACTGGTCAAAAAGAAAAAAAAAATTATGCAACAGTATTTGCCTTATGCTGATACAAGTGTTTTGGAGATTCACCCTTGCTTTAGTTAAAGGGGCATTAGTCAAAGGAATGGAGCTGAAATCTTTGGTGGAGTCAGTACAGCTGTGTTAATGAAGGAACATTTCTTCCTCCACCCATCTTCCAGAGCCAGGAAAGGACTTGATCCTCTCCTCTTTGGGTTAATCATTGTCAAAGTCAGTTTCTGCTGTAGAAAACTACAGGACAGTATTTCTGAAAGGCAGGTGTCCTGCCTGTCCAGGTGGCTGACAGCTAAGTAAGTACCATGGAGCCTCTGCAGGGCCTGGGTATAGCCACTTACCCCACATCAGGGCTCTCCTGCTGAAACAAATCTCCCTTGTGTTCCCACTCTGGCCAAGATGGGAGCCAAAGCATGATGTCTAAGCATTCCTCAACTGGGTGTCTTTGGGACAAAGCCACGCTGAGCTTCAGGAATGCTCTTGTCACCAGTGGACATTCAGTAGTTCCCTGAACCAGGCTAATGGCAGCCTGAAGAAAAATCTGCTGAAATCTGTGCAGTGTTGGTTCAGGTCCCCTGCATCGCCCATTCCTCTCTACAGACTTGCCTTTCCTGAGCTGCAATTCTTGTTTAATTCAGGTGTAGTCCATACAAAAATGGGAACTATGCACTAAGATTGAGGACAGCTCCACTCCAGCCAAATTCCTGCTGGTTTGCACTTGATGAGGAGCACAAATCTGCAGTGTAAATCAAAACTGCCTCTACCACTAAAATTTGGACAAGGCCACGAGTCTGGGAGTCAGGGATTTCCCACTAAATTTGCCAGAGCAGGTGACCTCACAGAGGCAGAGGTGACTCAGCTGCTGCCGGGTCTCACCACCGCATACATCACACAACAGGCTGCCTCCTGCAATCTGACACCAGCTTCGGCCGAGCTCATTTTCCATTCCACACCATTTCCTCCTGAGGTTTCTCATCAATAAATAAAGAGACATGCTGCCAACACAGCTGCTCTGCACCTACCTAACCCCTTCTTAGCTTACAGGCACATGCAGCCTCCCACCCCCAAAACCCACAGAGCTGGGAGAGGGACACGATGGAACGGAGACACCATCAGTGTCCAAGGGCTGTCTGTTTGCATGTTAATGGTTAAAATTCTCTCAGCACCACCATCGTAAATCTCCACTTCAAACACTGATCCACACAAATTTAGAACTGCAATAAAACATTTAACTTCCTAGATTATAAAAATAACTCAGGTTTTATAGCTGTCAGAGAAGTAAGAACAAAAGCATGAATTAGTGGGTGCAGAGAAAGCCGGAGAAGAAATATTCATGTTCACTGAAGACACTTTCAGATCCTGATCAACATAAAAATTGAGTAATTAGATAAAGCAGTAAAAATTCTGAAAGCAGCCTGAAATGCCATTCATTTGACAATGAAAATGTGCACAAGGAATATGGGACAATTGGGATTATCTGTCTGGGTAAGATGTGAGGAAAGCTTGAGCCTGTCTGCTCTGTGCTGGGTGACTGCCCGAGTCCATCCGCTGCCCAACAGGACAAACATCTGCTCCCTCCCCAGCACCCACCAGACAGACACAGCACCCTCTGAAAAAGCAAAAATGCAGGTCTTGACAAAAACTGGGAATTACCAAGAAAAGAAAAATTTGGACTTCAGCAAGCCAGCACAGAAACCTAATGGAGAAAATTCTAGAACAACTTGCATTTCAGTTCCCTTCCTTCTGCTTGGCTTACCAAAAAGCATTAGAAACATCACATTTGAAAGAGCATTTGCATTTTAACAAAGGAAGAAGAGCCATGTCGAGTTGTGTGCCAAACCAAGCTATTTTAGATCAGTTTGTTGGCCATTTATGCTTTCATTTCAACTTTAGACCAACTAAAAATGCATCTAGCATGAAAATAAATATAATCTCATATACACAAGTTCCAGACCTTAAAATATCAAGATTTAAGGTTTTTTTTTTTAAGTTAAGTTTCCTAGTGTTTCCTTTAAGTTTCCTAGTGCCTCATTCAGGTAAGTTTGAAGAACACCAGTGTTTCAATCCAGTTTCAAATCACTAGGAACACTAAAGTTTTCAAGTCCATAATTAAAATATCTCACCTTCACTGAAAATAAGGTGTAACCCAAACGGAGATGGACAAAAAGCAGCTGCATTAATTATTCACTTAACCAGTAAGACATACAGCTATAGAGGTCCTCCAGCTCTGGCCAGATCATTACCCACTTCTGCCTTCCCTAAAATTTATGTCTTTCTTTGCCTTCTACTCTCTCCCAGCAGCCTTCCCACTGTACTCCATAAGAAAGCCAAGTATGAGTCTCCTTCATTTGTCTAAAAAAACACCTCCAAATTGTTCACTGATCATGTAGCTTTCCAAAATATTTAATACAACCTTCAACTGTTTATTCAGTTGAAGAAGTTGAAGTTCAGACCTTCAAATGTTTATTCAGAAAACATTTCTGCTGAAATGCCCACAAAAGTCAGCTAACCTGGGTTGATCCTGCAACAGCCTACAATAACTGGTACTCCATTTATCCATAGACTTAAAGAGCTGTGCACTTCTATTAGCTTACATACACTTTGCTCTCTCATTTTTGTTAATATGCTCAGTTCTTTCTCATTATATGAAAGTATAAGCTATTGCTTTAATTCACATGGTTCAAATTGTAACTATTGAAATGGTGAAGTAATTTAGGAAGAGTGACTGGAGTTGTCATGATCATAAATCTCTTCAATATGGAAAATACATGCCTTATCTGTATGTTTATTTTCACCTTGTACCTTTATAACCTTTTCATAAAGCATGATTGCAGCCTTCGTCTTTCTACAACAGATTTTAATTAGAATTACTGATGAATTAATTAGAATTACTGCTCTACATGAAAGCAGTTTTAGTTTGCAGTCGCTATATGCTGGGTTATGTTTGCTTATGTATTTTATTTTTGGCCTTGATGATGACTTTTACAGGTCCTAACAGAAACAGATTTCAAACTCAATAATGGAGACAGAAATAAAATAACAGTGAGAGTGATGTGCCATGCACTTCTCTTTGACCAAGTGCACCCATTTCATCAAGAGTTAACTCAAAATGCTTACTAATGCAAATAATCCACTCACAGCATGAGCCGACTTCAGCAAGTGCTCATATGTAATGTTTACTTATGTGTACAGATAGCAAGAATTTGGTACTACAAAATGAACGATTACAAGATCAGTTTATGCAAGTATCAGTTTCTCTTCAATACATGACCATCACTGTTATGTGTTACAGTCAAAATTACAGACTAGATTCTGGATGTCACTGTCAGAATTGCAATCATAATTACTAGGACAGTTTAAAAAGAAGCCCTCTTGTTATAATTTCCTGGTTTGTTTGGGGTTTTTTTTTTTTAATTATTATTTTTTGCCTGGACAGATTCTTCCAGTGAATCCAATAAATGCAATACTATAATTCACAGCTGCAGTGCTAATGGCTAGAGAAAGAGGAAACCATTAAGAGACAGCCTCTCTACTGCTGAAAGCTGCTAATAATCCCACTATTCCTCATTTTTATGACTGCATATTTTATGAATGATAATCTGCTCATTACATATTGCCATAAATATTTTGGTTTAGCAATGAAAGCAGGCATCAATAAAGCATACACCCTAGAAGCTTCTCTGCTGATACTTCAGTGTCTCTTAATGTGTATCATGGTGATATTTTCCCCTGGCCCTCCACACTGGGTAACTATGTGAACTATTATTTTTAGCTGGAAGAAGTTCATGCATAACTTATACACTATCTACAGCTATAAACCAACTTTGTCAGATGCCTGAAATCATACTGAATCTGCCTCATTAATTTTCCCCCTGCTGTACAATATAGCCATCCAATATATTAATATTCCTACAGCTTACATAGCCTTGACCCAACAAAGCAATGAGAATACTGTAAATTCTGCATCTGAGCATTACTCATAGCACTGTGTGCTTTTACTTTCACTCAAGCTATTACAATCATAGGTGGATGTAATTCAAGGTACTTAAGAATTGAGGACAAGCTATAAAACCTACAGAATTTTAAAAGCTATTTTAACCTATTTGGAAATAGTTTATTTTCAGCTTCATGTATCCCAGGTCTCTCTCTTAGCTTGAAAATTCACAAGAAGTCTCAGAAGTTTTTAATCATCTCTGCAACAATTTGAGACTGATGCCATTCCTTCCTCCTGGTAAAATAAACTTTTATTAACCATTCTTTTGAATGACAACTCCTAGTACTGATTTTAATATCACAAACTTTGGCAATCTGCTTTTAAATTTCACCAAGGTTTATTTTTTTCATTGGTTGGGTTTATTTATTTTGCTTAGAACATATTACAGCTACAGTTCTCTTATTCCATTTGTGAACCAATTAAACCAATTTTCAAAATTACCTGGTAGCTTGGTACAAGCCAGGCTAGGTGTGTTCCCCAGAGGAAACTAGGAAAATGCAGCATAACTGCTGGGTTGGAACCAGTTTATGCAGGGGTAATAAACTGGCATACAATTGTTGCTAAGCTCCAAAAAATCAACATAAAATAGTGCTTAAATGTGAAAACTGCTGTGAGATTTCTGCTCTAATTAGTGTGCTGTTTTATCAGAAGAGTATTTGGTAACCAAAAGTGAAGATTTTACCACATTACAAAGACAAAAGCAAGGAGAGCTACTCTTGGCTTTCTATTTCTAATTCATGGCATCTTCACAAGACTGTTCTGCAAGCACAGTTAACTCAGCTGTTTTGCTACTGATTTGACTCTGATGCTTCTCCGTCCCTTCCATGTAAACAGTCCCCTCTCAATGTGGCATTCACATTCTCTGAATAGAGAGACATAATTCTGTCTCTCAGGATTTTTGCTGGAGGAGCACAGAGAGAAAGAGAGAAAACAATCCTTATCTCTGCTCCTGTGTTTTCCCCATGTGGAATGTGTCTGGAGATTGTTTACCTGAAGTGATTGCTTGATTGGATTCTGGTGGTGGTTGTTTGGGTTCAATGACCAATTGGATCCAGCTGTGTTTCAGGACACTTAGCAGACAGTCACGAGTTTTAGTAGTTAGATATAATTACTTAGAAAGTAAGTATGCTATAGTAAGTATCTCTTTAAATGGTATATTAATGTAATATAGTATAGTTTTAATAAAACGAGTGTTCAGCACTTCTGAATCTGGAGTCAGATGCCAATCATCAATCTTTTTCCTGCGTCAGGTTCGCCTTTGTTCCGATACCTCTCAAGACCTCCACAGCCTCTCAAAGGATTTACTTTTCTTGTTCCTCCAATTATATTCTTCTTTCTTTTTCCTCCCACTATATTCTGTCTTTCCCTGTCAATAAAAGACAGTAAATGCCTTCCCCAGGCTGGAGTTATACACAAACTAGCCACAATGTTCTGCTGCTGATTGATCATTCAGCTACTGCCAAAAAAGAACCGATCGTATCTGAATTTTCCCTGCCTTTCTCCCAGTGGGAGATTAACAGGTCTCCCTCCATTACTGAACTGCTGATTTTCACCAAAAGAAAAAAAGAAAGGGAAAAACCCAAACAAACAAACCAAACCCAAACCAAAAAAGAAAAGCAGAAAAAAGGCAAGAATTTAGTACCTTTGATACCTTAGGCTTCTACTAAATTTTTCTAACACAGGGTTCAAATGTTGTTGGAGAAAAAATAGGATTGACTGGTGGACATGATGATTACAGACACACGTTTTCTTCAGAAATCAAGCTCCTTTCCCAGAAAATCCAAAACCTCCATCAGCCATAATGGACTTTTCAAACTACCATGATAATAAAAGGCCATTTCTGGACAAGGCATCAACCCCCTCAAACTAGAAAGTACAGGAAAAAAAAATCCTACTGCTAGAAGTATAAGCAACGGTTACACTGTTTTGTCTTTTTCATTTACTATCCAGGTAGAAGAGCCATATTTTATCTTGGCCAAGAGAAACCTGTCATGGTTATCAAGATGCATTGTGCTGGCCATCTTCTGCCCAGCCTTACATCTTGCCCAAGGCTCAGAATTGAGAGACAAACACAAAAAAACATGGGCTTAATTCCAAAAATTATTTTAAACTAATAAAAAAAAAAAGGTTGTTGCCCTAGGAACATTTAAATGAATAATAAAACTGTTACATTGCTGACTTTATCTGGAGAGGTCAGCATTTCTGTTTGGGGTCTACGTTGTAAATCAAGCTACAAATCAAGCAAAACAATAACCTGTCATACTTTGCATTAATGTCTGATGGACAAAATAATCCTCCTGAACATTAGGTTCTTACACATGAGAGTAACAGCCTAGAAGAATACTCAAGTCCATGACAGATTTCTATTATGCAGGGTCCTACAGATAAATACCCACCTGCACAGGCATAAGTGGGAGCTACAGTAGTTCAAGCCCAAATCAGAAAACAAGAAACCCCAAAAAACTTAAATCAAACAACCCCCCTAAAAAATCTAAATACAATCTTTGATTTACACATTGCCCAAGTGACTGAAAACCAGGAAAGCAAAGCTCATCACTTGCATTGCAAGAACAAGCCACAGTTTAAGGCTGATCATTAAAGAAAATTCTATGTATGAGTGTAAAAGTTTCCTATTTATGACCCAGCATTGCTCTAAAATCATGCAACAGCAGTAATGGACAAAAGTCCCTCCACAGCAATAACCATTTAATTTTTTTTCCCTACCAGTGATAATATTTTGGTTTAATGTTCTACAAGTTTTATTCTCATTAAAAATGCCTTTTAAAAAGTATGTCTAAAGATGATGAGCATTTCCAGTAAATCCAAAATGCAAGCTTGGACTATTTGGCCATTAAAATGTTCTAAGAATTGCATGGAACAATTCAAAATTCTGAGAAAACTTGGCAAGTAAAGGTATTTATTTTTTTAAGAACTGGGGGCAAAAAGGGTCCTTGAGTCCTCCAGGTAGGTCACACACACAAGAGAATTTGACCTTGTCCATTTTTTGTTGTTGTTGTTTTTTACAGGGCTGTTTGACATGCAACTTTTTTGGTAGCAGCTTGGCTGAATTAAAAACAAACAACATCACTTAATGCTGTTAATGCTGATTGGGGCAATAAACTGTATATTGAGAAAGAAAAGAGCACCAATGTATTCTGTTTAGGAACAGCCAGAAAGAAACACCCTTTAAAAATTTAAGCTGCCAGTTCATGCTTTGGTTTGGGGTAAATATCAGATGTTGAATGTTTTTCGAAGAAAACGTGCTAGAGAATTCAAGACCAGAGTGCTGAAGTCTCCATGCCAGGGCATGTACTCCACACTTATTCCACACTCCTTTTCGCTATCATCCATGTGGCAGAGAGCCTCTGAACGGTGCCAGAGTCTGTTCCCTACCAGCTAATATTAACAAGAGCCAAGTGTAACATTAAATTTTTACTTCTTGGAAGCCTTACCCTGTGCCCACGGCTATTTGAAATAACCAGCAGATGTCAAGACTAGAAAAAGTAGTTCTGGGGGAGGGATCTGGAGTGAAGTTAATTCAGGGCTCTGTCTTTGGAGGTATAGGACAAATGACTGGTTTGACTTTTTTAAAAATTATTTTTAATTTCTGAGTGACATCTTACTCCCTTATTCCAAATAGTCTTCAAAAGATGAAATTATTTTCTTCCTCCTAAAAGCATCCTTAAACATTATGATTGATCTTTCCAGTAGAATTCCTTGGTGATCTCACCAAAATGCCAGGCATTTAGTCTTCATTAACATCTTGGAAATAAATAAAATAAATATAAAATGACAACAACAACAACACAAAAACCACCCAACCAAAACCAAACTTTTCTAAAAAGAGCTTAGTAGAGGTTTGATGGCAAGCATAGCAGAGAAACAGTTGTGAGCTGTGAGCGATGTAATACCTAAAGAATTAAATCAGAGAGACACTGAATCTTGACATAAATAATCAAATAACCATGAATATTTCTACAGAGATGTAGCAGAAGGAAACCATTGGTAGCTACATCTTAAAAAGGTGAGTCCTCAGTATGTGCAGTTTAAGGGGGGGAAAAACCCAATGACAATGGGCATAACCTTCAATTATGACAGGACAGTACAATAAAGGGATTTTCTTCTCTTACACTACATTATGTCTTCTAGAAAACAGCATAACTCACATTTAGCATCCTTCCTATAAACTTGAAGGAAATCATACCTTTTACCGGGACATTGCATATTTTTGCGTATTTTTTCAGTCCACAGCTTGTGTGATGTTCACAGAACACTGCACACAGTTCCCACCCCACCACAGATAAGGCTAGGCCATGCTGGCAGCTCCCTGGGGACGAGCCATCCCTTCCTGAATGTGGAACACCAGAGTCCACAGCACATTTCACACTGCTGAACACACATAACATTGCTCCCCAAAAGGGGTGGAGAAGAGCAATGACTACCTTTGCTCAGCTCACAAGAACAGAGCTCTCAAAGGAGCAGATTTTGGGATCCACCACTTCAAGCACAATCACTTGAACCTTCCAAGTTGCACAAAACCTTGATGGAGCAGAGCTCCAGCTCCAGACTTTTACTGCAAGATCCCTAAACTCTCCCTTCACACCCTACTCACAGTAGGCCCTACCAATTCCTTCTCACTTAAGATCACCTGTGAGGAACCAAGAAACTTCAACTTTTTTGCACAACAGACAAAACATGACCCATCCTTTAAACAGGCTGCAAATTATGTTCCTGTTTGTTCTGAGCCAGAAATGTTTTCAGTTTAGGGAAAGGACAGCTTCATAACTACCCACACCCCCCAGAAGAATTGGTCCCATCATTTTGATATAACTGGTTGAAGAGTCTAAAATTTCTGGGAAATATCCAAGAAAACATGCATGAAAAACATTACTTCAATAAGAGAAATTCAAAATTGGATGCTGCCTTTATAAACTCCTTGCACGGGGTAGAAATGCTAGAGCATTAAACAAATCTGGGCTGGCAGTGCAATAAGCCTGAGTAAGAAACAGTGTTAATTAAACCTGTTAAGGATCAGAATGAAAGTTGGAATCTCTCCAGTTCCAACCCAAAGCTGTGCTAATAGGTTATCTACTGTCTTTGCTGTGCCCTTGCCTAGATCAAATTATCTTTTAGCTTTTCTATTGAATGAAGGAAGGGGTTTAGTTCTCTGAAGAAAAAAAGTGTAAGAAATACCTCTAAGCTGCAGATGATCTGGGAGAGCTAACCTATGACACAGAGCTCATTCCATATTGTTGCTCTGAACTTCTGAGGATTCAAAAAGGATTTTTCACCATTGGAAGCAAGTTAATAGAGTCGGAGATAAGTTTCAGGGATGTGATGAAGTTAATTCCCCACCTGTCCATTCCTTGTCATATATCCCCAGATTTACCAGCAGCTGAGTCCAGGAGCTGGGGCAGGGGGGGACAGGGCATTGTGTGGCAGTGATCAGGAGTGGAGGAGCCACAGTGAGTGATTTGACAGCAATCAGTGATCAACACAACAGTCATCTGTCTATTCTGACACACTGGGAAACAACAGTGGTGTTTTGTTTTTCTTTCCCCCATCACAATTGGAAAGTAAAAAATAAAATTAAATTAAAAGACTAAATCAAGCAGGCTTAAACAAACCCTGTTAAGGTGGCTTTTTCAAAGTTTATGCATTGTTTCATGCTTACATCTACTGGCTTTCTCTTCTAAACTGCAAAGGAAGAAGGAAATATGTTGACTAAATGCTGTCATCCCATCTTAATAAAAAAAAAAATCACCATTCAGTTAGATCCTCCTGACAAGCTCATGACTGAATTTTTTTTTTTAATTTCTCTCTAGAACATCAGTTTGCTTGTGTCACTACTTCAATTTGTGTAGAGTGTGTTAAAAAGTGTAAAATTTGCATGGAAGACACCACTAAGTATTACATGCACTAAATGGAAATCCCTTCCCCATTGAGAACTTTTTAACTAGGGTAATGAAATTTTTATCAGGTCATAACTTGGAAGATTAGAAGACTGGTAGCACATTACACTAAAAATCAAATCTGATTAATGTTTAATTGTAGCAATGTGCAGAGGTATTAATTAGGTGTACTTTCTATGACTCATAAATAGCTATTAGAGCAAAAACAAGAATAATTTGAAGATTAGCATGAAGAGAATGGTATACTTGAGCGGTAAATTATAATTAAATTGAATGGACTTTGTGTAAAATAATAGAAATTGTCATCCAATATAATAATTTTGATGCATAATGCAGTTATAACAAATTTTCCAGCAATCGCGTCTGACACCTTTTCCTCAGGATATTTTTTTGTGCAGAACCCACAGGTGTGAATTAAAAATTCATTTGCGCTTTCCAATGAGAACCACAGGGCAAATCTTAAAACCCACTTCCCTCATTTGGTTGGTACTGCACCGCTGAAGCATCCATGCAAGCTTTGTTTAAAAGGGGGACACAGGTAGGGCTCCTGATTTGTATATTCAAATAAGCGTTGCACTTTGTTTTTTTTCTTTTAACAAGCGATCCTCAAAGTCACACAGGGGTTATAAATCTTGTTTCAGAGCTGCATTTCTCCAGAGAGGCACTTTTCTGGTGCATTTGTTACTGAGATGGTGCCCAGGAATATTTTCACTGCTCATTCCCCTTCCTACAGTCTTGCAGAACCATTTTTCTCTGCATTGGCTGTCCTGTAAGATATAGCTTACACTGCATTCCTTAAAATACCACTTCTACTAATAATAAATAAGCACCTACTGTTCATGATCTTGCAGAAAATGTTGAAAAAATCACCAAGAGGCACAAACATCCAAAGTATATCAAATGAACCCAAGAGTTCTGCTTTTTTATGCCAACATAACAAACTTCAGGTACCTGCTTTTGGCATGAGCTACGTTTTCTAAATGTATTTTAACTAAAACAATTGAAATTGGAATTAGCTTCTACTATACAGGTCTGGAACAGTACCAGAATGTAGAACAAATACATAATCTTGTGCCTAATGAAGAAAAAAAAGGCAAAAAAAGAATGAAACAACTCATCCTATGTCTTTTACTTCTAAATTATATCTTGTGATTACATTTCTGTCATTATTTTAAAACCCTAAATTCATAATCAAAGAGAAAGTAATCAAATGATTAAGATTTAAAATTTTCATTCAAAAAAAGCAAACAGGGCAGTGATGTAACACCAAAGAAACTTCTTTCCATTTTTATTTCCATTTAATAATAAGATTAGTAACTAAAATCAAAGAGCTGCATGTTGGTCAAGTGATCATCTGGATTACCTCTCTCTAATGCTAGAACCATTTTTTTTTCTGTTGCCATGCAGTAAAAAAAAAATCTTTATGTGGCAGGTCTGCAATGTGAAAAGTTTACATTTCTTGAAGGCTCAAAGTTTACATTTCTTGAAGGCTCAAAATACACAAGATCTACATGACAGATTTCTATTATGCACTGAGTACCTGCTACACTAGAAATATCTTGGAAGTGAGAATAGAATGAAACAAATTTGGCACAGTCTTTGTCAAAAAAGTATTTTGAATTTTCAAGAAACATAATTATTACTGCCAACAACACTTACTTATTTTCTATTATTCAGAGAATGTGAGGTGAGGAAAAAGTGATCAAAATGTTTTGCCTCAAGAGCAGTGTGAGTTTTCCCCATTTACACTTATGTCAAATACTCTCTTAATTGCATGATAACCAACAGAAACCAGTCCCAACAACTTAGCACTCTAACTTTACAGCCTTGAAATACTTACAGCAGGAATTCATTTTGAGCAAGAAACAGAATGGGGACTTGCAGCTGGCTTGTAAAAGGCTACTTATTTTTAAACCATTAAATTATCTTTTAAAAACATCTTTCATTCTAATGTATTAATTTTTGGTTGCAATTACTGGTTGTCTTTTTTTTTGAGATTTATAACAAGTGATTGATACAGAGAACTATGATGTTGCCTATGTTAATAAATCAAGCAAGTAGGACACAGAATTCAGATTTAAAGCATCTCAGATAGCTAGAATTGGTAATAAAAATTTTGTAAACTCCTTTCATAGCTAGAAAAATACCCACTACAACATGTAAGAGAATGTGTCACCTAATTGCTCTGTCTTTTCCATCACTGCAGTGCTTAATCATCATGTCCTTGGTCCACATCTCCAGACACATTCAATTGTGCTAAAAGGTGATAAATTCAGCAGTATTAATGGATTTAGAAAAGGTTTTGACCTTTGGAAAGTACGTTGGGTTCTAGGAATTGTGGATGTGCCATGTTTCATGTTAAGAGCGGATGCACCATGACATTTTTCCTTTAATCTGTCCCTAATGCTGGGCAACTCTTGCAGTCATCTACAAGTTTCTTGCCTCCTGCACTTCTAAGTTATTCTCGAAACAACAGTTAGGAATCCTTTCTGTTTATTTTAACACAATATGAAACAGGCCTCCATCCTGAATTTTGATCAAAAACCTTTCAGGAAGTTGTTACTATATGGATCCTGATTTTAAAAGCAAGCAACAGCAATCAGGACTGTAATGATCATGAAAAAGACCATTTTATCATCAATATATAGAAGATGTGCTTTCACCAAAATTGACTAGAAAACATTTTCGTTGATATATTTATTGAAAAAGAAAATTTTAAAAATCATCTCCTTCCTGATTCACAGCAAGAAAAATAAACCTTGTACATTTCTAAAAGCAAAGAATGAAATAAAGATTCAGTTACCACGGTGAGTCAAAAGTTGACTTCTGAAGCCACAGTGTGGGAGTCTGGATCAGGTCCCAGTCTGAACTAGGTGGGGAAAGAATTTGAATCCAGCTTTCTTCCAGTCCCACTGAAGCCAGCACTGGCTGGTTATGGGTGCCAAGCAGAGACCCTTTGCATTCTGCCTGGTACATTCTATTACAATCCTGAAAATTTTCAATGTTCTGGCTTCCATTGAGGAATGAGACTGAGAGAAAACTCATTTTTCCAGCTTACAGAGCACTACTGCCTAAATCAGACCACTGGTGTTTCTCTTGCTGCAGCCAGTTCCTGGCAGTGAACAGGAGCTCACAGACTGTAAATGGGTAACCCTTAATTTGCCTCTGCAAGGTTCAGGTTTGGTGATTTTAACCTGAGATCAAAATAACAAGTTTGAAATCCCATAAAGTTTTTCCTGAGAGTGGTGTATGCTCTTAAGATAGGGAGAAAAAAACGACTAAAAGAAAGAAATCTGAGCATCCCAACCAGGAAATTTATAGAAAAAGGCAGCTGAATACCAGCAGAAAAGCCTGCTATCTGCCTAAAAATCAGCACTAAGTGTTAAAGCCCTGCTATTGCCTCCCCAATAGGACCAAGAGGAGAAGCACCAGCTTTTCTCTTGATATCATAATTTAGTATCACTCAGAATCCATCAGGCCCAAAAGGAAGCGCAGCAAAAGTGGGGTGCAGGGAAGGCTCCACCACGTTCTCCACCTCCTGAAGAGATTTCATTATTATTCTGCTTTCTCCACACCTACCTTTCAACTAACCTGCCACAGGTTAGTAATGTGCCTGTGATCAGGAACTCTCTTGCAATCTGACCCTTAAAAAACAATTACAAAATACTCCAAACCAGTAAGCTTTCCAAAGCTTTTCTGATGTACAAATCAACCTTGGCGATACTTTCAAAAAAATGCTAACAGTGTTAGGAATGGTTGTTATAATCCTATCAGTGGTACATGTGTGGGAGAATATGATTCATGCAAAACCATTTCCCTGTCTTGACTTTTCATGTTACTGTACATTACAGGAAAAAGGCAGCACAAAACTCTCAAATATTTTCAGTGAGAAAAGGAAGGACTGTAGGGAACCAATTAGGTTTGCCAGTAAACCAGAAGCGCCTGTGACTGGTGCCTCTGAGGGTCAAAAATAATAAATTCCATGTACCAGTATCCTGATATTACCCGTGTAGCAGGGGATAGTGAAGATTAATATCATAATTAGAAATGCTGAACTATATCTCCATTACAAGACAGATAAAGTAGCAATCCTGACAGTCACAGGAACAAATTTATTCATTGTTTTTCTTCCAACTCAATGAAAGGACGTGCATTATCAGTCTGGACAACTTATAATATTTTAGGGCAATGAAGCAAATCCACGACCTACCTTTGTGACTGCAGAAGTGCAAAATAAGCTGGTGAAGCTGCGTGGCACAGCTTGGGGGAAAAGGAGGTTAGACAGGGTGACTAAAGGAGGGTGCTCCAAAGGGAACCCCAGAACACATTCATCTGACGACAGCACACACAAAAAAATTGAGATTTAGTCCCAGAGAACAATGCCAAAGAGATAAAACCTCTTCCATGCTTAAAGCATACTGAGCTTTTATAATATGAGCCTGAAGTTGTGACAACTCTCAATAGCCAAAGGATTTTTTTAAAATCAACATTGCACTAAAACTATTAGAAAGCTGCATCACAAATAATCAGCAATGTTAATAAACTAGAAAGTTTACATTAGAAATTAAACAGGAAAGCTTATCCTCCATGACTTGTGAGTGATTTTTATCTTTTAGATAAACTTCATGCACTATTGTGACAAGAAACCTTAAAAAACATTTCACAGAGCTGCACAGCTGTCTGCAGCCAGTGAACTAGCCAAACAGCTCAAAAAGCTGCAAAATAAATTCACCCCAATTGCACGTTATTTTCTCAATATAACCAAATGTGTTTTGCTCAGCAATCTATTTAGCCCATTGGGGTTATTTTGGATTTCCACCAGGATGGTTCAAATTACCTCACCACTCCCACACATCAACCAAAGCAAACACTTGCTAACATTTGAGAGGTGGGCGAGGAGGCAAACTTAGTTACATCACCACCACCTTTCCCACAAGCTGACGGGGAGGCACATGCCAACAGTCAGTGAAGAACACAGCAACAGGCCTTTGCAGGGCTGGAGAGCAATTCCCAGCCTTACAGATCCACGTTTCTTTCCCACATTTAGCAGCAAAGCAGCTCTCTAGTGTTAAAAAGAGGGGATGTTGGTATGGCAGAGGGAGAGCAGGTTCTAGCTAGTGCTGCTGCACAATCTTGGAGTTTGCTGCTGACACTAAGACCAATGGATATTAAAAGAAAATGCTCAGCAGCACCAGCTCACTCTCTCCCATTTCTGGGTCTTTAGGAATGACATCAGGGAACCTCACTGTGGTTACATCCAAGCATTCCTCTTAGATCATTCCTGGACCCAAGCCTTCCAGTTAAAAACTGCAGCATAAATGGGAGTGTGTAACCTAAGAGGAACCTGCTCTACCCACCCTGTGCTGGCAACAGTGAACACATCCAGGCTAACTTTAGCAAAAACACACAGCAGAAGTCTCCGTGGCATTCCCAATACCGATAGGAACGGAGCCTGATCTCGAAAGCATAAATTAACAGGGCCTGCCTACAGAGCCAGCTCCACTGCTAGCCATCAAGCAGAAAATTTTTTCCAATACCCAAGAGCATTGTTGCAATTAAACCAGCTACTTCTTACCTTATGCTGACAGACAGGCAACACAGATTAGCCACGGTCATGATTGTTAATAACCTATATGTACTAGATGTATGCTTTCATGACCAGTCACACTCTGTCTTCTCTTTTATGAACAAAACAGAGCCCATTCCTTCATTTTCTTCTGGGGAATTTAATAAACTAGAGTAAAGCCAAGTACTCAAAACTGGTCATCCTTCTTCAGCTAAGATCCCAGCAGAACTGTGTGAACATCAAACTTTTCCTCCTCTGCCATCCCCTGTGTTGCCAATGCATCCCAGATTGATGCTTGTCTGTGTCTGCAGCAAATTGCAATCAGCTGTAACTTCCCAATCTTTTCTGTAGAACTACTTCTAGGCCACAATTATTCCTCATTTTATAGCTGTGCATTTGATTTTTCCATCTTAAGGTACAGGAATCGGCGCTTTCCTTTGTAGAAATTCATCTTCCTGATTTCAGATTATTTCTCCACTTTATCAAGCTCATTTTGAATTTTAATCAGTTCTCCACAGTGCTTGCAACCCCTGTCTCCCCTCCTCCCACACTAGCACAGCTTGGTGTCATCATGTACCACACTACAGCTGTGACAAGGAGACGTGCTGGTGGTTTTTTTTGAGTTTGAATATGCAGTGAAAAGCAAGAGGAAAGAAAAGAAAATCAATGCTTTAAGAATGTCATTTTAAATAGCCAGCAAAATATTCAAAAAGTAGATTAGGAATAAAACCTCAGAAATCTTAAATATCTTCCAAAGGAGCTTCTCAGCTGAGCACTAAGTTGTGACGAGATTTTAGCTCTGGGGAAGGCATTGCCCATTAATTTAGCCCTTGGCAGCACCTATCTTTAAGTATATAGCCACATTAATAAAGAAATATTACTAAGGGAGCTTCTGTGTTTTTTTATGGACCAGGCAATATATGGTGGATAACATGAGTTTTGCAGCACTTTTAGTCTTGTTCCCATCTTAATTATATTATTCTTATATGTTTCCTGGAAAGAAAGACCCAAAGCATATAGCCACAGTTTCACTGTCTCCTTTGCATTATCCACTGATTTTTTAGAATGTATTAACAGCAGAGCCATCTTTTAGCCTCAGAGTACAAACTCAGGTGTTTTTGTAGGCAAGCAATTAGAAGACTGGAAAGTCTTACAAAATGTTCCTCTGTATTGTTCCATGGAGAGCAAATCTAGAAGCACCAAACAACTGCAGCATCCCATGGTACTATTACAGCTAAGAGTTACTGTTCACTGTGCAAAGTGACTTGCAGATGTATACACAAAGTATTGCAATTAAAAGAAAATTAAAATCCTCAAATGGGAAGTCACCTCAAAAAATCCTCATAGTTGCTATCCTACAAACAGTCCATGCATATGTGTATATGCTTCCTGCTAAAACCCAACTCTTTTCAGTCCAAGAGCGGGCAATTTGACATTAAAACATTCCTTATATGAGCTTAATTAGGAATTGCATAGCACATTCACTAAAATGTCAAAACCCCGTTTGCTCTGGAAACAAGCAGTAGAGAATTCCCTTGCCTTTTCCTGTTTGCTGAGCAGCAAATCAAAACACTACAGAAACCTGGGATATCAGGGAAGGCTCTCTGGGAAGGAAATAAACCAAAACCAACTTGTCAAATGGGACTCCCTGCTGCTGCCTACCATGTGGTGCTCTAGTGAGCTGCATCTGTTCAGCTATTAAACATCGTGGTGAGTATGATACCGACAGCAGTGGCATTATCAAATATGCTGAGTAGTTATTAAGGCTCTCTAGAATAATCTTTCCACTTTTTATTTTGGTTGGTAGAAGTTACTGTAAAGTAGCTTCACACATGATGATGCTCTTTGTGCTTGTCCCTAAATGAGAAGGTACTGCTACATAATCCACTGACAGCCTTAAAAATTCCACCTGCTATGCCAGGGAAACGTTGAGTACTTTTGCTGCAGGAGCACGCCATTGTTCCCTGGAATTCACTGGGTCAGGGAAAAAAGCCCCATATGGGGAACAAGGACATGAATGGGGTGTCACAGCAGACAGGAAGAAGGCAGTCTGTTGCATTCAGTTTGTAGGCAGTAAGTTGCAAGTCCGTCAAGGGGGAGGGCTGAACTCAAAATAAGAGATTCTGGACCCAAAGTGGAGCATGATGATATCTGCTGTAATGCTTCATCCTCATCCCTCAATCCAGAGGCCTGGGATGAAGAGGAGTACTTGACCCAAAGGTGGAATAACAGAGGAAGGCATTCCCAGTCCTGTACAGGCAGCTTTCCTAGCCCACAAAGAATGTATAATGCTGCAGCAGCAAGTGTGATTTACATCTCCCTGAGGGAACATCTGGACTTACATTTCACCCTTGACTGAGCATAGATCATCACCTACAAATTCCAGCACGAGAAGTTAAAGCCACGTTAGCAGCTCCATGCTGCTGCACTGAAGGCTTGGGGATAATTTCACGGAGAACTGGCAAAACTGAAGGGCCGTGTCTTTCCTTTGTCCCTCAGCATCCCTTATTCAACTTAAGCTAGGTAATTATGGAAAGGCAGGAAATGCATGAGTCAGTTCCTTCAGCTAATCCACCCTCTGAAGCATTAGCATGTTTCAGTGTAAATGGGCTTTCACAAACAGTGAGATATTTAAGCCTCTCCAAACACTTAACAGGGAAACTCACCTATTGTTAGTGGGATCGTTACATTAAACATAAGCCACCAGAACACAGAACACTGACAGTATCAGTTCATTAAATCTTTATCCTGTCTGTTATTGTTGCAAGAATTCCTCTGAGTGGTATGATCTCAGCAANAAAAAAAAAGAAAAGGAAAGGAAAAAAAAAGATTTAACAGCAGCAGCAGTCCACTGTCAAGTGGGAAGAATCACTGCTGGATTCAAAGAGAAGGCAAATATTGTACACTTGTGGTTGTTGCTGGGAGAGAAAGCAATAGGCTGCTCAGTGATCCACCAGCAGTGGAGATGCACTGATGTCAAAGGTGTCAGGGTAAGACAGTGATTAAAGAGCATAGGCAAGTAAGTGAAAGGAAGATGAAAATACAACTGGCAGCCAGGGTTTCGGAAAACACAAATAAATTTCCTGCTCTGGCTCTGTTTCCTGCATAACCCTGGTGCAATGAGCTAGTGTCAAAGACTACAAAAGTTAAGTAAGTTAATTGGATGAAGGTAGGAGCCAAGCCCTGTGTGTCCAGTTCCACCCTCCCCTACACTCTACAGTGATTTTTCTCCAGTTCCTCCTCACTGATACAGTGGTGTAAGGAAACAGGGAGAAAGGCTCAAGACCATGAAACAGTCTAGAAAGAGAAAAGCAAACTAGCATTAAATATGAAAAGAAGTTTTCAATTTGGTGATGACACTGAGGCTTCACAGAGCAAAACCTGAATTAAGTAAGTGGTCTAATTAACTAATTGTGAGTTACAATTAAGGAAGTATCTCACAAACGCAGAATAGTATTAAGATGAGCTTTCCTTATTTGCACAAAGTGATTAACTATATTAGCAATATTTACTTAAACAAATGACTGAAGGAAAGCAGAAGGCTCTGTAAAATTGCTTCTGCACCTCACCTTCCAGCAATAGTTTCCTGGCTTGATGCAGATCCTGCTCGTACTTACTCATATTTCTGCAATATTTTCAAACAAATCAATAGTGGAAGTGATGGGATGAGAATTACTTGGAGTTAGGATCAGAATCTGCTCGGGTCACCAGCAGCACTTTTGCTCTCATCTTGTTTTGCATCAATAGGCTAATCACTCTCACTGGTATTAAAAATAATATTGTTCATACTGCATATCCACTGAAAAACCACTACACTGGTACTTCGTGCTGCAGTGCACACTTCATCCTTATCCTCACTTAGGGCTCATGAATTCAAAAGACAGAGATGGGCCAGATCTTGGATTCTGGCTTTTATTCATAGGAAACAAACCCTGATCTGTCCTGTGCAAACCTGGCCCTTCTTCAGTGGGTCAACAGCAGTCTGAGAGTCACTGTCCTTTATTCAAGCTACCATTAGGAGCTAAAAGCATAGTCTAGGATATGCTGAACATGATACCATTGCTCCAGTCTGTTTTCTCTGTTTTTTTTTTCCCAAACCACACACTGTCAGCCCAAAGTGCCTGAAACCTGTCTCCAGCCTGCATTGTCACAGCTTCTGACACACTGGGTACACATTCCTTCCACATGGTGCTGAGCTAGGCATGCCCAGCAGGGAGGAGGGAGTACAAACTCCTCTTTTTGTGCTTCTCTAAAATCAGACAAGAACTAGGCAGGAATAAGCTTGGAAATATTATCAGGGCTAACTCTCTTACATGACTAGGTATAACAAACTGTATATGCTTATTATATATATAAGCATATAATATAGATACTATTATATGTCTAAATCTAATAAGCAGAATATTGCCCCCTTAGGATAAGTGGACAAAAGTAGCCTGCTCTTGGATTTCACTCTCAGTCATCCAGAGCTCTCATTCTCCAAATAATGGCAATAATTTCCTGTATTTCAGTTCCTTCTTCATTTGGATGATCAGCCAGGTTACAGTGAACACCTCAACGGCTCTGCTACTTCAAATAGTCAAGTAGCCTTTTAATCTTAATAAAGTTGCTAAAATGCCTGCTAAATTTTTCATCAGCGCTTTTTATACATGGCAATGTTCTGGGAGAGTTGGTGCCAAGTTATTAAAATATCTGCAACCCTCATGCAGAAGGATGCTGGCTAGTAGCCAGCACCAGGAATTTAGAATTACAAGGATGTGATTAGACTGTGATGGATCTAAAACGTCAATGAGAAGAGATAACATTAACTAGGAAAGGTGGGAGGCAAGATGGTCTATTTATTTATCTGTACATCATAAACTAATTCCTGTGTCCTCCTTTCTGAAGCCAGAAATTTGTTATTTATATGTGAAAAGCCTTGACACCCAAGGATATACCTCCCAGTTCTGGCCACGTGCTTATTTGCTTTGCTGTTGCTGTTTTGTTTTTTAATTAAGCAGAACTTCTCAATGGCTCTCATCAAGAAGTCCTTCCATGTGAGTAAGGTGTCAGGGTACCACCTGAGGTGGTGGTGGGGAGGGGACTCCCCTCTTCCTTCCTCTGCCTCATTTCATGGGAAAGAAAAAGTATATGATTCCTGAGACTCCTGGATGGATGTTTGCCACCTGTTTTCACTGGCATTCACTGGGACTCACTGGGACTGCTGAATTTGCACAACACACGAATTTGTGTTTGAGGACATGGCAGAAGAACAAGTTGGGGAACAAGTGAAAGGGAAGAGAAGGAAATAATCCTTGAAAATATGACTGGATGTAATCCATAGAGTACTTCAGAGCTTTAAAAATGACAATGTAAAAAATTAGAGGAATTTTATGAAGAGGTCATGAGCCTCTTCAAGTTTGTGCTAATTAAATATGCTTGGTCTTGCCCTTGCTTTTCTAAATTGGTCCACTTGAATTCTTAAAAATGCAAAGTTTTTGTTATTAATATAATATGACCCAGGCCAAACCCCTTCTATTCCTAATCTTGGTGCTTTTTTATGCTCAGAAAGTAAATTGAGTTCCGTGTTTACATTCTCTCCTCGTGCCAGATCTAAGGTTCCATTTGTGCACAGTTTGTGACAATAAAGTCATAGGAAGACTTGCCATCAAATTCAGTACCAAAGTTCTGGATCTTAAGCAGTTCTGCCAACAGATGGATTCAATTTCCAGTGTAATTTTGAGATATGTGGGATCAGAAGGGAATTTAGAATCCACTACCTGGCCTGTACAGGAACTTCATATAACACCACGGCCACACGCAATTCTTTCCGTATTGTTTTCAATCTATGTGGGCCCACCAGAAGTGTTTTAAAGATCTACCCACCTTCAGCCAGGCTTTACACCTTTTTTAGAAGGAAACACTTGAGGAGGTTCATCATTGTTGAGGGCTGGAGCATTGTGCCACTGACACGGTGGTTTAGCTGGGAAGTTGGGTCAAATTACAAATTACTGGCTGTGCAATTTTCTCTGGTCAAGGGGCTGGCAGGTGGTGACCCCATTACACAGCATGCTTTTTTGGGAAGGAAGCTTGTATTCTCTCCCAAAACACAAAAGGAGTAGGATGCATAAAGGAGTTATTTGCTGGATAGAGGGAAGCGAGAATTTCTATTTTATCCCAAGACAGAGGAAGAAAAGGAAAGGAGCTGCCTCCCTCAAGCACATTTCTAGGCTGAGGAACCAGTAATCAGCTGGGAGATCAGCCCTATCACACTGGTATACTGGAC
The DNA here is from genome assembly GCA_013399945.1 of Ploceus nigricollis. Lineage (NCBI taxonomy): Eukaryota > Metazoa > Chordata > Aves > Passeriformes > Ploceidae > Ploceus > Ploceus nigricollis. The sequence continues at coordinate 403,763 of VXBC01009531.1, read as the reverse complement.
CTTCCACAAAACATCAGGATTTCTCCTTGCAGTGCTCCGTGATGGCAGTCAGAGCCAAACTGCTTAATTACATCAGCTGTACAAATTCCATTCATATTTTTCATACAGTAAGGTATCAGTCTGTTCTGTGCCAGAATTAGCACATTTCCATAACCTTCCCTCAGCAATTTGGCCTGTTTATGGCAAGAACAGACCACTGTTGCTCAATGTGCAATAACAGATTGTGCAGAGTATTCAAGATGAGGCACTAACAAATTGCTTATATAATAAAAGCCCTTTTCAGAGCTTTTTTAATCTTTGTCTCTGCTGATACAAAAGAATAACTTAACTGCATGGTTTCAAAGCATGACTTGACCACCTCAGTGATTCATTTATTTTCTTTCCTACAAAGTTAGATCTTTAACCTGATCAGTGAGGTAAATGATTGCTGCATTTAGTACAAATTCCCTAGATTAATTCATTGCTCCCATTCTAATTAACTTAATGTTTGTGTGCATTGAATTGCATTCTCACCTACCTGTCTAGTCCCATAAATGAGTCTTCTTTGATTACACTGCTTTTTTTTATTCAAACCCATAAGCAAGTCTGGAAATCCTTCTTGCATAGTAAAGTTTTTTTTCAGTTTAAAGGTTAACCTATAGTCTGGTTGCTGAGATTTTTGTTCCCCAAAGAAAACAATCACTGTCTATAACAGTTAAACTTCCTATAGCATTTTGCATTCATGTATATAAATGAAAAAAGAAAACACAAATAAATATCCCATCTATAAGCATAATAAAGAAATATCAAATAATAACAGAATTCAGAATTAAGAATTATGATAAAAACATCAGCCTTACCAAATTTTCTTGTACTTCAAGGCAGCAGAATATTAAAAACCACAACTCTGATAAACATAATGGTCTAAAGTCTTTCCAGGGCTCCAAAGTGATCCCTGATGCCCACTTAGTTGATATGATGATGACCTGGTTTTCAGAGGTGCTGACTACATTCAGCTTCCATTGACTTTAGCCACTGTGTGCATGTTCAGCACTTCTAAAATATCAGATTTCTGAAAACTAGGTCTGTCCTTTTTTTTTTTTTTAATCTCTTCCTAGATGTGAATAATTCAATTTTAAACTCTTTACTATTTCATGAGTATACAAGCCAACATTGGCCTTCCCAAATCTTTGTTTTCCATAGGTATGCATATAATAATACGTAATTCTAGATTTGAATTATGATTATTGGAAGAAATCATATTCTAGAAATATTACTTTTTAAATATTATTAAACTCTTCCTGGGAAAGTTAATTAGCTCCAATACAAACCACTAAAATCAAAGGTATTTTTATCATCAATCTCACTGAAAGTACATCCAGCTCTCTAGGAATTGATCCAAATACAACCAAGTCAATAAAAATCAACTGACTTTCCATTAGACATTAAGCCCAAGACATGTGAAGTAATCAAAAGAGAATAACAAATGCATTTATCATAAAATATTGCAGTTCTTTCCCTGGTACACTCAAACACAGAACTCTGATCCTCACTTGAGTTTTTCTCCTTCTGTTCACTGGAGGGAAGGTCATTATACTTGCATAAGTTAAAATTATCCATATTTTATGGATATGTACAATAAAGTCTAACAGAGTCAGCTATTAAAAGCCTGGTGTAGCAGAATACTGCATATGTATAACCAAGAGACAAAGGGAGGGGAGTTGGAAATAAAACTCATTTTAAGTTGGCTGAAAGTTAAAAAAAAAAAAATTAAAAATGCCGTTTCTACAACATATATTTTAATATATGTAGCATGTTAATATTTGGGACAAAGAGCATGAACTGAGTTTACTCACGATCCAAAACTCTATTTTCTGTAAGACATACAATCTTTCTGTTCCTGTGACTGTTCACCTCAGTCATTAATTGTAACTCTGAAGGCCTCACAAACACATCTTGGAAGTCTAAGGACAGTATTGATTAATCCATCATGCCAGTAATGCTACATCTTCACAGTATTTCAGGTTAATTGTGTTGAGCCTTGCATATATTGATTCCATCTGTTTTAACCATACCCTACTTTTTCAAGTAATGTGTTAGCAAGTCTTTTGAAGCAGTTTTCCATGCTTTATCATCACAGCATTAATCTTATTGGTTAGCATTTCCCTAAAATATTTTTCTTAGTGACATGAAATAGAATGAAACAAAAAATATCTACTACCATCTACCCTGAGCTTTATTTGTTTTTATTTTGATATGTCTTCTATATCCTAAGTATAGACAGATTGTCACTGTCTCTCACTGGAATCACAGGGCATTTCACCCCTCTTTCCTCCCAGAGAGGGTTAGGACAACATTCAAAACATTGCCACATCTGCCTTATTCCTTATTTTAGACCTCTGAATGTTTCCTATGAGAATGATCATCACCAGTTCACATAATTCAGCAAGTCTATACCTGTAAGTGAGATTAATTAATACATTCTCACCCTGCTTGAGTTAGGAGAAGTGAGTTTAAGCTTAAGTAGTTCATGTGCCCTAGGCTGGGTTTTTTCTTTGGAATGCCAAAGCTTTATACTTTTAAATGCTCTTCTAGCCTTATGCTCCATACAAACTTCTTGTTCTTAACTTCAAAATCAGCTATCACCATAAAAACAGCTGCTTTGTGCTCTGCAAATACTTTGATTTTCAAACAAACGACACAGAAAAAGAAGACACAGAAACTGCTGATTCTTTCCATCAGGCATAAAAAAATGTTACATTTTGTTATAAAGTCTTTCATTTTAACAATGAAAGATGAAAACATGGTATAATTTACATATTTTTTATAATGGCTGAAGTCTGTTGATGGAAATATATCCTTCTCAAACAGACCAAATACCCCTTGTGCAACACAGGAGAATAACAGTTTCCTACACTACCAGTGTTGACAGAAAGAGCAATTTAACAGGACTCCTCAGCCCTTTGACAGGATATCTTTGTCTAACTTCACTTTGTTCCTCACCATAGGAAAGCTAAAAATTCAAGGTAGCAACAGTATAGTGCCTGTGGAAAACAATGACATTCATATATTTGTACATGCTTTCTAATGACATGGGATAACAGGGTGGGAAGAGAAGAAAAGTGGAGGTAGGAACAGGAATCACTGACAGAATTACCTAAGGGCACTGAAAGTCAGACAAAAAGTTAAGGGCAGGAGTGCACACGGTGATTAATTGAACACTGCATGAAAAGTTGCTGCCTTTTTCCATGTGACATGGAGATGGATGCAGACCACGTCATGAAAAGAAGAAAAAAAGTAAGATTGCAGTAATTGTCAGAGCTACTTGTCCTTCCTTTATCCATCAACAGGAGAGGCAGTAGACTTTTAGGTAGGATAGCTATTTCCTCTTGAACTAGATCTCCCAGCAGAGACAGCACATGAGACCACTTCCATACGAGAAGTCAAATGATTGAAATGAAAGCTAATTGCTGCAGCTCTAGATGACTAAAACATTTTTAAATCTTTTTCATGAAGTACTGTGTTTCATATGTATTATACACACAAAGAGACCTTTATATTTATGCTGCTACAGTACAGGTGGAGTTTAATAATAATCTATCTTGGAATTTAAAATATTTGCACTGGAACTGTTAAGCGTCCGGTAGCAATGCAGACTACACATTTTGAAAAATGTTTCTCTTAACAATGGTTATTTGGAGAGGTTAGATGATTACTTTAAATAAATATGCTCCTAACTTAACACCAAAAGCGTGATTCAGATGATCAAGCAGCAATTTTTAAAATCAGAATTTGTTACAAGCCTGATTTCATTATTAGGTTTACATTGTCTTTAAGTAAACAGAATAATACAGAGGGCAAGCACACACTGAAGTACCATAATCTGACTTGTAATTTCCTCTTCCATTTCTAGAATGAAGAAAGTTAAGAGCAAGCTACCTCAAAGCTCTCAAGCACCCTCCCCAACATGCTAATTTTTTTTTAAAGCAATAGCTCCAGGGCAGCTTTTTTTGCCACTACACACAGGTGAGTTATCCATGCACAGTGCATCTCCAGGTACACAGGCACTTTTTGCTCATGCATATTCACAGGTGAGTGGGTACATGCAAAAAAACATGCAGAATTAAACACTTCCCTCCTTCTAGTTTTATCTCCTTCCACTATCCACAGTATGTTTCTGGTTGTTTAGTGGATAAAACATTCCTAGTGGCATCTCAACATTGGTGAAAGAAAGAAGTTTTGAGTGACAAACCTCTCCTACTGTTTTTATTACAACTGGTTTAACACAGTAGATGCCAATATGGAAACATTTAGATCCAATTAATTATTTTTAAAATATAACACATACGTAGACCTCCCTGTTTCTATGTTCTCTTCATTTTTAGAACTGTGAGATCTCACAATATCTTTCTGAGCGAAAATGGATCTCAGGTAAAATTTCCAGAAGTATCTGTGGCTCAGCTGACTTTAATGAGATATATGGTCTTTGGTGTCAAAAGTGCTTTTGAAAATACTGCCTTTCAACTTCCCTTTGAATACTATCCTTATTTGAATTAGATTCTGGGAAATTATATCCCAATAGTTTTCCAAGCTTTATCTATCACTGGCAACTGTTATAAAAGTCCTTGCCAAATGTCTTAGGATTTCAGGTCAATCCCTCAGTGTCTCCACTCTAGGGACAGACTACTCTGAAGCTGCTCTCAGAGGTCAAATCTCATTCCAGTGAAATTTCACACAGTTACCATTTTGCTCTGAAGCAGAACAGGCTTCAGGGAGGTTCCCAAAGTCCCTTGCAAAGGCAGCAGGGGGAGGTCAGTATCACCTCACCAAGCAGGATGATAAAAGGCTTTGCTGCTTCACAGAAATTTCAAAAGAACCGCTAAAGTATAATTTACCATTTTCCCCATCCCAATTAAGCTGGTAGTGTTTCTGACCATAGAAAATTCTCAATTATTCTTTTTTTTTTTTTTTACCATCTTTTGCTACAGCATGGGTATAAGACAGTTATTTGAGAAAAAAAAATTGAAAACTACAAACTTTTATGAGCAGGCGATAATTTTTCATCTCCAGCTCATCATTAATGAACATAATGTTTGCTTTAAAATAGAAATATCATGGCTAGATGGAAGAGCAAACAAATGTTATAGTTTTGATAGACTTCAGGTATAGTAAAATTACAAAGAAAACATTCCTTTGTATGCTAATGAACAAGAAAAAAATATAAGAAGAAAGTAACTCTGTTGACCACAGAGGGTGGGTTTGCTCTGAGATTGCAAATAGAGGTAAATTATAACAAGGCACCTGGTGTTTGCAAAGCAAATATTTAAATTCTATCTAGCAACAGAATACTTGCCTTGAAATATGTAAGCTCTTAGTTTTTCTGGCACCTGGGAGAAGTTGCTTTGTTCACATTTTCAAACTAAGATTGCACAATACCAGCCAGCTATTTCATCTATGTTATTCAATGTAAGATAAGGGTATAGACAACCTCTGAATTTTATTTAAGGTTTTCTTTCTTTGTTTATTTACTCAAGCCAGTAAATAAATAAAAAATCACCTTCGTCCACAATGTAAGAGTGACTTTGCAGAAAAAGGAGTCTGGGAAGATTGAATACCATAATCCCATCTAATTTTGAAAATGATCACAGCTGAATGTTTTCTGAGGGTAAAAGTGTAATTGGTTATAGATCAATAAGTAATTTCATTCGAAAGGAACTCAATTGTTCCTGAAAGTAGAGACATACTCAAATAAAAATCAAACTAACACATTAACAAAGTTCAGACTAATCTAAACAACAAAATTTTAAACTGCTCTAGTTAATGTTTTTCTCAATTGATCATTTATTTATGATGCCATAAAACTCCATATGCTTTCAATTTTGATTGCTAGTTCCTTGCTTTAAGGCAGCTGAAATTACTTTCTAAGACTTCCTAGCCTGACAGTCTTTCTTTCTGCTTAAGATTTACCATCACAAAAGAATGGTGAAATCAGAGGACCAATTCTAATATTAACAATAAGCACAGTCAGCTGTGATACACTGCAATTCCACTATTAGATTCCAGATTAAATCCCTCAGGATAAACATACCTTCCTCTGACACTGCTAAATTCTGTTCCATGTAATTACACTGCAATCAACTGCTCTATCTGTGCAGGTAGTATCTCAGTATGATTTTTAATTGAAAAGCCACGAAAAGTAGCACTGTAGCAAAAAAAAAGGCAATTTGAATATGTCTGAGACCCTGTACAACATCATATGCAATAAACCAGCATCATTTAGTTCACTATCGACCCCAAAAGATTCATTGACTGCTATAATCACACTCCGACAAAATAAATTTAAACCCCCACAAACGCAAGAACAACCAAGACAAGAAGAAATCTCATGCCTTTGGTGCTGATACTTACAATATGCAGCTCTAAATAATCTCCAAGGCCAGTAGAACTGTCCACTCGCACCAGCACAGCCTCTTTTTGCACAGTGCTAAACCCTATTGCCAGTCTGTCTGCTCGCGTGCTCGGCCGGTCGTTGGGAGGCCACGTGTAAGTGATTTGTCCACCACCTTTGCTAAAGATATACGTTGTCCCCGCTGTTAAAAAAAAAAAAAAAAAACAGAACAGAAAAAAAAAAGAAATAAATATAATCAGCCCACTTGCACCGGTGCAAACGCACGTGGAAATCATATGCCCGACAAAAATGAGGTTCTCACGCAGTAAATGGATTCATAGGCTGTATTTCAATGTGAACAGGTCTTTATCTCTAAAAATTACACAGCAAGTGAAATATTAGTGGGTTTTATATTGTGCAATCAGCATTGAATATAACTTAATTGCAAATTAAACAACTTGAAATACCATGGCTCTGATTCACAAATGCATATCTGTTTGGAAGAGTTCTTAAGCTTATGCTTGATGAACATATTTCTGTGATGTGTAGAACAGGGATGAGTTAAACCAAATGCTTTCCCAACTGGACCTATGTGGAGAAGGCAAGTAATTCCAGTAGCTGACACAAATAAATGCAACTACTTAGTTACACAATGAAAATGATACATGATGGTGGCCAGCAAAGCAAGATGTTAGCAAATACATTCAGATAAGATTTTTACTGATCTGAGGTTTATCACCTTGTGACAGATGGGGATAACAAGTGGAAACATACTTTACTTGTCATGTCAGGACAAAGAGATTATTCTACCATCTGAGTAAGCAATGGCTTATTTGCATAATGCTCAATGTACATCTTTTAAAAGTGGAAATCTTTACACATTACATCCAGGGTGCACTTTCAAAATCTATAATCTGTTTGAAACAATCTGTTGCAATCCAAAACCACTTAGCACTCAGGTGCTTAACTTCATCACCAGCATATTTCCTCAGAACTAAAATAGCAGCATATCCGGACATTTTCCATTTAAAACTTGTATCTTAACAACAGCAACAGCACAGAGCAGGCAAATTGTGCATGCACTTGATCTTCCATAGGAAAAGTCATTACAAGCTGTCTACTCCTATTCCATGAGGCTAGGTCAAAGCTTAGGAAGAAAGGTTAATTCATTGTAAATACAGAAATCTAGTTTTACTCTCTGTCCTAAACTGTCTCAAAGTGTGGCTACCCTCAATTTTATTGCATTTTATCAATTTATATTACATTTTATCTATTTTATAAAATAGCTAATGGTAGGACATGTGGGAACACTTTTAAACTAAAAGAGAAAAGATTTAGATTAGATACCAAGAAAAAATTCTTTACTCAGAGGGTAGTGAGGCACTGGAACAGGTTGTCAAGAGAAGTTGTGGAGAGCCCATCCCTGGAAAGCCAGGTTGGGTGGGGCCTTGAGCAACCTGATCTAGTGGGTGACATCCCTGTCCATGGCATGGGGTTGGAACTAGATAATCTTTAATGTCCCCCTTCAGACTCAAACCATTCCATGATTCTATGACAAGAAATTCAGTTTATTCCAGCCAATGCTCTCACTCCATACTTCCCCTGTCCATGCAAGGAGACAGCGCATAACAACATCATTTTAACTCTTACTTTTTTTCAAGGTTGACCAAAAATGCTGTTCACATATAAAGGATCTAAAATCCCTTGAACATGTGGACTTTTAAAGCCAAAGCCAAGAAGGACTGTACACTTACACCACTTGTTTAACTCCCAGGTGTCTCAAAATCTTACTCTACTGCTGAGCAAGTCTCCTTTGTGTCAGTTGTAATGCAAAAAGGACACTTGGTCTTTTTTAAAATATCCCATTTATTTCTAACCTCACTTTTGCTTTATGGAATTACATGCCTATTAATTAGGGTTTTTTGGCAGTGCCTTCAGTCTGTAATAACTTATGCACAGGGCATATCAATGAAGTCACTGTAAATCTCATTTTATATTAATACACTTGTGGGGTAGTTTCACTGTGCTTGAAATGGACATGCTGGCTTTTCTCCTGATGCCAAAATACCAACCAGCATGTGTTTCAGGAGAGTTTGTCAACTTCTTCAGCAAAGACAAACACAATAGCAGGTCTGTTATTTAAGATTTCACTTACACTTTAAGAGAAATCAGGTTTTATCTTTATTATAAAAAGAGTTTTGCAAGAGTAGTGAAGACTGGGGCTGTGCCAGGGATTGGTAATGGACATGGGCAAAAGGTGTCTGGCTTAGGAATGTGTGTGACAAAGCCCTCCCCCTCCTGCTCTCCCACCCTTGCTTTCCTCCTAGGCAGTGGTCTGAAATGTACAATAATCTGCTGTGTGTTATTAATCTCCAGTTACAATACATCCTGAAACAAAGACACGTTAGACAGGTAATATCACTGCTGATGGTCCCCAAATTCTCCTCTTTGCTGCTACTGTTAACTTCAAATCTCCAACTGATGAGTTGGGACCTTCATGGAGTTTATGTCACTGTGGTGTCTGGAGTGAAAGGATTTGTTCTGTGTTGATGAAAAACCGAGGGCTTGATCCAAAGCTCATTAAAAACAGTGGCAGCCTTTCGGTTGACTTCATAAAACATTGTGTCAGGTCATGAATGAGGTTCTTATAAGTAACAAAAATGAGAAGGCTAAGAAAGAACAACTCCTTACACCTCAATGTCACAGATGGAGCTGTTAGAATAGTCCCTAAGATTTAAGTGGCAGTGCATAATTCTCCTTTTCTTGGTTGTAACAGATGTGTTTACCCAATGAAAAGACAAAGAAAAAGCCTGCCAAGCATGGTGGAGTCACACTGAATACAATGACCCAGAAGTAAGTCTTCAGATCTGAACAATGAGAGGCTCTGCTGTTCTTATTCAGAGTGAATCTTTGCTGCATTTTTTTGTTAAGTACTGCCCTTCAAATCAACCAGGGAAGAGCAATTCACTCCATACTGCTGCCGCATTGAAGGCAAGGTCAGTGTTGGTGGAGCTGGATAAATCTAGCTGTAAATCTTAAACTACATACAATAAACATCAAAGTTTAAAAAAGTCTCTCTTATTCACAAGAACATGTGGCTTATGGGTTTTTATGAGACAGCTTTCCCTCCTTTATAACTGCCCATTTTGTAGCTCTTCGAAGTAACTGCGTGTCTGGTGAAAGACTAATTAATCCATGCTGATGAATACAGATCTGCCTCTGTCTGAGCTGCACGGGGAGTCACGTTCTTCAAATTTCCTGTATTAATTATGGAAAAATGGGTCGGAAGCCATTTGAGAATAGATCCTCTGGTGTTTATATTTCAAGAAAGACAAATATAATAATGTAAAATTTATTACTCTGGGATTGATCTCAGCTTATAGCCCGGCCTCCCATTAACTATTAAAAGCTAGAAACTGAGCAGTTGTTGGAAATAACCTCCTTACTATCAGTTTTGGATATGGTAAGAAAAAACAGAGGAAGCCTAATTCACCTGCTTCATAAAGGCTTTTATGCTCTCTGACAAACCTCATAATGTCTCTGCTGCTCTTTCAGAACATTGTCATGAAACCCCAGCCATCCCCCTTAGCTTGTGGCACTGTGTTGTTCGGGGTTTATCATCTCCAGAGAATTGAAAGCAGCAGAATTATAATGTCAAGAATAGCAATGCCATCAGCACAGTACTTGTAAGCAGGCAACTTTGTAACATGCCAGTTATATCTCTCAGCCACAGAATTTACTGCATAATTCTTTATGCTTCCATGCATCCACACAATGCTTAGGAAAAATGTCCACACAGCTCTTTGAAATTCTTACCCATGAAAGCATGGTTCCCATTGTAACAAAACGCCAGTGGTCAAGATGCAGTAATGTTTTTTAATGGCCTGGGTCTCTGAAGCCCTACTTGTTTTCAAAATTCATCTTTATGAAATAGTGCATTCATTTCAGCACAGTCTGGCAGCAACTCAAGGACATCTGCTTACCTCTACAGTATTAAGCAGATAAATATTTTGTTTAGAACCCATTCACTGTATTTATTATTGTTTATGACTGCAAAGCTTTTCAATATTTATTGCTCTGAAGTCACATTTGATGTAGCTTAATAGTTTGCTCAAATCAACAGCTTTCTGCCTTCCTCATGTTCATTCCAATTTTGAGTTTAAGGTATATTGCACTGAAGGGTAATGTACATAATTCCATTTATCCCATATAATGTAAGTAGCAGAATGTTTATTTTCAACATTCACATCAGGTTTCAGGTGCTGATGAAGTGAATGCAATGGATTGATTGAGCTCTGGACCCTCATAAACTATGATTCCATCACACTCTGTGACTGAAAAACTGAAGACTAAAGCCTGTAAAGTTCAGTAATGAAAACTATTAGCTGCACTTTCATTAATAGAAAAGCAATTTTTAACTATCGTTAAAAATATGAAGGGTAAGGACTGCTAGTAACAAGAAATCACCCAATAATGTAATTTTCTTCTTTCTGTATCTTATCAGTACTTCATTCTGGGCTACAGTGTGAACCCCCTTATTCCCATCAGTAAGTAATTACTTGCACTGATAAACCTGCTGAATCCAGTGAGACTATTTGTGCAGGCTACTATTAATTACCAAGAATGAAGAATTTAAAATATGAAAACATATATATATATACACACACACATGATTTTCCGATCATCTATATGAAGGTATTAATTATATTTACTGTGTTCAAAGGAGGATATAAATCTCCATTAATACTTATTTTTACATATTCACCTATGTATTTTCAGTCCGCACAAGCTGAAGTTCAGAAAAATACACAAAATTTCTGTACATATATTTGTACGGATTTTCAAAGGTATGTAAAGGAAGGAATGCTTCAAGCCAGAAAATGATTTTGCCAGGGGGAGAGAGAGGGAGAGGAGGGGGTTTCAAAATATTCCACTTGGTGGATTAAAATACAACCCTTCTGTTGTATTTTAATTACTTCTTCCTAGGCTTTGATATGTTATTAATTATGTTCAGAGAAGAGAGAATATATGCCACAGGGTTGAGGTGAGGAAGGCATGACCATGAGGGTTAACCATGGGAAAGAGATGGCAAGAGCTGCTGGAAGAAGTATTTCAAACTAAAGACCAGATTGAACTGAATGCTTCCTGAAGGCATTCTGATACACTCTCTCCCACAAATCTGGGCAGGAGCCTGAATATGGATTGTAACTGCTCTCCTGAAAGAGCAACATTTAGGGCTATTTAATAGCCGAAGAAGTGTGTTGCATGGGGAAAGCAAAACATTCAAAGGGATTATTGCCTGTAGCTCTCCAAAGAGCTTGAGCCACAAGGGTAGGAATGGATGTCTTATTTTCTGGCCAGATTGTTTTAGATTTGTGGATAATAGGGACTAGAAGAATATTGATGGTGTTCCTTTGACCAAGCTTGGCAAACCTTGATAAAGGTTCAAAGTTTTCCTGGAAATTGGTTGCTACTCCAAACAATTTCTAGTTAGGTTCTTGTACCCATCTGACTGCATGCCTGAACTAGGACTGTTACAAACAGTCTTAACATTTGTCACCTGTAAGGTCACAAACTGCACAGCATAATTCCTTAGTAATTCCGTTATTTTGTTCATTGATTTTCCCTTCTTCCAGAGTAACTGTAACAAAACTCACTGACCAAAGCAGCATTGACAAAGATCATTGCTGGGTTTTGTTATTAATATTGTCATTAATGATATCATCTTCTCTCTTCAGATAAAGATGTTGAGGAAAATAAAGCAGATAGAAAATGTCTATCAGAGTCCTGTCAGCCTTTTGTGGAACTCACATATCACTGTGCTGAGCTGAGCTCTAAAGTTCAATGTTTCTGTGAGAGATGCTGAAGCCACATCATTCCAACACCTCAACCAACTCAATCAGCTGGAGCAATTAATTTAAGTGAACCAACAAAACAGTATCTACTACTACTAATTCAAGCACAACTTTACATTGCATTATAGAACTCCTCTTCCCAAAGCACTAAGGTGACCCTGATTTGCTTTATCACAGCCTACAGAACTTTTCATCACCCTGCATCAAATTTTTCAGAGATCTATAAACCAGTGCTGTGTGTTGGTTATTATGTTCAGCTATGCCTAAGAGCTGTCTCCAGGGAAAGGTCTAAGTGATAATAGAACCAACACAAGCGCAAGTCACGCTGAGCATCCTGCCCTTTCCAGTGGCATTTGTTGAAGATTCAGGGTACTAACACACAAGCAAAGCTTTTTCCTCAGACCACAGAAAAAAACCCTAAGAAAACCACTCCTTTTTCTACTTCTCCTTTCTTCCAGCCTGTGGCATTGGTATTTGGACAGTTGTTTATGTTTTACCTTCCATGCATAATAAAGTGGGTGAAAAAATACTCCATTCTTGTTCCAAAAGTTTTTGTTATTTAAATGATATCAAGCTCTATTGATAAATAGGGTCAGAAAGTGACAAACAACTAAAATTTTTGAGTATCAATGGCTCAACAAACATGTATATCTATAAAGAACAACCCTGACACAGCTTAGCATCAGTATTCCAAGTCAGCATCATCCTTAGCATCATAAATGACATAGTTAGAAAAGTTTCAAAGGATTTAAGGAATTTTCCAGCTAGAGTGATTTTAATATTTTAAATCAAGTAGCATCTTACACGTCAAATGACCCCAGTGATTTAGATTGGATCACTTAACTGGAGTAAAGTGCTACTCAGTTTGAGTAGGGACATTGAACTAAGAGCTTCCAATTGTGTATAAAATGAACATAATTTTCAGAAGGACCTTAGCGAAGCAAGAGGTAGCTGAAAGGACTCCTAAGAGAATAGAAATAAGGAGTATCTGTTCATCTGACTTATTACCAAAACATGACTTGATTAAGTGAATGTCAATGGACTTGTTAGTATTATGGCACTGATTCTGTAAAATTATTTTTATTAGCTTTCAAACATCCACAGGAAAAATGTTTTGTGGTTTGTTGAACTCATAAATATGTTCACTTACACACAAAAAAAAAAAAAAAATCACTATTTATTTTATGAAAGGATACAGTCTAACACAAACCTGACACAGAGTGATAAAATAAAATTATAGTTCTTCTCCAGATTCTCTCAGTTTAAATATTTTATGGGCTGCCTATTACCTATTACTTTTCCACTACGGATGCTGTTTAAAATCTATTTGAAACATTTCTGTATGAAATGTAAGGTAAATAATTCCCCGTTAGGGCCTTGGACCTTTTTGCAATGTAGATGGGTGGAAAATTAGATATTTTGGAAATTAAAGCCTGCTTTAAATGTCATATTGCACTCAACATAAAACATTTTAATCCATTAAAACTCTATTAACGTTAACAAGGATACAACATGTCTGATTCTTAAAGCTTGCCAAAAAGTCAGATGGAAATTAAAAGCCAAGCATCTATAAATAAGGGAAGGTTTTATTCCTCCTACAACCTTGTCAACATATAGTTAAAGATAAATTTCTTGAACGCTGTCTACAGAAGTGGAAATTTTGTGGTTGAGAAACACATATGGGAAGGCAATGGATTGAAAAGTATTTCGAAACAGATAAAATGTAAAGGCACTGTTAAGGAAACTTCCCTGTCTGACCATCCAGGAGCCACTCTGGAGTCACCCTCACACTCCCTGAGCTGGGGTAGAGACCCTTCCCAGCTACACCCCCACGCTCACACAAGCACACCAAGTCTCCTTCCCAGCTCCACACTGGCTTCCCATAGCAGAGTCCTAGACCTCCAGAGCCTTAGTCATAGTGCAATAGCTAAACAGTAGAATAATGGAATAACAAAACAAAATAATAGCTCAATCTGGTGCCTTCAAGGAGGGATCCTGAGCTTTTATAACCTCACAGTCCTAGAGCACCAAACTCTATGTGGTTGGCTCCTGCTGTCCCTGAGTGTCCCGTCCCCCGGCAAGGCCACAGGTCCCCACTTGGGCTCAGGGTTGGGTTCCTGGCCCTCCTAGCTCAGCCTGCACTTCATACTGCAGCTACACACAGCGCTACCTGCAATAAATGTGCTCCTCAACACATTTAAGGATGTCAGATTGAAGTCAGTAAAGTCAAGTACTCTTGAAGACAATAGGACTATTCCAGTCTCCACACTCCTGACATCAGGAATTGTCAAGGCCTAAACTTCAATTTAACCACAGCTGCAATCAGTTCCATTAAAATAAACTACCTGCACATGCACTGATTTGCTTCTTATGGCTTATTAGTTGGTCCAAATCCAAAGTGAACACAGAGAAAGGGCTGGTAAATTGAAGGGATTTGTAACAGGATGCAGGAACTAGGACATTAGCTCAAATACTATGCAGGTTGATAGACACCAAATGTTGTCACCATCTGTTGGTGCCCTGTGTGAAATCATTCAGTGGTTCTAGTCCAGGGACTTTACAAACTCAACAGATACCTGGCAAAAGTTAAAAATTCCCTAAACCAAGTAACTCGAGCTGTTAGACTTTGCAAGCTTGCTGACTCAGCTAGGAAGCCAGTAAGTTGAAGACAGAAACTAGGACCTGAATGTCTCTCACAAAAGTAGCTCTGCACATAGGCCAAAAACCGGTAAAAAGAAAAACAAAATGAAATTTTCTCTGTATAGGTCCATCAAAAGGCAATGTTCTTGTCAGAGAAATAATAATTATTTCTAAAGTCATTATTTCATGCAAAACATTAGTGCCTGAAGTTATGTTTTTATTCAAGCACCTACAGCAGTATCCTGATTCTCAGAAGTGCTGTTCCATTTCTAGCAACCCTTAAAAATAACCCCCCTGTTCTTTAAATGGGGATCAAAACATTTGAAATAGCCGGCCTTAAGTCATTTAATACTGTTAGAATGGACAGGAGCTTGGCTGCAAGTGCCTAGCATGCTTCTAGGCTAAAGTCTTTATTTCTTATTGGCTTTCGTACTAATACAATATTCTAGATATCCAGTCTTGCATTAACTGAGTTATTTGTAAGTGACGTTTATATTATGTTCCTTGCTAAATTGTGCATCACATAATTTAATCTCGAAAAATCCTTAGAGAGCTTTCAAAAGTAGCCAAAACTTCTCTCGGAAAAAAGGTATAGCAGTCTGAAAATGAAAGCACTGCTAACTGCAAGCCTGCTAAAGTCACTGAAAAATGATCCACGCCCAAGGATGTCAGATGCTGGACTAAAATAAGATGTTGATGTTGCTCACAGCAGAAAGATGGTACTGGCAACAACACAAATTACAGGGTTTGCTGAGAGGGAGTCTCTGCTGAGAACAGATAATTGTATTATGGGCAATGTGCAATGGAGTTTAATTTTGCTTGTTTGCTGGGGTAGTGAAGAATAGTAAGAAGTTCTGTGGCATACATGTTCTCCTAATTACTCAACTACTAATATTTAGCAGACAAAAATATTCTTGTAGCAGCATTTCTAAATGTTTTTCAGTAGACAGACATGGACTATAGCTGAAGAAAAATAAAAAGAGCACAGTTTCTTAGAGATGTTACATCCTGAAAGGCAAAAATAGCAACTATTCTTTTTGTTACAGAAATGAAATCAAATGAAATGCAAGAGATGAAATTTTTGGAAAAACACCAATCCTCCCTGAAGCACATGAATCCACCCCTGAAGCAGCTGTTCAGAGGCATCTCAGAAGGAGACCTGGCATAGGGAAGGACTGATGAGCAAGTTGCATATTGACTGCAGTCTTGTGGCATTGTACCATCTCCCTCATTCCAAGCACGAACAAAACTTCAGGATATTTTAGTTTATATACAAACCAAGTTTTAAAGCCAAAGATAGTCTTCTCCGGCATTGTATGCACTCAAACCTCCAAAAAGTATCAGGTAAAAGAGGAACATGATATAAAAGTGTCTGCTTGGTTGTCTCAAAAGAGTTGAAAATAAGAACCAGAAAGCAGCTAAAAATGATACTTTATTTGGAGAGCTTTTGCAGTCATTATCCCAAGGATTGACTTTGGAACATCAGTGTTTACTTACATTATCAAATCTGTGCATGAAACAAACAGTGTTTAATAGGGGTACACAGACACAGCTGTATTTGTACTTGAATCTTTAAGGTTATTAGACCATTATAATAAGAGCTAACAGGGGCCAGCCAGGTTGGGCCAATTCACTTCCTTCTCACTTCTTTCTGTTCTACTACATAATAGATTTTCAATTGAGGCCTGGCACAGAAACACTGCATCCTTTGTCATTATGATAATTGCTGTCATTCTTCTTTGCAAAGTCCTTATGCTGCTGTTTGTAAGCAACAATTTTCCGCCAGATTCAGAGGATAAAGAGCTGCAGTGAAAAACATCTTAATGCTTTTCACTGGGTTACATAGTTAAGTAATCAGAGAGCCTGGTTTAACCACTGCATTCCACAACAATGTTTGGAGAGAACTTGACAAAAGAGTTTCGGGCTCCAAACTGTTCAATCATCTCACCAGGGACTAACTCAAGTGTTGGCTCTGACATTCCATATCCAGTGCTATCAGCTGTACCTTGACTCACTCATGCATGCAAGAAAGGTGAGCAGTTAATCACCCCCTGAAGACTAACCCAGCCTAATTAGTGCAGTGATTTTGTGTAGGCCACTCACTTCCAAGGGTCTGGCTGGAGGACATTACGATTGCTTTTAATACCCTGAAGTTAAGATCAGTATTCAATAGTTCGGAAAGCCTTACTTTAATACAGTACTTTATAATGACATACACAAAGATGTCAAGAATCCTTCAAAACTAAGTGATACTAACACATGTGGAAAATAATTCTGTGAAAAAAGGTGCTCAAGAATAACCCATTTTTCAATAAGCATTCTTCTGAGTTAGCTCAAAAAACTCAAAGTAAAACAGAACATTTCCCAAGAAAAGAGGGAGAAAACAACATTTCAAATACACTAAACACCAGTCCTGCAGAATGAACTGCAGCACACCATCTTGGAAGTTTTGAGGACTCCTGCACTCCAGTATTTTCTTACAGCATTTCTGTAACATAAAGCATATTTCTTCTAGGTATGGTTCTGCATCTCACACAAATATTGACTCCACTGAAGACACACAAATATTCAGATAGGAATTGAATGCTATTTGATTTTAAATGTATTAAGTTAAATTTGAAAAGTCATAAGAAGGCTCTCTGCCTATTCTCATAATGAACAT
Organism: Ploceus nigricollis; assembly: GCA_013399945.1. NCBI lineage: Eukaryota > Metazoa > Chordata > Aves > Passeriformes > Ploceidae > Ploceus > Ploceus nigricollis. The sequence goes on along the minus strand of VXBC01009531.1, from coordinate 386,239 downwards.
CAATCAGAAATTAAGAATCATTATTTAAATGCAGAAGGTTTTGTTCATATCCTGTTTAGTTCTCAAAGGACACTACCTACTCACATGCTGGAGTCTCACTAAGGAGGCTATTCAATGGCTTTGTGATGATATTGCCAGCATTTGTAATATTGTAATAACAATGCAACCTAAACACTGCAATTAAACAACAGAGTAGTATTTTTGGAATACCCCCTGCTGTTCTAGAGTGTACTGTGAATATTAACATATTCCAGTAAATTAGTTTGCTCTCATTATCATAAGCAATTACTTACTGTTTAGATGCTGCTGATATTAAATTGGCAAGCAATTTGCAAGAACTAATACATAGCATAAAAAACTTTTCAAAATTCTAACAGTATAAAACACAAGTGTTTCTAGTAACACAGTCCCTTACATATAGATGTTTGTCTCTCTCTAAAAATTCTGTGTATCTCTTCCTATCAGTTATCTTTTTTCAGCAGCAAGTGGATAACTAACTACCTGAGGCTCTGTGACAAACTCTTTATAAACTTGGTTTTGATTCTGTGGAGTAAATCATAAATACCTCAGGCCAAATGTGACAGTAACATCTCATTCACACCAGAAAAAGAAAGTGTTTTCATGCTCATTTTTGAAAATAATAGTTTAGAAAATACATCAATGTGAAGTTCAGTTCTTTGCTCTCAAAGCTATTACTTTCCTGATACAACACTGTCAGATGGTGAAGGTAAATCAACGCCTTTGTCCTCAAGATACAGCCAGGAACAGAACAAGGCATGGAGAACCTGTCCTGCTTTAAGCAATAATGACACCATAAGCCTATTTCTCTTCAGTCCAAGAAAGCAGTAATCCCAAAGGCAATAACCTCTAAACTAAAACCCCAAGTTAGGAAAGAACCAGAATTACTTTTCTGAAGGACACTTAGTGAATGTGACAGACATTCCTAGCCTGGTGCTCTGCTTAGCCACAGAAAATGCACAGATCAGGTAGCACGAGCCAAACATAACCCAAAGAGCTTTGTGGGGAGTCTAAAACAAAGGGAACAATTTCCTTTGTTCCTTAGCTTGCACCTTGGCCCCAGGTTCCAAATGAGAAGCGCTGCATGTCTTTTAGCTCACGTGACACCACTGCTCAGGCTGCTGCACGTGCAGAGACCATGCCAGTGCACAACCAAGGATGGGGGCCAAAGGAGAGGGTGTGGAACAGCTATGCTATGGTGCACTTTGTGCCGAAGTCTAGTTGGCAAGGTGGTGAGCAGTCAGAGATTGAGCTCAACCATCTTAGAGGTCTTTTCCAACCTGAATGAGTCTGTAAATAGGTTATCTCTTCTCCTGAGTCAGCCTGGACAGCCAAGAAGCAAAAATCCAGCAGCCAACAGTGCTATCAGCCCTCAAGGACCTCAAAGCTGTCCCTATAGATACAGGATGGGCAGGTTGGTCCTTGTGCTCCTGGTGAGCTGAAGGACCTCAGTATGCCCAAGTGGGATTTCAGTTCCATGTTTCAGTAATACACTCACTAATCCTGATCTGGGAGGATCAAGCACCTCTTGAAACCACACCTTCAGCTGAGGGCATGAGGCTACAAACTACTTGTATGGGTATTGTGCCTAGCTGTTTATGCAAAATTGCCTTTAATGCAACTGTGAACCTTAATGGGGACCTTGAGAATCCAGCATAACATAAACAAACCACAGTAGTTTAAGCAATTCCTAGAATACATTTCTAAAAGTATAACTTGTGATCTCAGGTCTCAATCTTTCAGGCTATGTTTCAGTCTGGAACCAATTACTATAACCATCCTATCTTGCAGAATACACAAGACTGTAATAGAAACACTAATGCACCCTTATCTCCAGGAGCTCAATGGCCCCTGTCTGCTGTGCTCAACTTTGTACTCTGCTGTTATAGATTGTTTTGTTGAAAATATCTTTGCTAAAATTAGACATAACTTTTAAAAATAATTTAGTCAGTTCTTAAATATATTTTCTCTTATTCAAAGCTGGAGCAATTTAGCACCTTTCTTGTCACTCTCTTTAAAAAAAATAAGTTTCTAAATGATTATTTTTTAAATAAAATCTGCCAACTAACTTTGTGAAGTAAAATCACAGACTTTTGCAGCTAAAAATGATGTGTGCCTTGGTCTCTGAAATAAAGTAATGAAGTTCTCATCTCATTAGCAAACCCAATGTTTTGTACTTATTGACCTTGAATAGAAAAAAAAATTGAGCAACTGTTTGTAATGAGAGTAGGGCTTCAGTCACTTCATATATCCCCTTTCATCAATCCTCCATTCCCTTCTTCTTCTAATCCTAATCTGCAAGAGTTCTGACAAATTGTTTGGTTCTTAACAGTGTTGTAGCCGTCGTGAGCAGCTCTTGGAGCCACAGGACATGTCTCCAAGCTATTATCCTTCTTCTGCTTGGAGAAAAAAATACCTTACAGCTGACATTCAATATCAGTGTCCTTAAGCTACTAACTCCTTGTAGGCTAAAAGAGAAGGAATGGAAGCACCAAATTACATTTGGATAAATAAAAGATGATGCATAACAGCATACAAGGAAGAACGAATTTTTCACAAACCCCAAAAGAGCTATTTCTACATTTTCTGGAGAAATCCCGACTCATCTACATTTAGGATCTTGGCTGTACATGACATTTAGACACAGGATTGTTAAACTACAGCTATAATGCAAAATGCAGGAATATTTCCTTAACAGCAATCTCTATCCATTTCAATTAAACCTCCTTAATGTTTGTAGACCCAAACATGGCCTTTTCATATCTGTATTACACAGAATCTTAGCAGTGGTGAAAAATGTCATGATTCATGAACAGGATTCCTCCCTGTAGCCTCATAATTTAATAATATCAAAAACGAAGGTAATCTGAACTTTTACTAATAAAGAGTAGATTGTTAGAACTAACAGCTGAAATGAGACTTTGCATATGTGACCCCAAATACCTTAAAGCTACCTTAAAAAATAAAGAGGAACTCCTAACTTGCAAATTCAAATAACAAGGTACTTTTATATTCCATAGCAGCTTTTCATCCTCTCTCAAACTTAAACTTGCATGTGAGCACTTCCCCTGCACAGATCAGGTGTGGGTTTAAGGGAAAGATGAGAGTAGACACATGCCACAAATAAAGGAAAGATACAGAAAAAGCTTTAGATTAGAATTGCACTGTCCCTCCAAGAGTAAAATCAACAGAATGAACCTGACACTTACAAAAGAGTCACAAGAGGGCACAAGCAAGGAAAAGAATGGTATGAAATAATCAATCTTGCCCTGTGAGCATCTTTATGCTCATGCAAACAAGCATCTTTAAAAGATACTGGACCTAAAGAGCAAGCCTTGCTCTAAATTGTCGTGCTGCTGGCTGGAGAAGTCTGCTGTTAGGTCAACCTGATAAACTTGACATATTTGTAAAGCACAGCCAAATCACATGCAAATCCTCTGAATGCATGTCAAACAAACCTGGATCCCTCAAATACCAGACTGCTATCCCTGTGTTATCCCTCTTCCCTAGGTCAGCAGTAGTGTCCAAGAGACTTAGTGGTACACTGCTTCAGGAAGCTGATGCAGCTCAGCTGATGCCTCTTCCTCCTCTGGAACAGCCTGGGTGGACCTTTCTGAGTGCCGTGGACTTAAGCTGTCAGTGCACTTTCCTCCTGGAACGTGTGTCAGAGAACACTTAAATATTTTGTGGGTGTTTCATCTGCTCAAGGGATTAAACTCATTGTATAAGACAAAACAGATTAAAAAAAAAGAATGAAAGTCACAAAACTGCAGATAAACAGAATCCATGCTGTTCTCCAGTAATGCAAAAATAATTGATAGTCAGCTTCTACAAAACCTACCTAATTAGAGCTGTTATCAAAATGAAGGTCATGTTAAAGAGTACTAAGCACACCCTGTACTTACACTGATATTCATGTTAATGCTCATCAAAGTAATTTCTGTTTTAAAAGAGATGATTATTTAGTACCATTATCAGACTCAGTCTCAATACTATGCTGTCACTATTATGCAGAGATCTCAGCTTCAGAAAAAGACTTATTATCTCAAGTGCTGAACCAGTATGAGCTCTGTATCTCAGACAACATACAGCTTCTGCAAAAAAAAAAAAAAACATTCTGTTTGAGCAAGACCCTGTGCCCCTTAGGCTTCCCTTCAGTAGAAGTGGTGACCTGGATCCTTCATCAATAACTCAATTTATTAATTCTGGACAGCATATAGTAAACTGCTTTCTGTAGCAATTTGCACTGATGGAGGAGAGCTATTGAGGAACTTTCCCCCCCTTTAAAGGAGACACTTCAGCTGTCACATCCTGTATAACAATCAATGTTTTCCCTTGCTTCTTTCAGCTGCTTTCCAGGTTGGCAGTCATAAGAAAGCATTTTCAAAAGAAATCAAACTGGTATGTTTTCCTCATGCTCTTCTATGCAAGGTTTTATAAGGGAATAAAGTGCCATTTCATCTGAAAAGGTACCCTGAACTATTATATTTTGGGATTTTCTGCCTCAATGTGTTTCATTTATTTACTTGCACTGAAGACAGATCGTAAAAGAGCAAACAGCCTGACCTTTGGACGATTGTCAAAAAGCCCAACTCTGCAACTACAACAACCAGTGTGACCTTCTTCTCTATCTTCAGCAGCCAACAATCACACACAAGGAAGGAGAAAAAAAGCAACCTGCCCTGAGGAGAAAACTGGACTGGGTCAGGTAACACAGCCTGTTCTCAAAGCACTTGTAGATGAGCACTTTGTGAACCCTCTCAGAGCATCTGGGACCTACCAGATGAATTCCAGAATTGTTCCCTGTGATACCCTGCCAGCAGCAGCAGCTGCCAGTTTTGCCAGAAGAGATTTATCCACATTTCTGTAGCTCAGTCACCTCAGAATGGATATCTCATATCATCTGTTTTTCTGAGGGCACCATAAACACCTTATTATTTACTCCTCCATAATCCATATCCAATTTTCACAGCTGCATGTGTACAGAGCTGGCAGGAAGGCTTTTTTTTTTTTTTTTTGAGGGTATGGCTTCATGCACAGAGACCTGAGAGTCTCCAGTCCTTACCCAACACACCACTAGAAACCAGGGTAACTTCTTCCCAGCAGCACTCACTGCAGCAAATGGGCTGCATTATAGGCCAGAGTTTGCTTCCAATAGATTTCCAAGGTCAAGATCACCAAAAGCATTTATTGCAGCAGTGCTGGGAAGTAAAACACAAAGTGGATATAAATGAAGAGGAAACCTGTCATGACCATTGTTAATTCTCAATAGTTCTACACTCCAACCAAAATACAAGCAGCATGTGTCAGTCCTTCTCTTAGAAATAGAAAGAGCCACTGTGCTTTCTGACTCCCTTCTATACTGCATCAAAAGTGGCTTGGTTTTATTAGGAGAAATATACAGTGCAATATCCTGTGCCATGCAATATGCTCCACAACTCAGAGGGGATGTGGTTGATTTTATTGATTCAGTTTTCACACTACTGTAACCCCATTATAGCCAGCAGAGCAACTGGAAACTGCAAGCAGATTCTAGATTGATAGACTCTGATATTTTTAATTTTCTAAAGTATACAGCTAGCTTTATTTCCTTTCCTTGCCTTTTTTTTTTTTTTTTTAATTTGGATTTTCCTTTCTAATAAACCCACTGCTGTGGGACACCTACTCAATGGTACTCTAGTAAAAAAGGGACAGAATTCATTCCATTAGAGGCATTTTTTGGTATTATTAGGATTTTACAACATGATAGCATAATCTATCCTTTGCCTGGAGTAAACACTCTTAAAGGAAAGTCCACAGAGAGAGTAAAACTGAAGCATTTTTTAAAGTGGTGAATACTAATCAGATATATAGCTAGAGGAAAAAATAATGTTCTAACAGGAAGATACAGCAAGTAGACCACATGACAAGCATGATACCAAGGCATCAAAATATGGCTGTAGCATATATTTTGGAGCAATAAGAGGGGGAAAAGAAATCAAGGAAAAAACAGCAGGAGGAAAATATGACTGTCACTATTAGGAGCTAGAGAGAAAAGCAGGACAGAAAGCTGAAGATTTGAATGCTTGCACTGAAATCAACACAGTGGGAAAGAGGAGCCAAAGATTTCCCAGCTTGTGTCTCCAAGCTCTGTTACAGCTCAGGTAAGAGACTACCAGGGTTTCAAGCTACCACCCACATTGTAACGATTGGAGGATACCTGGATTCTTATGGATCTTGATGGAGATTCTTATGGATGTGTTGCAGGACACACAGACTGTTAATCACCATACCTCTGCTATTCAAACAGGTCCAACATTTCCTGTAATCGTCTATCTCTTTATTCTATGTTTTTTCCTATGTTTGTGCTGGTCTTGATGCTATTGGATTCTTGTCCACAGAAAAGTTAACTACACTTGGGGCTTCTATAAAAATACTTGGTAATAATGCAGCCAGTCACTTACTGAGCTCAAAAGCAGAACTATAGCATAAAGTGCACAATAACACTGCCTATTTAGATCATCTGAGATAATAATCTCATAAATTGTGACTATGCTTAAAGTGATCAACACTGACTCTTACTTAATAGGCCTATTACAAGGCCAGCAATAGAGGATAAGGGAAAAAAAATAGTGTCTACAGCCTCTACTTGTTTAGAAGTCAGTTTACTAAACCAAAAAAAAGAAAAAAATAAGGCATACTATACACGTACAACAGTGTCTGAAGTATTAGCAAAAACCATTTAAGAAATCTTTTCATTTCTGCCTATTTTCATTTTATTAAGTCAATATGACAAAGTGAATGCACTCAATGCAAAAGTATTGATCCCAGAGACTGTTTCTTTTCTCACAAACGCCAAAGTAATTAGGAATAACTCACCTGCAGACAACTGAGGAGAAAAAAATCGCAGTGTAACAATAAGAGATTCTCTCCAGAGCTGTAAAACTGGAAGCACCACTTGGAACGGGTGGTATATTCTGTGCTACCTCCCCGGGGTAGACACAGACACAAAAGGATGAAGCTGAGATGAAGCTGTCCTCTTGGAGGAAAAGTGCATACACACATCTCCAAGAGTTGTGTCCCCCTTTGTTGCTTTAGCTCTTTCCTAAAGAGCTAACTGGCAGCGGAAAGAATTCCTCCCTGGGATGCCTGGCTGCCTGTGGCTAGCTTAAACACAATGCCTAAAGTTTAGATGCCTGTTCCAGATGAGACGATTCACAGTTCCTCAATAAATCCCAGAGCTATTTACGCTGGTTAAAAGCAGGCAAGAACACTGCTAACAAGTTCAGCTGCATGGGGAGGGGCTGACTTCCCCTGCTAACACAGGTGGGAGAGGAGGAGCAGTTCAGAGGACAATAGGCAGCAAAGGAGAAATTCCCAAATTTTTAATTAAAAAAATATAGCAAGAACAACTTGTGATAAATAATTATTTAGGCTTTGGTAACTGATCATCAGATGGAGACAGGCAAGAACAGAGAGGCTGTGAAAGTAGACACACAAAAGATTTTCTTTACATCAGCCCTGAGTTTGTACAGTGTGAAGCTTACCATTAATTTTGTAACTTTGAAACTTTAACTAAGAATTAGTTCTTTCAAAGCAGTTTGTAAACTCCCGTAGCTGTAGTTGATTTGTAGGCATTTTTTCTTTCAGTTCATACACAGGTAATAGCACAGGGAGAATGCTGCTAATCAATTTCATCCTCAAGCCACATCAATCTTGGATTTTTATCAACCCAATTTTACCTAAGCTAAATTGCTGCTTCAACAAAAAAAAAGTCAGAAGATGAATATTTGACGAGGAGTAAGGTGGTACATGAGGCTTTCTCCAAGACCTGGGGGAAGTCCACAATAAATGTAGGACAAAATAACAGATAGGAAAAAAAAAAACCAAAAAACAACTTTCTGGTAAACAAACAAACAAACAGAAAACAACACAACAAAAATGACTTGTGGTAATAAAAGAGAATTATCATATTTGCCCAACTTCAAAGAAGGTAGAATGTCTCCAGAGACACATTTGCATTGAGCATAGCCCTATTAAAATTGATGACAATTATTATTTAAGGAAAATCAACCTCTGTTCCTAAAGGGGAGAATGCCACATGATGAAATGTGCATAAGAAAACAAGACAGCAGCTAATTCTAGGCATCGAAGTCAAGTGATCTGTGTAGGATCACAGACAGTCCAAAGAAGAAACTTCACTTTCCACAGAAGATTATTCAGTGCATCTGTAATTTTGAATATGCCCAGGAAATATATAAGGGGTCTCCAAAGCCCTGAATTAGGTCTATAAATCAGAGCTCCAAAGACTGTGAGTATTGTCAAGACATTCATAGTTCCCTGTTCCTAGAGGGAAAAGTGTAACTTTCATGGAAAAACACAGGTGCTCTACTTTCATGATCTGTCTTATCCCTACTAGATCAGGAGATTATAAATTTCACCTAGTGCATTAGGAATTAAATGCCCACCTGCATGCTAAGAAGGAGTAATAAAGTAATAATTTTTTTTTTTTTGGTTAATGAATAGGGATGAAACATTTTCACCACCAGCAGTTAGCATCCAATTTAGGTACATCACTGAACTGTCTTGTTCTTTGCAGTTGAAAAAGAAATCCAACAGCAGTGATGAATGACTGCAGATGAGTAGGTACATTAAGCCTACACACACAGTGCATCCTGAGCTGCTGCTGCTGCTGTTTGCATTTACTATAAAGAGAAAAAAAAATTAAGAGAAGAGGGTCTGGGAGAAACAAAAAATGGGGAAAGTGCAGCATGAGAGAATGTGTATTACACTGCAAACAGAATCAAAGAGAAATCCAGCACAACCTGAGAATATAGCAGGAAGGGAGGACCTGAAAGCTTCCCTTTTTCACAGAATGTGGAGCAAAGTTAATTACTGTGAGTTTCAACAGTAAATAGAAAGAGTATTTCAAAGCCCAACAAGATACCTTGGACACTACTTGTGGGGCACTACAGGGCTCCTGCACTGACCAGAACATCAAGAGTGAGGATTCTGAACTGCAAAATAAAACAAAACCAAAGACAAAACAAAACAAACAAACACAACCTTAACACCTGATTAAATTAAGCAAGTGGAGTACATGCTGGGGAATAGCTGGAAAGCATGGAAAATAAAGGGAGAAAGAAGAATAAAAGTTGTTAGCTAGCAAGATGAAAGACAGATCTATAGACAGACAGGTAGAGGCATAGACAGAAGTAAAAAAATAAAAATATCATAGAAACTGTATCTATGGCAACACTGAAATAGAAATTAGTAGACATTTTTCTGCATTTGAAGTCTCAAGGTTGGAAGAAAATCAAGCCACATTGCCAGCAATTTTTCTGTGGTCTGCATTATAGAAAACATGTCAGGAGACAGAAAAGGGAATATCAATCAGATCAGAAGAAGGGAAATAGAACATCCTTCTTGCTTCCCTAATAAGCTTCACTTTTTAGTCCTTATTTTCTAAACCAGGGACACATACTTTTTTTTTCAATTAAATTCTTTTTTTCTAAGAGATAATGGTTGGATTTGGGTGACTCAATTTGATTTAAAAGAATTTAGGTTTTATATGAATTGTATCAATCTAATTTTTTTTAAAAGTATTTAATTAATCTAAAGAATACACATGACTGGTTTCCTTGATTGCCTTTTCTCTCAAAATGCACATCAGAACCAAATATTTTTATTTGCACACTGTCAAATTTCATCCCTATATATATTTTCAAAATTTGTTTGGTAAATGTATGTAATACTGACATAATTTGTAATCTCTTATAAAATGCCACAATATTTTCCACTAGAATTTTGTTCTTCCCGTGTATTGTGCAGCTCATATTTCGGGTTTTCTCTAACCTGTTATCATTTCTACTTAAAAAGGTAAAGCTTGACTTTTCGCTGCTTTGTTCTTTGTTCAGTCATTTATACATGAGCAAGTGGGTGTGAAGTGCTGGCAGATGTGTCAGCTGTGTTGCACTGCTTCTAACAACTACAGAAGGAGAAAGGCACTGGATACTTAACCTCACCACTTCTGTTTCAACAATTAGGCACTAGTATTCATGACTCATTTAGTAGGCTATTTAACCAGTCATAGACTTGGAAGTTGACTGTCAGGGGTATGTATTAAGAGAAGGATGCTGTAATGGGATTTTTAATCTATCTATTAAAAAGAGGTGCAAATTGTTGGTGAACTGAGAATGAGGAAAAACATAATTCCAGGCAAAAAAATAAATTCATGCCCTAGGCTTCAAAAGCTCTGAATTGTATCTTAAGCATCAGTATTATTTTAATATGTTTCTGAAATAAGTGCATTTCACACAATGTCTGTTCAAATTCTAAAATGAAGTAATTCTTCACTTGGATAACATTATTCAAAGGAACAATCTGACAGTAGCAACTCAAAACTTCCCTGCATGATGAAGTACATCTCATGCGTATACTCTGTGCATAAATTACGTTCCTGGGTCCCTCAGAGGATCCCACATTGGATAAATCTGCTCTCCACTGTTCAAAGTGCTCTTCCCCACTTCAGCTCACAGACATGCCTCCAATGTAATATTGCCTCAGATTGTGCTGACAGTCATGCTGATTTAAGAGCTCAGGACTCACAGTATTTCCAGTACATAATTTTTAAAGCTACAGATAGTACCCCTAAAAAGTGTCAAAAGATGTTGCACCTATACACAAAAAGTGCTAAGCCTGTACTCTGAGAAACTGTTACAACCACACTAATGCTGTCATTCCAAACACTAATATTTCAAATTTTTCTGTTGTTTTAACTGAAGAACATCTTTAAAAAAATTTTATAAATCATAAATTCTGCAATAGAGGTCTCTAGAAACTTGTGAGTATAAACTAAAAGCCAGTGGAAACAGAACATGGAAAATAAAGTTGTGGATACAAGGATAGTGAGGATAAAATCCATAACACTTTGAAAGAAGGTAATGGAATAAGAAATCAAGATTTTAAAAACAATAATCTGTATGAAATTGTGAGCACGTGGAGCATATGTCCATATAAGACAATGGAAATGGTTTCTTCTTACTCTGGAAATTAATGTGGCTCTTGGGAGTTTTGCTTGGCTCCAGAAAAAGAGGAACTAAGAAATCACTATGCTCACTGAGTTTGAGAAATTATTCAGTAGGAGAAAGTATAATCCCCTGAAAATAGTCATACCTGTACATAATGTCAGCCTGGGCATTATATGAATTCCCAATGCAGAGACTGAAAAGAGTTTACAGCAGCTGTGAATATTGTAAAAGGTGCTGTTAAAGAGAAGCACCATGCATCCCTTCCTGGGAAAAACTGCCATGTGTCTAGGTCTTGTCCTCATCCCTGGCCACAAAAGCTCTTAGCTGTGCTCAGCCCTCATCAGCTGATGTGCACTCAAGAAGCTGAAATGGAGTTAATGACCCATCATTCATAAATCTGCAGAGCTGGCTTCAGTGGCACAACATCCCAGGCTGGATTAAAAGACACCTCTAAACCCCTGGAATGTATTTTATATGGAGACCACCCTGCACTTGCCACGTAACACAGTGAGATTGAGCCATCATTTTGATTATGATTGTATTGTCACCAGTGCATTCAAATGCTCTAGTTAAACACAAATCTTAAAAAAAGAATAATCTAAAAAACCCTCTTTCAAACCAAGTATAGCACGTCATTTTCCCATAACAGCTGTTTCCAGAGGGCTGCATCCAGCACTGGAGTCCCCAAGTACAGGAAGGATATGGACTCTGAAGTCCAGAGTAGCAAGTCCAAAGGAGGCTTGTGAAGATGACCAGAGGGCTGGAACACCTGTCTTATGAAGGCAGGCTGAGAAAGTTGGGGTCATTCAGCGTGGAGAAGAGAAACTCTGGGGAGATCTTTTAGAATGTTTCAGTGCCCAAAAGGGCCTACGTTTAATCTATCTATTACATTTTGATAAGGGCATGTAGTGATAGGACAAGGGGTAATGGCCTTAAACTGAAAGAGGATAGATTTATCAGATATTAGGAAGAAAATGTTTACACTGAGAGTGGTGGGGCACTGGTTGCTGTGGATGCCCCAACTTCCCCCTGGAAGTGTTCAAGGCCAGGTTGGATGAAGCTCTGTGCAACCTGGTCTAGTGACAGCTCTGCCTGCCCATGGCAGAGGATGTGGACCCAGATGATCTTTAAGCTCACTTCCAATCCAAACAATACTGTGATTCCATAATATCATTCTATGGTTTGAGCAATTCTTATTTGTATCACACAAAGAAGGATGCACAAATCACCAAAGAGAAACTCCTTCTTTGTACCCTTACACACATTTGCGTCATCTGAAGTGTATGCAATAATTGCTGCAAAGCTACACAGTACAAGGAGCAGCTTAAAGCTTCTGCTTCCCTTCTGAATAATTTATCAAATGCTTAGTTGTACTTTAGAGATCTCTTTTCTTAAGCTCAGATTACAGCACTAAGGGCCGTGGTGTGACTTCCTCATGCTCACACTGATGAACCATTATTCACTCTACTGTGACAACACCGAAGTGCAGCTCTAAATACAGGGCAGTAAACTGAAATCAGAATTTCTGATGTTCTCCCAGGCACCTATCATTCTGCAACAAATATGAATGAACCAATTTATTTGGTTATTTTCGCACAAGGGAGCTCTTCCTCACTCACATCACTTAGGAAGTGTAAAAAGCTGCATTTTGACGGACTTTCATTCACATATATTGAACAATCTCCCTTTTAAAAGCAATGTTCTACAAGTAGGTTAGCTCAAAAGATGACTTCTATTTTCTCAATAAATGCTTTTGCTATGCAGAAGAGGCAAGCATCACCATGTAGGCTCAGAGAGGAGCTACTTATTCCTCCTGTGCAGTACCTCCAAGTAGCAGGAAAACAGATCTTCTTCAGCCTGGTTTACGTTCAGGTGGTGTTAACTTTGGAGTGTGGAGCATTTTGTTGCTTTTCTTAAGTAAAGCTACACCAGTTAGTGTGCAAAAAGAATCCAGAGGTTGGAAAACACTATTCCTCTACTGCTTTTGTAAGCATAAACCCAGAATATTAATAGAAATATTCAACCTGAATGCAAAACACTGACACTGGTAGCTGGACCCAGGATTATAATGGTTCCTAAGGAGCTGTTACAGCCTAACCAGTCAGTGATCCCCAGCTTAAGAAGGATTTGCATGACTAGTTTAACAACTCTGAAAATGTGGTTATAGTCCACCAAATCACAGTTCCAGAGAATCAGAGCCTCAGAGACTGGCTCCTGTGGAGTACTTCCTGCTACTGGAGAATATAATTGCTATTTTCAAATCAGTGTTCAACATACTAATTAATCAGTGAACTATAAAGGTAAATATTATGTCTACCTGAATCCCCATTGCCTGTATGTAAAATTAAATTCACGTAGCTGTATTGCCTTTTTAGTAGGGGACAGATCATAGAATCATTGAAGGGTTTGGACTGCAAGGGACCTTAAAGATCATCTTGTTCCAACCTCGCTGTCATAGGCAGGAACACCTTCCACTAGACCAGGTTGCTCAGAGCCTCATCCAACCTGGTCTTGAACACTTCCCAGGATGAGACCACCCCAATTTCTCTGGGCAACCTGTGCCAGTGCCTCACCAGCCTCACAGTGAAGAACTTCCTCCTAATAACCTAAACCTACTGACTTTCACTTTAAAGCCATTTCCCCTTGTCCTGTCACTACACACCCCTGTAAAAAGTTTTTCTCTCCTCCACATGTTGGAAGGCTGAAATTAGTTCACCCCAAAGCCCTTTTTTTTACCAGATTCTCCCAGCCTTTTCTTGTAGGGGAATTGCCCCGTCCCTCTAATCAACTTGGGGTCCCTCCTCTTGACTCACTCAAACAAACCAATGTCCTTCCTGTACTGGGGAATCCAGAGCTGGATGTAGTATGTGATTTTTCAAAAAAGAGAGTGCTTGTCAAGGCACTGAGCCCCAAAAAGGCAATTTTAACAAATGCTTTTTACAAAATCACTGCAAAGATGAACTTCAGTGATTGAACTTCCATCTTCACTTTGGTAGATGGAAGAATTCAACTCTTTCAATCTACTTCTTTAGTTACATAGCATTTTTGACCTTAGAAAAAGTGTGCTTGGTTCTTGTTATAGCAGCACAATGCCACCATAGTAGTAACATTTACATTAATTTCAGTGGCAAAAGTGTTTGTTCCCCATGGAAATAAATTAATAAATTAATTAATCAGTGTACACAGGACTGAAGTTGAAACCTTTCTCTGTTCATTAAAAGCTTTTTAGAGAAATACCAATTTACTCTGTTTATTTTGTTCAGAAACAAAAAATCTGATTTTGTTAAACAATCGGGGTTTTTTTATCTTCACCATAAATTTAATTTGAAAGTGGATATGCCAGATAAAATGCTCTATTTCTGGTTCACACATGTGAAAATATAGAGGAGGGCATGGCAGGTGGAAGACAGACACTTCCACTGCCACCTCCCTGTCTTTTCCCATGTGGGTTGAAGAGAGAAGTCTGCTCAGAAGCCAGTTAAATCAGACCAGCACCCTATTATTCACTGAGGCAATACATTGTCATTTGTGTCACAACAGGAACAGGGAACAGAGAAGCTTCACTACATTTAATACTGCCAAGTACAATCACCCAAAAGACTGACAACAATTCCAGATAACTGACAATCAGTGTAATTTTCCTATTTCAACCATCTTAAAAATAGACCTTCAGCTTCGAAAATGTTCATCTTGATAGTTTTTTGAACAAGTTGTTGCAAAGATCATTTCTCCTGGATTTGTCCACATAGTACTTTTCTGTCTTCTCAGTGTTGATAATGATCTGTGCAGTATAAAAATCTCCCTTTTTTTAACTTTTTGGGCAATTTTTCAAATTCCTAGTGCAAAAAATAATTCCTAAATAAGTATAGGAAACTGACTTGTTTAAGCTAGCCTGTTTTCTTGGTCTTACAGACAGCCCATCATTGTGCAACTTATTGGCAGGAGAGTCTATGTAGTACATTATAATATATACTTTTATTAATCTTATTGGAATTAAATCCACATTTTGGAAAGGACTGAAATACACTCTTTTTTTTTTTTTTTTCCTATGACCTAGCATAATTTTTTCTGATGCTTCCGTAATCTAGTACAGAAAGATGTAGTTTTCCATACTGTGCACTTCTATTTTTCCTACCTATAAATGAACTGGTAGTAATAATAATGAAATTGGACATTATAAAGCTGCCTGTATAAAGTAAAACAGGCTTAAAGATGGAATCTGTCTCAGGAGGAACAATTTTCACTCAAATGACCCGAAAAGTTTGTAATGCAGGTTTTGGATAAGCGGGGGGGATGGGGAAATAGCAATACAGAGGGAAGCCTGTCAGCTTTATTCACACATATGAAATAATCTATAAATTCTCTTCTAGACTCAACCCTCCTTCTTCCAAGATTCTTAGCTACCTCTATTTCTGTAAAGAAGAAAATATTGAACATTTTGTCTGTTATAACAACAGTCCCTAAACCTTTTTGTCCAACTAGTTCACTCCCAAATATCACACATTGAAAGTTTTTTTGTCTCTTAGAGGCTCCACAATTCCCAAAGAGACCAAAGGATTTTGGCCAGTTTTCATTTGAAGAGTCAAGCTTAGTTAGTTTTAAATGGCTTGAGACTAATGAAAAAATATGAGAAAGTGCAAAAAGGTCAAAGCAAAGTGCAGAAGTATTTCTCCTGACATCATTATCAGAAGTGTGACCATTTCAGAACACAATAAAGAAGGAACTGAGAGAAAGGGAAGGATTTGCCTAAAGGCTAATGGGAAACACAATACCTGCAACAGAGAATTGTCTTTCTTCTCCCAGGCTGAACTTACTCTAGAATGAAACTATGATCATGGGCCAACATATGTCATGGGAAAATAAAGTAGACGTCACCCAAAAACCTCACATAACAAATCCATGGAAAGCGTGATGGTTGTGAAAACCCCTGATGTTCTCTATGGAAATGTGACTTGCTATAAGAATTTCTAACGTAATTTCAGAATTTTGAAAATACCTTCTAAACCTCCTAACAAGAGTTTATTTTGTTTTTTTGAATAAAACATTTTATTTCCCAATATTTTCTTCTTTCCTTGTCCAACACATATGTAAGTATGACAAACACAGCTAGGTCTGGCTAAATTAATGATTCAAGCAAAATGGGAAAGAATTTAAAGGCCTAAACAAACATAAACATTAAAAATATCAGAAAAGTAATAATATTTGGGATTTTGTTCAATTTACTTCCAAAAATATCCATTATATATATGGTAACTTCTGGGAATAGAGGTTGGTCTAGATGATATTCAGAGGTCCCACAGTGATCAAGATGACAAAGAACAAATGAAAACAGTAATGTCCCAGAATTATAGGATGAAAAGAATTAAAAATAAATTCTGGGAAAGTAACAGAGGATAGCATGATACTACTTGGAAGGATCCATTAAATTTTCCTGTAATATTTTTTTTCATATCTCCAGAAATGCATATTGCCCTCAAAAAACTACATCATCAATATGATTTGTAGCATTTAATTCTTCTTTGGATAATTGAGGCAGACGAAAAACATCTTAGGTTATGCATAATTTTGTGGTTTGCAGCTTCATGGCAATTGCAAACTCAACACTGGGCCATATATAATTGCCTTTTTATTTTAAATTTCTATTCTTATGGCACCTAACAGGATTCCCTTTTCCTGGATGTTTTAAAAAAAAAAAAAAGGAAAAAAAAAAGAAAAAAAAAGAGACAGAGACAGCTCTTAGCTTAGTTTATATGACTGTGGGAAATGCACATTTGCCTTTTGCAAATACCCCTACTTGACCTATATTCTCTAGGAGGGGATGCTATAGGAATGAAGACAAAATTGAACTCAGGATTTGAAGCCCAACATTTTCAGCTACACAGAAAGTATTTTCATTCCAGTTCAGCCTTTTTTAAAGCTATGCTTAGAACCTTCGAGTGCATGTAACTGCAGCTTCATTCTGCTACACCATTTGAAAATCTGTCCCATTGTTTTACCTACCTGTGTTTATCAGAAAGGAAGCGGCCAGAATGTCTTCTTACATCCTTAAAAAATGCCTATGCTGCCTTCCTCCTGGCTTTTAAGTCTTAAAGCACAGACAGAGAAAGATCAATAGGATGTGATGACACCTTAACAAAAGCAGAATGTAAGCAAAGACAACTCCATGGCAGTGGTGACCTTGGAACTCACATGCTGATTTTAATTAGTTATGGGTGTTTACTATTAGGGCAAATAGCAAACTCATTGCATATAAAAACTTTTCACAGGCTCTAAGGGAATCTCCCAGCTAGTAGAATGGCAAAGCAATAAAAGACTTTCTGTACCTTTTAATACAATATTTGGTCTAAAACTCTACAGAGGAGAGCTGAAATGACAGCAGTAACTATATTATATTCTTCCACCATGCTGCTGTCAGCAAAGGTGCTCTAAAGCCTGAAAAACATTTCCTTTTACAGAGATGCCCCAATTGCATTTGTACAGTATGTTTTACAGTTACTTTTTTGCCAGTAAAGGCAGAAAAAAGATTAAAAATTAAAATTCTCTTTGGAATTGTTTTTAGGTTATCACATATGTACTCTGAAAGTATGGTTTACATTTTTGACATCAGTATAAAGAAACCCAGAGATAATGTTGCTGCACTATTTTTAAATTAGATCTAAATCAATAAAGACTTTCCTGTTTTACTTTTTCATCATGACACTGTGGAATACAGAATTGTAAAAATTGCCTGGATATTATCTAACCTCATCTTTTCCTGTAAGATTAAATTCAGCATGGAGGGCAAGAATGGAAGCTGCAGTTCTTTCACTTAACATTTATGTCTTAGTATGAGATTTTAGAATATTGTGTTTATTAGATAACATGATATCTTCACGCTTTCAGTGTCTCTGCCACTTGAGTTTCCTAAAAATGATGATTCCAAAATAAGTAAAGAATCGTATCTGAACAACTCCTAATCAAGTTTCTCAGTGTGGAACATGGATATAGCACACACCCAAGGTGTGACAGCACGAACAAGAGTGATACTTGGGTAAAAGGAGCCAAAGGGGAAATAGCCAAGGTTTCTCTAGCCTTTTCAGGTATCTATTACATCTGAAGTCTGCACTTATTTCCTTGCTGGGAAGAAAAAAGTAATTTGTGAGTCATTCTTTTTGCCTGGCATTTCAGGAGCGATCCAGTAGGGAAGTGAAGGGAGATTAGAAATTATCATCTTGGAAAAAATCCCGCCGATCTGTTGGGCAGAAGACTTACAGGAAGGTCGTTCCAACTTTTGGGGTTTTTTTTAAGCCTTCCATTACATCAGTGACACTTTTCATTTGTACCAGGGAGGTGATTTGTCACCACGACATGACTCAGGCAGCCCTGGACCAGGTGAGGCGGAGGATTCGCCACATAGCTCACTGCTCAGCCAGACGGTGTATTCTTTTTTTTCTTTCTACCCTTTTAAAGTTTTGAGCCTGCTTTGCCTTCCTCCTAATCCTACCTCACAGCAGGAAGTGAGTGCACTGGTGATTGGCCAGCACTGAACCCACCACACTCATTGGCGCATTGGCCGGGAAATCTCAAAATTAGCAAAATCTCAAATTGGAGAACCAAAACCATTGCACACGCCAGCTAGCTCTCCCTGTCCTCCAGCTTTCCCTGCAGTGACATCCAGACTCTGCCCTCATCGTCACCATGGGTCACCACAATCAACACCTGCAACAAAACCATGCTGTCCTACAAACACCAGGAGTGATGTCAAGCCCTTGCTCACTGTGTTTGCATTCAATTCCTCTCCCAAAGGATTTGAGTTCCATAACTCCAGCCATTATTTCTGCAAGTCCAGAGAAGTTACGGTACTGTCCCCTCCAATAAATTGATTTATGTCCTGATGATTACAGGAAATAAAATTTTTGAGACTACGATACAACTGGAAACAGGACAGCTATTTGAGAAGCTCTAGCTATATTTTCAGTCTTGTCCAGATAGTTTTGCTGACATCACATAGTCTAAGCCAGACTTCCTTTAACAAATAAAAGGACTTTTAAAATTGTTATTTCAAATTGACATTGAAAGTGAAAATTGTGTCCCAGAATATACAAGGCATGCAGCATGGGTAAATCTTGTGGACATTGCTATGCATATCATTATGGCTGTATTATCTTTTTTCCCCCCGATCTGCCTAAACATACAACAGCCATGTCTCAAACCCAGGTTAACTACCAATTCAAGTTCAAAAATGTAACATTTACTGATGACATATGTGTCAGGTTAGCACAAAGCCAACTTTGCCACTTAGGTTTGCACAAAAAGAAGCACTTACTCACTGCCTAAAATGTTGTGCAAGGAGATGAAGAATTTTTTCATGATTAACAGCACTTGGCAAGGACTCTGTTTTAATCTGTTACAACTTGAATGTTCAGTTTTTGTTTCAATCTAGACTTAAGGAAATAATTAAATTTGTATTTCACTTCTCTATCTCTACCTCTACAAGGAATCCAGTATTATGTCCAAATTCCAGTCAAAATATCACGCCATCAGAACCTGGCAGTGAGGTTTTCAGGGAATATTATGAACAAATTGCAAATTCACATTAAATGCAAGAAAATTTTCAGACTTGACACCGCACAGTTCATAATTTTGTGTCAATTCAATTAATAGTATCAGTTGGGAAAAAAAAGACAATTGATTATTTTACTGGGTTGAAAGAGTTGGGAATGGTTAGGTAAAAAGGTCAAACTAAACATGAAACACTTTATGTTAATGTGAGAAAAATTTACACTGACACCAAACATATTTGGAGGGGTTATTTGCCTAATTGGTAATTCAAGAATTTCTGTTCCATTTAATGTAAATCATGCCCCGCCTTTCCTCATGCCCTTTCTCTTCGTTCAAGAATTCTTGTTCAGTTCTATCATGCTAGTGAGAATTTTCAGATCAGCATAAGGAACCCTTAGGATCATCTGGGGAAAATACTCAGAGCAAATCTAAACTATTCAGAGGCTAAATGTAAGAATGAGGAGAAGCTGAAAGAAAGAAAAAATCAAAACAGTGAATGCATGACAAAACATGATGCAGACAAACATAGCAAGGATACTGCTGCCACATAAAAAGCTGACATATTTAAATATTTAAATTTAAAATAATGCATTTATTTCCACGTGCATACATGCAAGAGAAGCAAATTACAGGTAGAGATATGCAAGTACACCATGAATATTGATTTCCAATAGAATCAAGTCACTTGAAATGAGCAGACGGGAAGGAAATAAATCCCTGCTTTTCACAATCAGTTAATTCTTTGTAAATTCATTAATTTTTAAAAAGGAAAAGAATTACATGCAGAATTATGAATCTCAAATGGCAATGGTGTTTCCTGAACAAAACAGTTACTGTTAGTGCTCACTATGGTAAGAGACCATTAGAAATTAATTTTTGAATTAAAAACTAGAAGACAGCTTTGTAAGACAATTGAACAAGGTAATTTCTAACAAGAACAGACTGTTTCCCATATTTGTTCCAATAAAATAACAGCTTTTCTCTAGGCTGTTTCAGATTTACAAAAAGAAGGATTAATTTTTCTGCATACTTATAAAGTACTGGCATTTTGATGAGGTAATGGAAAATTTAAATTTACCCAATACACTGTAATACACTGTCTGAATATTCCTTCCTCCACCTTTTTTTCTCAATTAAAAATTCATGTTGCACTTAATTGCTCAATTTGCCCAAAGTGTAATAAACAATTGAAGAAGCCATTGAGTACCACATAACAAATACATTACTTAGCATGATATGACAAGAAATTACTGGCCCAATTAGTGACACAGATCCTTTGGTGCAAGAAAAAAAAAAAAAAAAGGATCCTTAATGAAAATAAGGTGCTCTGCAAAGACAAAACACAATCTGTATATATTGTGTACACTTTGAAGTCTAAGAGTGTCTCCTGGGAAAACTGAAAATAAGGCACTAAGCAAGTTACTGATTAAAGCCATTTACTTCCATGACATTTTGTGGCTGTGTGTTGCCAGGATGTATTAGGAAGATATATGATTATCTGCTGTCCAGGGAGAGAGTTGTTTGAAAAACTTAGAAAAGATTGCAGGGATTATAATGTAAGCTCTAGTTTTCCCCATAAAATGTTGTTCCTAGTGTGAGTAATCTCTTGGTTTACATGCACCATGATTGCTATTTCTTATCCACTCTGCAGAATCAAAGGGAGCTTTGAGGGACCCTCTCCTGTGATGTGCCAAGTGCATCCAACATCCAGAAAAGTCCCTCAGAGCTAAAAGCATTTGGCTTTTCCCAGAAGACACCCAATACCTCGCAGGATCAGACTCAAAGGGAAAATGCTAAAGATCCAGTAAAAATAAGAAAAAAAGAAGAAACCTTACTTGAAAGGAGAGTGTGGCTGGAAGGTCCAAGAGCAATAAATCAGAGCAATTATATTCAGTGGCAATGCTTCTCTCACTTAAAAGGAAATTGCAAGAACTACAGTGCCTTGAATGGCAGTTTTGCTGCTGTGGTGTAAAATTTGAAATGTGTTTCACGGTCAGCTTTTTAAACATACTGCTATGTGCACTAAAATCTACAAAATATGGAACTTCAGTTTTCCCCAGCATCTGAGTATATATAAGGTCCTTCTTTATGGTAAGTCTCCTCTGGCCTGTGAAAGAGCACTAGTAAATCATCTGCTTCAGATTACCTCCAGTGTTTTATTAAGCCACTTGAGGGATATTTCTACGGTTTAGAATTCAGCCACTAATAAGGACAAAGTAAATGAGGACAGTACCAAATATTAGTACATCCTCAGACTGTCACCTTCACACTGTAGAAAAGCCCTTTAATGCAGGAAGTGGAATTTCTTGCAATTTTTAATGCAGTGTGGAATTTCTTGGTAACTGGATTTAAGAATTACCCTTCTGATGAGCAAAACCCAGTCCTATGTGCTACTCTGGATGGATCTCCATTTATGACTGATCTGCAAGGTGCAAGAGCCAAAGAACCTGTAGCAATGAAAGACTGTACCCAAGGATGTTTTTGCAATCAGCCAAACACATAAACAAAACTCAAAGTTTGCTTCCCAAGTTTTATTTCACTCTAGTTTCCTTTTCAAGCTTTCTCTGCAGAAACAAGTAGAAAGAGAAGAAAACAAGCAAACCTTTGGGAAGTCCCTTTTGTTGCAGTTAACTACCACTGCACTTTACTATATCTTGCCTGTTAATTTTGAAACTTCTTAAAAGTACAGTGCTTAGCAGACAAATTGGAAAAAATAAGTCTGCTTATGAGCACACC
This sequence comes from Ploceus nigricollis, assembly GCA_013399945.1. Taxonomy (NCBI): domain Eukaryota; kingdom Metazoa; phylum Chordata; class Aves; order Passeriformes; family Ploceidae; genus Ploceus; species Ploceus nigricollis. The sequence goes on along the minus strand of VXBC01009531.1, from coordinate 363,935 downwards.
TGCATTTATTTTACACCAGCATAATTTCCCGACTAGACAGGTATGACACAAGATTCATTTGAGAAGAAAATCTCTTTCTAGGTCTTGTTTGGTTTTCTGAAGGCCTGATTCTCTGCAATTGTGTATAGTACTTAATTTTAAGAAATCCATCATAAAAGCCTCTATTCCTTGCAGGTAATTAAATCCATGTATTTATTTACTCTGCCTGTATTAAAAAACAGAAACTCCCCATCCTACTGCCTAACTCAGCAGTAGCAGAAAAGCACAGTAACACCTTGAGTTCTAATACAAAACTAAAAACACACCTGTAAATTATCTTGTTAACACAGATCATCCTTGGAACTCAAGCAAAGAGCACGCAAAGCAAATATGTAGTGAGTGCACAATGTAAACACATCACATATGTTTAATAACAATGAGATTTCACTGGCACAGAAAGAATTTGAAGCATGCTGAGAAAACTAAGTGTCCCACGAGCCAGACTTTGTAAAGAAAACTAGAACCACATGGAAATGTTCCTTGGAAAAACGTGGCCAGCTATGGCTAAAGGCATCTTCCCCACAGCCCATCCTTTTCTCCTGTCATTAATCAATAGGAGAAGAAAAAGAAAAAGTGGGGAAGGGGAGGTGGACAGGGGGAGGAAACCTTCACATTGTCACACAGAAAACTGAACAGTACAGAATTGTAGAGAACAGAAAACCGTACAAAACTTAATTTCACATAGTCACACAGCTAGATAGAGAGAATTGTGAAGTTGGTGTGTGCTACACTGAATTTTTAGGAATACTTTCTTCTGCATTTTAAAGTAGGTTAACTAAAATAAGATGAAAGAATAAATTCATGTCTCTTATTCTCCATTCATTTTCTATATATACCTACATGCTACACATATGTCTGCTCATTTCAAACAGATAAAGCAGATCCACAGTGGGCAGATTTTTCACTTGTATTGGTGGCTACATCTGCCTAACATTTTGTTGCAAACTGAGGAGCAGTTCAGATTTTTAGACACTTACTTTTTACTTTCCTATAATATATATTGTCATTCTATAGATATTGTATTTCTTGTTATCCCACTAAAACACCTACAATGTTATTCCAAAAAAACACCTGAAATGTTTTCATGACATATCTGACTTTTTATGCACAGAAGTACTTTCCCCACTTTGGAAAGCAGAATTTTCAACTGAGAGACCTACATTTAAGCACATTTACCACCTCAGAGAACATAGTCCCTAAAACTTAGTCTTAAGATATTTCATAATAATAGTCACTGCTGCAGAAAAAAGAATGAGTAGCTGTCATTTTCTCCTATTTTGTATGCAGCTCAGCTTCATCAAGATAAAATGGTCTGATTACGTTTAATTACAAATCCACTATACAAATAAAGTCTCATATTCTAAATATTAACCTTGTTAAACAGGATGATAAAAATAATAAACAAAGCCACTAAAAAAAGTCCCAGAAGTGACAACAATAATAAAATCATGCCATTGAAAACCCTGAGCTACTGTACATTGAGGAAAATTAATTTATGTGGAGATAGCTTACACACAGCACCTGTTCAAAATGCAAAGGCACAAGAGTACTCTATGTTTATCAAATGACTGCATGCAAAATTACTGTATCATACTTTTAATTAGCAAACTCTGTGCAACAGATTTAATGATATACAGTAACTCCACACTCACATTCAGTTTTACCTGTGCTTTGAGTCTACTGTTCTGCCTTCCAACACACCAAAACTACAAAATGAGGGGCTTTTGGTGCCACTGGTTAAGACAAAATTAATGCAAAAATCACAANTTTTTTTTTTTTTTTTTTTTTTTTTTGGTTTTGCCTTTTTTTTTTACCTTAGTTAAAGCGAAATTAACTGTTCTGCCTTCCAATACACCAAAACTACAAAATGAGGGGCTTTTGGTGCCACTGGTTAAGACAAAATTAATGCAAAAATCACAACAACATACTCCCTATGTATGGTAAACTTCCATTTGCATCCTTTTTTTCTTGGTGGGGTAGAAGGGGGACAATAGTAGAACTGAAGAGGATGCCACAGATTGTGAGTGATGCTATATGAGGAATGTTGCTGAAATATTTAAAGATATTTTAAAGCTGAAAGGTTCTTCTTCTTTCAAACTCTAAAAGATTGCAGGCTGCTTTTACCCACAATCTATTGCATTAAATTCTTCTAGGGAGGATTCAGCCACATCTTCCTTAGCCATGAGTGTGAATCTATTCAAATATATGTCTGATAAGGTTTTCATTCAAGATAAAAGGGAGTTGGTTAGATCCAAGGCCGTGGTGACGACTGAAATGAAGAGCATTTCAGATTTATGATGTATGCTGCTCAAACTCTATTTCTATAGAACACGCAGAAAAGTTTGGAGTGAGTGAGATTCCTCAATAACAGCTAATCTTAATACTGCAGTGAAATTACAGGGCCAGCAGATTTCTATTAATTGAGATCCCTAATCCTTGCACTCTTGCACTCTGTAAGAATATAGGTGCTCACAGTTTCCCAGGCATGTCCTTCATGCTCCTGCTCTTCTAGAAACCCTCCATGTCCTTCAACTGATTTCAGTTAAAAATGACACATTGCCATTACAGCACAGTCCTTGAAAGTCAATGTACATTCCTCATGAAAGGAAGAAGAAACTGACCCCAGATTGCCTATTTAAAATGTTGTGGGATTTTAAAAAATATTGAAGGAATTTTTCTCTTTTTAAAGAGAACTTGACAACATTTGTGTTGTGTTGTGTTTCAGAGCAATCACTTCACAAAATGCTGCTTCCAGTTCCCCTGCCTCTCTCCCCAGCCACCTCATACAAACTCATCCACATAATCTCATTAAAGTATGGGTCTACATTAGAATTTGATAGCTAATTAACATTGCCTAATTCCACGACTAATAATGATTAAGAGCTAAATCAGTTTATTTCCTTTGAAAAAGGCTATTTACACCTTTAGACAAAATTCTGAAAGGACGTCAACAAGCCGCCCACAGATGTGATTTAGGATCTTGGCTATATATATTCCTACATTATACATAAGGTGTCTCTACAGAGTTTTTCACCAGCAGTTAAAAGTTCACACACCTGGTGGCATCCAGAAACCCTGCCTAGCACAGGGTGAGGCCACTGAGTTGTGCCGCTAGGCCATATGGCTCTTGATCCCTTCAGAAAGTGGGACCAGTTCACCTGGGTGTCCCATGTGTCTCCCATGTAGTCACATCCTCTGACTCTTCAGATGACCTCAGAGCTTTGGAAAGCTCTTTCCTGTGCCAGAACAGGTCAATGAACCAACAAAGCAGCAAATTAACTGGGGCATCTGAAGCATCCTTTTGATACTGAGCGAATGGGCCTCAGCACCTCTTTGCTTCTAAGGTGGACTCAACTCAAATGGAAAGAGAGACTCCCTACTGATCTTGCTGGGCAGCTGAAGGCACAGAGCTAAAAGGGAGGTTTATACATTCAGAAAAGGTAAGAAAGGGTATTCCTAACGATACGAACTGAAAACACGAGATGGAGTAATAAAGTGAAGCAAAGAGAGGGGTGAAAAAAAGTTGGGGCTGGTCAGTTGCAAACAAAACTGAAATAGGTATGAGAAAAAAAATTAGGCATTGGAAAAGCAAATACAGAAGCTGGGAGATGAAAACAGAAAGGGAAAAAAAAAGAAAAATAGCAAGCAGTCTAGTTTTAAGAGCTACTCCATTGGGATTTCTGCAGACCATACAATAACTCCACTGAGTTGTCCTTTAGGACCTTGATCCAAAGATTATTACTTTGACTCTAATGGGCTTTGGATTAGGGAGGAGCCCCAGAGTATAAATTTATTTATATCTTCATATATAATTCAGCTCTGTCTACCAACTGCAACGTATACTGTGTACAGAATTTAAATAGTTCCTTTCTTTGAACCTGGATACTTGTATGCAAAATGCTATTTGTCAAAGTTAGGTTTATAGTTGGACTCCATGATCTTAAAGATCGTTTCCAGATTAAATGATTCTCTAAGTCCATAAAATATTACCCCATTTTATTCATCCCTATGCACCCTTGGATCAGAAAGGCATCTCTCTCAGCTTGCATTTTGATAAACTCACTCACTTTGAAAAACTGTGATCAGGAGTTACATCCAGCTGGTGAAACGGCCTCATGTTTCCCTAGGACAGCCCAAATATTCGCCACAAATCAACCTGTTCTACAGCTGAATACATCCACACAAGTAATGAGTGAAACACAACAACAGCTGAAAAAAATTACTGATAGTACGAGCCTTAGCCAACATGCAGGGTATAAAAACGCTTTAATGTTCTATTTATAAGCTGTGCCTCTGTTCTTACAGAATACATTAAATAGGCTGGCATTTAAATTGAGTGCCTTGGGGGAGACACATCTCCTGAAGCATTTAGTCACCTACATTAAGAAACAAGACTTCTCCCCAGTTTAGCAACAGGTTTTATAAATGTGTGAAAATTCTTTATGGATGTATTTGTTAAAAACACAAGATCTTTTTCACACCTGTAAAAAGCATTTAATAATCCTTAGGGAGATTTTCCTAGGGAGATTTTTTTCCAGTTTCAACAAGTAAGGCATTATATTTGCTTTAAGTGGAATAGTAAGTGATTCCACTTGATACTCTTGAGTTTCTTGGAAAAAAAAAAAAAAAAAAGATGCTCTTAATTAAGCCTACAGTTATTATAAATCAATGGGGTGGCATGAAAAAATACTACTTACTAATGAAAAGAAACCTAATTGGACACAGACTGTGGGCAGACTGATGCAGTATATATGCAACCAATCTCTAGGGGAAAAATTTCCAGGGTAAACATTTTAAAATTAAAGCTTTTCTGTTGACTGAATGTTTATTCCACATAAATAAGCTCTCCTTGTTGATAGCTTCAATTTTTCTTAAATGTAACGATTCTAATTTTTTTGAGCACTGCAACTGTCAAAATATTATTACACAACTCACAGAAAATAAATGTATACTCTTTGATTGTGACCAAGATTGATTTGACCCTGATGCTGCTACTTTTGGAAACCAATTTTCTTAATCACATAGTCTTCTTTATGAAACAGCTCATTTATAGATTCTTCTCCTTTTGTAAATGGAGGCAAGGTCAGCTAGTCTTTTAGCACAATATAATTCCACTATGTCCATGCCTAAGAGAGGAGGACTGAAAGAAAATTCTCTCTGCAGAAAACACATTATAAACCCCATTTCAATTGTGCATTATACATCAGTGTTTCAATATATTAAATATCTACATGATACTGTGGCCCATATTATGTATCATGTATTCATTCCCCTGCAGCAGTTCCAGATTCTGTTCCACAGAATAATGTAATGCCACTCCCAGTTCTTGTCCTGCATTACTATATTTCAGCTCATATTACTTCATTGTACATGTGGTTCTTTCTCTATTATGGCAGAGTTGCGATATGTGAATCACCATAACTGTGATATCCTCTCAATATCTATTTAGTGATAGGTCCCTTTCCTTGTGTAAAATTACAAAATGAGCCAAGATAAAATGTGACAAGGGTTACCACGTGAATCTTCACCACACATTTCCACAGCTGGGTTTTTACCTGACTTACACTGCTCACCTTCAGAGAACACATTCATAAAGCAAACAAGAGGTAACTGTTGCAAGTGAAGTAAATATTTTAAGAGGAACTGATTTCTGCAAGTATTCTTCAAAAGTAAGTATCAGAGCCCAGTATTGCTGTATGTTAATAAGTAGGGAATAATCTATGAATAACTATTGCATGAATAACCAGGACCTCATTAGAATTGTGAGTCATGGAATATGAATTAGGTGAATGAATCTTTTGGTAGTTATACACCTTGGGACCATGTATAAAAAAACATCTTTCCTCAGACAGGAATAATTTCTTGAGCCACAGCTTCTTCTGGAGCCACTGTGAGCAAACTGGTGCTGAAAAATAAAATCCCTGGCAAGGACTGAAGAAAGGACAAAAAGAAAAAGACATGGTAAACTGGAATAGAATGGATAAAGAGTCATAGAATCATAGAATGGTCAGGCTGGAAGAGACCTTACAGGTCATTTAGTTCCAAATTCCCTGCCATGGGAATTTGGCATGGAACTAGACCAGCTTGCTCAGGGTCTCATCCAGCCTGATCTTGAACACCTCCAGGGATGAGGCATCCACAGCTTTCTCTGGGCAGCCTGTTCCAGTGCTTCACCCCGCTCACAGTAAACCTAGCCTAAATGTCCCTCTTGCAGTTTGAACCCATTACTCCTGGTCCTATGACTGCAGTTCCTGAAGAGTCCATCTCCAGTTTCCTTGCAGAACCCCTTCAGAAACAGGAAGGCTGTTGTTGGGTCTCCATGAAATTAGACTTTTATTTGTCTACCTAATTATGATAAACAGTTTTTGACTCAAAGTCTCCCCCTTTCAAGTGGGGGAATGTTCAGTGACTTAGCACAGTAATTTTTTGTAGATTTGCAGATAGAATAAAAAGGGGAATATCAGCATTTTTCTATTCCTTTCCTAATCTTTATTTCCCAGCTCCTGCCGGGTGAAAACAGTTTCTAAAAATGCTTGAGAAAGAGAAGGTTTTATGCAGCCCCTTCGAAACCCAAACTCCTTTGCAAATGTAGATGGGATTTCAGCATAAAATAAAGCTTTGCAGCTCTCAGTCTTCCAAGTCTATACATTCTGCTCTCAGCAAGAGCAAAGATTAATTAATCTAGCTAGATTCTTCCATTTTGGCAAACTTTTGGAGAAAAAACTCTTATTAGCTTTAGATATTTTTAATTACAAGTTTAAGAGATGATCAAAGACAAAGGGCATTTCTCAGATCCTCCAGTTTTTTTTAAAATAACTAAGTCTTTGATTAACACACATTTAAAGAAAAATTATTAATCCCATTAAAAGGAAAATGATTAATCATTTTTAAAGAAAAATTATTAATCACAGCCAAGACATTGTCAATCTTAGACTAATAACCATTTCTACTTACACTTATACATGACAAAACCCACTGTACGAAAAAGCTAAGGCTGGCTGGACTAGCAATTAAAGAGCTGCCCCAACTTTGCTAAGGTGGCTCATGCATTTCACATCCCAGTTCCTTCTAAAAATTATCTAATCAAGTTTGCAGACAAGAGTTGTCTACTAAAAACACAAACCAACACTCAACCAGAGTTTTAATTCCACAATAAATCAAGAGAGAATATTTATACAGGAAAACAATAAAAGAACAGACATAATTTATGTTTATTTAGTTAGTGTATTTTGAACCCAAAAGACTATTTCACAAATCTTCACATGTTCTCCTGTGCACATGTTTAATTCACGGGTTTGAGGGAGCTGGTTTTAGGATACATCTAGAAAGAAAAAAAAAATGGGTTTACGTTCCTGTGAGTTGTAAAACTATTCTCCAATGAACTGATGGAGATGCCCAAAACAAGTAGCAAATACTTTTACTAGAAGGTACCAGACAAGCTTTCTTTTCTTCCTGACACAAGAAGCCTCTAAGACTGAAGTTTCCTTTCTGGAAACTCTCCTCACTATTTAGGCATGGCTAACACTAAATGGTATTGTCATGACATTGAGATGGGACATGGAGGGATACAAAAGAAATTCATGGCATTGAAAATTCTATCATTTTATGTTCTGTGTAATGTCCCTATTTTTTCCCTTACTGCCATCATGGTGCGTGCTAAAAGGTACTAAACTATTTCATTATAAAATACAAATTCAAATATTCTCATATTTTCACAGCACACAATCATATACTCCTCTCTTTTCTTTTACAGAATACCTAGCCTGCTTTTTTACAATGATGATTGGCCGTAGACTTGAGGATCACCTACCATTTAATCTAAAAAAGGAGGTGGAAAAAGTTGGTGGAGAAAAAGGGACAAAGAAAAGAGACCATTCCAGTCACTTTTGAAGTAAGAAAGGTAAAAGTCTGAAGGATGAAACCTGCAGTTTCAGCAGGTCTGAGACCTGATATTTGGGACCAAATGAGGCATCTGAGAGGAAAAACCAAGGATTTCTCCTCTCTGAAGAGGTAAGGCTTTCTGATGGAGCTGAAATACCTGCTCTCCAGACTGAGAACAGGAGCAAAAATGGATCACTTACAATTAATCCCCTTTGTCACTCTGTCATGCCAAATCTGCAACCCTGAGTATTAAGGAATCATTAAAGCACAGGGATCTGGTATCTTTCAAAAGTAATAAATCACTCACTATAGGCAAATTTATTTTAAAACTTGTACATACTGTGCTCTGGTAGTCATACAGCTCCAGCTCTTGTTACATGATTGTAGATTTAGATTGCAACCATCAGGCACAAATTCCAGTTAGATTTCTATTACAAAAATTAATCTCACCTAAAAAGTACCACATTTATGACTTTTGATGTCACAGTTATACCTTGAGACAAGATTGCACCTGCCAAGAAATGATGAGATTGCAACCGCAGTGAAAAAAAAAAAACAATGCAAAGAAATTCAGAGAAAACACAGGAGAGATGTGACACATTTTATAAGATCCTGGGGACAATTCCCACCTGTCTGGGTGAAGCTGAGGCAGCAGAGGATCTGCCATGTTCCCAACAGGTCAAGTGGACTGTGCTGCACAGGGTACACCTTGCACACTCAGGGGAGCTTCTTACCCCTGCAGTTATCTCACCTCTGGTTCATATGGCCTGAACCCTCCTCCAGGGACTGAAGGATGTAACAGCTTTTGATGAAACTATCAAAGATCCGAGGCTGAAGCAGCAGCAGGGCACTTTGCAGTTTTTCAGGCAGCAGCCATGAGTGGATGGTACAGTCTTAGCCACATCTATTCATGTCCCTTTCAGGATTTACTAGGTTGTATCATCTCACTGAATATCACATACACCTTAGCATAAGCTCAGGAAGAAAGAATCCTCTCTAAAGCCTTAATATGTGCAGAAAACACCTGTGTTTATGAAAAACAATGGTTCTCACCAGAGTACAGCAATATCTGCTACCATAAGGAAATCCATCAAAAATTATTATCTAGTTTAGGACAAAGCAGCCTTTTATAGACCGTAAGTGTAACTGGAACACACATAACTTATTCCAATTAGCTGGAAGTCCTGACATAGCAGGTGGCAGCAGTGCATCCATTACTATAATGTAGAAAATATATGGTGCATGGCAACAGGCAGTTGTATTTGTCTTGATTATGGAACCTGGAAACAGCACTTTCTATCCTATCTGCTGTGGAAAAATCATTTTTTCTGACCCTCGAATGGAAACGAGCCTTTAACAACGTACACAGGTGACACTTTCATGTTTCTTCTGCTAAATGAATATCAGGGCTATGAGTCTTCTATGGATACTTAAGCACCCATTACAAGAGAATTTGATTGTGAACATGAAGTAGAAAAAAGCCAAAATGAATTTTAGGCTATGCAGTCACTTAGAAATCTCCCAAGCTAAAGGAGGGAAAAGATCCTTCTTACCACAGTACACGAGGCAACAGTAGTGCATGCACTAATAGCACATGTGAAATTATAAACCTTTGTCTCCCTTCTGGAAACAGTAATTATTTGTCATTATTGCTCTGAACCCATGCTGCAATTACAGGTTTCCCTCTAGTCAATTCAGCCATAGGAGACCTGGATCTAAACTCAGCCTGTCTTCTCAAACATGCTTATGTATCAATGGGAATTATATAAACACAGCAACTACTTCATCATTCCCACCACAGACGCCTAAAATATGAGAGATCAAACACAACTAACCAGATTCATGTTTTACTATGTTCTATTGTTAGAGGGGAAAAAAAAAGCTTGCTGCAGTTGGAAATGGGAGATTCCTGCACAGTCAAACAAGACATTAAAATCCCTGAAGAAGTAATATCCTGATGCTGTTGCTGACCCTTTGGCTCAACCATCTTTTAAAGCAGTGGATGACACTGTTGCAAATGCCTGACCTAAGAACAATACATGTAAATCCCTTTTAAAATAATAATTACAGAATATAATTCCTTTTCCATTCATTCATGAAATATTTTACTCAAGATTGTTTCCAGCCCTACAGGAGGCAGAGAGAAATTTTTAATTTACCAATGGGGAGCCTGAAAACAACTGGCAATAAAACTAGCTTCCCACTCTTGCCTTGGTCAAATACTCCATGGGAATACAGTTGTGCAATTGCTTGGGACACACAGAAAGCTGAAATCACACCTTTATATACAAAGGTACCTTTTGAGAGAAGACACAGGTGAATAAATTCTAATTGCTAAGGATACAGGAGATCAGAATCTGGCTCATTAAACAGTTCAGTGGAATTTTTACCTTAGTTATCTTAATAATGTCTCTTTGTCTTAATGCTTGCAATGTGTATTGGTTTTGGCTGGAATGGAGTTCAATTTCTTTCTAGTCCTTACTATGGGGATCTGTTTTGGATTTGTGCTGGCAACAGTGTTGGTAATTCAGGGGTGCTTTGGTTATCTCTGAGCAGGGCTAACATGGAGTTGAGGCCTTTTCTGCTTCTCATCCCATCCCACCAGCGAGCAGTGGGGTGCACGAGGAGCTGGGAGGGGACACAGCTGGGACAGAGAAATGTCCAGAAGGACATTCCATACCCTGTGGCATCACACTCAGCATATTAAGCTGGGGGAGGAACAAAGAGGGGGATGGTCAGAGGGATATTGTTTGTCTTTCCAAATCCCCATTACATGTGATGGAGCCCTGCTGTCCTGGGGATGGCTGAACCCTGTCTGCCCATGGGAGGCTGTGGACAAAGTCTTTGGATTGCTTTGCTTGCATGCATGACTTTTGCCTTACTTTCTAAACCGTCTTTATCTCAAACAACGAGCTTTGTCACTTTAACTCTCCCCCATGCCACTGGCGGTGAGTGAGTGACTGAGGGTGGGCCTTGCCTGGTGCCTGGGTTTGAATCGTGACACAATTCTTATTAAAAGGAAAATGTACACACACAGATACATCCATATGCACACACACAGGCAGGACTGAAGACTAGTCTGCTTCAAAAAGCCCATAATTGTGAATCAAGCAAAGGTTTCCAAAGATGACAGGTGAAGAGAGCTGAAGGTTTATAAGACAACCAGGAAACTATCTTAACAAGGAAATGGTATTATGGTGGTGAAACTGGGGTATCTGGTATGTCCACACAATCCCATGGATAGTCTGCCTCTTCTGCAGACTCTGCTCTCCTTCAAGTCTCCCAGCTTATCATATTTACCATGCCTGAAAATGACTGATTTGGCCCTTATGTAGGTGTATTTTCAGAAAAGCATATTTATGTAGGAGGCAAAGCATTACTTTCTGCTCTCAATGAAGAATTATTGGTAAAAGGAAAACAAAAATTATAACTGTTTTTCATTTAAAGTCATCTTCTCTGATAGGGACTGGATAAAAGACCAAAAATTCTAAGTATAATCATTTTATTTCACATGCATGAATTCATATATGGGACAGCTAAATGCCAACTGGTATCAGCATCATGCCTACCAAGTAAAAACACAATGTTTTGTTATTCTTACTAACCATTTGTGGGGGAAGTTTTAATTCTGAAAGCAAAAGTGGCCTGTCAAAAATACTCTGTTATAAGAAATTTTAAGAGAAGAGACAGGAAATGTTTGTGCATATTGTTCATTTAAAGAAAAAAAAAAAAAACAAAGTGCTGCGGAAGATAACAAAATTATGCATAAGTAGAGGTCCATGCTAACTTTCAACAAGGCTTTAGCCTGTTGTTTTCATTTATATTTAAAATACAAAGACATTTAAATTAAATTAGCATTTATATAGAGAGTTCTTAAATTAATGGAACATTTAATAAATACCCAGCATATACAATGACATCCTGTAAATTGCTAAAATACCTGGATAATATTTCAGCATGTGTAGCTTTCTCTTCAGGGATAATTCATTTGCCTGTCTGGGCAATAGTGTTTACCCTATACAAATTTTATCCACTAAAGACTCTATTGCTACATGAGATTCCCAGGAACATAAAACAAGCAGCAGTGAAGGCCCTTTGTCTCCTTTCTTAAATTAAACAGGACTGTCCATATCTTGTGAGGCATTAGCTTCCCTCCCCAGCTACCAGCTGGGGATGCTGGTCAGGCTGGAAGGAGAGCTGTAGCTCACTGATACACCAGGAATGCTCTCCTGGTTCTGGAGTTTATAGCAATGAGAAGGAAGTTTTAGCCACTGGTGCAATCACACCTTTGTTTAGGTAACTCTCACTGACATCTGAAGAGTCCTGTGTCTTCGACAGATCTGCCACCACAAATGCTTTAAAAAGCAATGTAGATACCAAACCTAACTGTCAGCCTTCCTGGAAGGTGTGGTCATGAAACACTGCAAAATACACCTTCCAACTATCTCTGTCAGGAAAGGATCTGGCCTGGGTGTTTCTGACCACAGTCAGCAGCATCCTCTGTATCTCCTGGTACAGACACACCTCAGGGCCAGGCCTGAGGAAAAGAGCTGAAAGCCAAGGTTTGGCAGCACCTTGAGCTGGTGAGGACATGGCTCATTCAATCACTGTGAACACAGGGTGCAGAAAGTTCACACAGCCTTAAAGTTTACCCATATTTCATTTTTTATTTTCAGAGCCTCTGAGGAATGATGTCAGAGAGAGTTTATTGTGCACAATATCACTGCAGTAGTGAATCTGCCACAGTCTGTGGGTATTGAAATTAGACCTAAAACAAGTTTACTGGCCAAAATACAACAATTTGAATCGGCAACACTGAGTGCCAGTGGGAACACTACCTGAAGACCCAAATTTGAAATGCAAAGGACAAGCAGGGAACTGGAGAGGTCTCTTCTCTCAAATCTGTTACAATCTTGGATTCCATTTCCTGGAAAACTACTAGTAAGATATGAACTTACTGAGAAATTGTAATTGTTTTTTCCCATACCACAATTTGATACACTTTATCAGATAATTAAAATTGCAAAGCTGCAGGGTAAATGTTCTAAGGGGTCTTTGGCTGACTGACTGGCTGCAAAAAAAACCACAGAGGCCATGATTTAGAATTAACATAGAATGGCTGAAGGTGGCGATACATCCTGACTTCTTTAAAAGGGTTATCTATAAATATTAGATATATGCCAATACATTTTAACTACTTTATCTTCATTGTGCATATTTAACTCCTTGACAATTATGCAATATAACTCAGAACATTTGGAATGATGTCTTTGCTGAAATAAAAAACAAGAAACCTTTCATATATTGCTAAGTACTATCCAAGAACATTTAGTGGGCTCCAGTGAAGATGTAACTAGGGTATATCTAAGGTAATGGAATAAGCTGTCCTCTAGCTCTGTTTATTAGGAAATACATCATTATTAAATCTTAATCCATTCCATAACAAAACAAGCAAAGGAGGAATAACTGTAGCAAGATGAATAGCCTTATTAGAAGAAGATCTAAGAATACCTTTATTTCAAAATTTGATTAGAAGTATGACAGACTGTGCCACGTAGCAAAAAAAAAAGGTCTGTGCCATTTATCAAAGTATCTAAAATTTGATAAAATGCATGTGTGTGCAGAAGGATCGTTTCATAAACACATTTAAGTGAATATGATACAATAAATATCGCCTATGGACATATGCTGAATAATTATTTATGATAGCAGTAAAATATGATGGTGGCATTTATTATGTCAGGGTTTTCTGCATGACAGGTAACAGGGATTTTTTTCCTTTCTAATTATGATTCAGTGCTACATCTTTATTTTTAGTTTTTCTACTGCATATATGCACTGAACCTATACTGTATGAAAAAAAAAATTAAAAATGCCTCAACAAAATTAAAAACTTAATACCACACTGCAAATCTAGAGCCTGAGAAAACATCTGTCTACATCAGAGAATACAAATTGACTTAGGACCTCCAAGATCTACTAAAATATCTCATTAACATTAAATTTCTATTAGATAAGAGTAATGCTCCCTGATTTCTCATCTCTTCCTGCTGTGAGTGGAGAAAGTTATAAAGATGCCAAAGAAACAAAAGGACACTGATTCGACTTTTATGGCCAATAAACCTTGCTCTGAGGGACTAAGCAGGCTTCATCAATGCAGAGATTTTGTAGTGGACAAGTTCCATCCAGAACACTTTGGTGCATATTATTAGTGTGCATTCAATAAAATCTAGACTTCTAGGGACAATCTTCAGCCCCATCCTCTTGCAAATCTTATTTGCAACCACTCCTCTCTACAGAGATCCCTCATGACAGTGTAATATGAAAGAGGATTTCAGTACATGGGGAACAGCTTATTAATTTTATACAGCTCTTGAGCTATTTTGAAACTTACCCTGGAGAGTACTGTCAGCAGTAGAGTGATTTTTTCCTCAGCTTTCTTGTCTTTTTCTATTCAATTCATCTGCTTAGCACAATGGACTCATAACCTCTGACTGAAATTTCTAGTTTCCACCATAATACAAATATTAAAAACTGTAACATCCACTAAGATAAGAAATAAAAGAAATGTTACATGACATATTATTAAAAAAAAGAAAAAAGAAAAAAAGGGAAAATTATTAAAGAAAGCTACTGCTGACCTTCTCTCTGTGATTGCTGGTTCTTCATATCTGTGAGTATTGCACATGGTAAATCAGTCTCACTGCAATCTAGAAAGCCTTGCCCCGGTCACTGTCACAAAAAATGGCCTGTGAAATCATTCTGATGAACTGCTAATTATGCTAACAATCCTACAGTAAATGAAAGCAACTAATCCTTTTCAACAAAGCTGTCTTCATTGAATTAAATCCTCACCTCATTCACATTCACTCATGGAATGGAGAGAAAATACTTTCCCTACTGATGCCAACATTCAAACATCTAGAGCAATTACATGGAGAGGGAATATTTAAATGGCAAACAGTATCTGTAAAACAAAATGACACGAGGTGAAGCCACCAGTTCAAATCTCGACACAATGCATTATGACTGCCCTTCTCACTTAATAGACATCAGATACCATGAGCAACTGGAATTACAAGACAAGCAGAGAACAATATTTAAACGACCTGCCCCTCTTATGGACACAAAAAATGTAAGCAGTGATGGGGAGTTTGGAAAGATTTGACTTTCACCAAAAGACAGGCAAAGCTCATCTGTGATGGCATGAGAGCTCAAAGTTTGGTGTGCTGGCACACAAAAGGATCCATATTTTAGCCCTTTTCTATATTTAAAATAATTACAGTAGCTCTATAAAAATCAAACCAGGTAACTGTGGAGTTACTCCGTAGGGAGGGGGTGAGGGAAACACAGAAATTTTCAGAGGGAGAAAATATGCCTGTATATCTTAAACAAAGGTATGCTGTCTGCTCAACTCACTTTCCTTTTCTTCTGTCCTCTCCCATTTCTTTACATACCCCTTTTTCTGTTTTGTTTTTTTTTCCTACATGTCAGTTCTGTGAATTCCATAGTGTGACCTACACAGCAAAGGAAGGAAGAGTGGCATTTGTTCAGTAATCGTTTAAATGGTCTGGGATCTTTGCATTGGCACAACACAATGGAATGAAACAGCAACACAGAACTCAAGTCTTTAATTCCTTTTCCCATTCCAGGCTGCTGTGTGACTTATGGAAAGATGCTTTTCACATTTAGGTAGGCAAAGCTTGCCTATTCCTGGGAAAACCACACGGCTGCTTATGAACAAGCACAAGCAAAAGCAGAGCAGAATAATCCCTAAGCTGTGCTGTGCTGGTTTTGGTTTGACACGCAGCAGTGGGAAGAGCCCTGCCCAAGGAATGGCTCCCAGAGGGATGACTGAAGCCTGGCATATGCTGAGCCAGCAGGGGATCTGCTCTGAGCTGTGCCAGTGGAGAGCAGGGTGTTACACACCCTGGCCATGCCCCAGCTACGGCTCTTACACCACGGGCAAGTGCACAAGGGACGCAGAGGGAATTTTCAGGTGCCCAGTCTGACCAGTGTGTGATTTCTTTGAGTCATTCAGGAGGAGATGAATGCAAACCTGATTCACTGTGTCTCAGCTCCTCTCTGTGAAACAGGAATAACCATTCCAGACAAGCCTGTGCCAGGATAGGCAGCAGCGCCGGAGAGACACCAGTGCAATATGCAGGACAAGGGTTAATGCATGTGCCACTTTTCCACGTGACAGAAACAGAGGGTTTTTAGCAACGTCGAACTCATTTACACTGTCTCATTTAGCCATAATGACTGCTCATTTTCTCCCTCTGATCTTCCTTTTTCTCCAAACTATACTTTGTCTATTAACTGACCCCTACAGAAGACAAAAGTACCACCACACACTGTATGCACATGTAAATTTATTCCTAGATTGCATATGATTTTTTTTTTTTAGTTTTTCTTCCATTTCTATTAATTACATTTGGTAAAAGGAAATAAGGAAGAGAGTGATTATCAAATAGCCACCTGAGCTCAAGTTAATGACTTGAAACAAACAAAAAATTTTTGCAAAATACCGACCTTTTTATTTACTCACACCACTGTTGCTATGACCAGCTTAGGATAAGTCTTTCTCACATCTCCAGCAGTAACTTTGTACTGAAACACTGACGTTCATCCCTATCTCAAATGCCAGCAAAACCAACACAGGATACACTGATTTCACTGAAAACACCTTTCCAAAGTCTGTAAGTTCCCTGGCATGCAAATGTTATCCTACAAGAACAAATAAGATCTCAGGAATCTTCAGGTGAGTCACTTGTGATTTATGTCAGCATCAACAGCTGCCTCTATCGATATGTAGAAGCTGTATCACAGGTTTTTCCCAGTTTAATTATTTACCTTTGCTGACCTCAGGTTCTTTGAAGCTAATCTTCTGCATGCTTATGTTGTAGCTGAACTTTCATTTAGATAATCATACAACTTCCAAAACCACTGCCAGCTACTACTGAAATTTAAATGTCTGGCTTAGACATTTATGGGCCACTGTCCTTCTTAGCAGACCAATAACTCCTCTTATCTGCATGCTTAACTGCAGTTTTGCAATGTTTTGCACAGTAAGAAAGTCAAACATCTCAAAATGAGATGTTTGTTTTTGCTGTTATTGCTGTAAAATAATGTTGCTACTATTCTTTCTTCACCAAGTTCTCCCCCTAACTGCCATACAGTGGATTTTACTACACTCATGTCAGACAACAGCTAACGCTGTCAAATTGTGCTGAGTGGTGAAAAGAAGCTTCAAGAGCTAATGTGAGAAAAGGCTACAAAAGTTAAAAACCATCATTAGAAAATTAGTTCTGGCTTCAATCTTAGTGTATGACTGGGTTCCTATTAGAAGTCAGTAGAGGCAAAATGATCATTTGGCCTATGTACCCTCATACATAACACCTTCTAGCCAACAATTTCTAACACCACCATATTGCAAGTTTCTTAGACATAAGACTTGAAAAATAAAGTTTTCTAATTAATGAGGTATAATAGGAGCAGTCACACTCCCCCAAATTCAGTAGAATTTCCAAGAAACAAAAAGTTGCTTGGAAAAACTTTCAAGCAATAAAATAGCTGTAGTCTTTACCCTTACCTTCACTTGCCCATGTAATATTCTATTTAGCCTCACTTGAGATAACAGGTTATTTAGGAAGAGGACATTCACAGCACTTCTGTTTTTTTTTTTTTACAATAATCAACAGAATTATTTGAGAGCTGCTCTGAATGCCAGGGTTGGGGTGCATGCCCCAGGCAGATTTAAAATCCACAGCAAGACAAACTGCAAACACAAACCAGCCTGAGAAGAGGATGAGTGGAAAGATGGGGCTTGGATGAGCGCCACAGAATGTTCTGACCAACTGGGACACCAGGATTTTAGGACGCATCCATTTAGACACAGCCAAAGGGGCTAATCTCACATCTGTTGTTTTGTCACAACTTCTAAACTCCTCTCTGTGGGCACTGACTATCCAAACCCAAAATAACGGCATGATTCAATTCATGCTCATATGTTTTCCATAAATATGACAATTCATTATATTCGCTGAAAGCTCCCTCATAATTCTTGTCATGTGAAATAAAGTGAGCACATCCACTAACTGCATCAAAAACTTCAAAAATACACGTGTTTTCATTATTATTTGCAATATTTTTTTCACAGTTTAGGCAGCATTGTTTTAGGGAGGGCGACCAGGACAGAAGTGCTGTGTGCTTGAGACACGTCGTGTCTGACAGAGGCAAAACAAATCAGGTCATGAAGTGGAAATTTTGGGCTTGACCTCAATTAAATCAAATCAGGCTTGGGTCAATGATTAGAAAGAGTGCCTTTTGTAGCACTCAGTTCCTTCATCTCCACTGGTCAGTCAGGAATTTGTCCCCATCTCCTCTCCACCTACTTCGCAGGGCTCTAGACCTGCTATCACAGAAACACAACCAACTACAGTGATTCAAAAATGCAAACGTGGATTAAGACTATTTCTGATTCTTCTTCAAGGTAGAGAAACTTTCTCATGTTTTTTAAAACTTCTCCAAGTCTAGTCATTTTCTGTTCTTCTTTATTTTACAAATGTAGATGAGCTGAATTAATTAAGTAAATTAGAGAAGCCCTAACTTGCTTGCAGATATGCACAGATAAAAGAACACATTTAGAAAGTAGTCAACTTGCTTTAGAAGCTTGTTGGCATTTCTTTGCATGTACAGCTGCAGTAAAAGAGAGCTAAAGAAAGAGTAAACACTTCAAACATTTTGGAGTAGCTGTCCAAGGGCATCCCCTGCTAAGGCCCTCGAACACCAGAAGGATGTGAGCAAATCTGTTCCTGAGCCTTTGTTTCTCCATGTTTGAGCAGCAAGCTCTTCAGGACATACCTAGCTATGGATCCTAAAGGAAGACTTGTCCTTGTGCCACTTAGAGTTCAAATATGTGGAACAAACAACAAAAAAAAAGATTATGTATATTCCTCACCCCTCCAGGTAAACCCTGCCTCAGCTCCAACCTTGTCTGGACTTCTGGGATTCAGGATCCCAGACACCATTTACTTATTGCATATGCACACTTACTTTGTCAACCAAGCCCAGAAAAAAAAAATAATTTTGATTCTTAGGCCACCTACAGTGCATGAGCCAGTCATACCCTTAATCTGGGCTGTTTTGGTGTATTTGACCATTTCAGTGCTTTCAGAAATCCAGAATTATTTTTCTAAAGTGATTCAACAATCATGGGTAGGAGATGATGACTGCTTCTAAGCATGGCACTCTCCCTACCAACTTATCCCAGTCCTATGGAGTGACATCCAGTAACACTTTTTCTTCCCTCCTCCTTTCCTACTTTATTTCACTGGCTCATTTTTTCAGTCAATTAAGGGGGAAAGGAATAATTAATTCTATTGTTCTGACCAGCTGCATCTGTGGTTAGTGAATACTGTCACTGAGTAGTTTCTTAACATTTTCAACTCTTAGACAAACTCTCTCTTTTTCAACTCACCACTATGGACTATTTTCTCACTATCACACAACAACTGTGATATGCTGGAGCATGCACGTGCCTGTGCACAAATTCATATAAAGTCATGAGAAAGAGGCAGGGAAGACCCTTCCAGACATCCATGTAGCTATTCAGAAGGAAAATAATATCTAAATGATGGTAAGTACATGGCCCCTCTATATTGCTTTTAATTGTATAGAACACTGTTTTTATATATAATAAACTTTCATTAAATTAGACTATTCCATTCTCCTCATAATCATAGCTACATTCACAAGTCAGCTTATTATCACAGCAAGATCTATCAGCTCTGCCTACACTGTATTTACAAACTAGAAAGGAAGTTGTTAGCTTAGAAAAATGCATTACAGATACTGTGACAGACATGAGGACATCAAACTTAATCACAGAGAGATAAATTAACTGAGTCTGGGGAAAGACAAGAAAGAGGTCAGCAATGTCATCTTGATTGCTCAGAAAGGTCAAGGACTACTGCAAACTTTGACCAAGGAAAGACAAAAGATAAACTTCAGTGAGCTAAACTAAGTGATCCATTGAAATCACAATAATCAAGCCTGGTTTACCATGGTAATGACCATCTGGGTGAGAAAGGGGAGAAAATATTAGAACTGCAGAATTGGTTGTGCTGAAATCACACTGGGCATAGTGGTTTTATCTACAGAGTTCTCTCTTGGAGTAAAATAAAGAGACAGAAGGAAATTTCCCTTAAAGCCAAGTCAACTTTTCACTATCAGAAAAAAATCCATCTTTGAAAATTAGAAACAGCGGGAAGTACACTGTATTGAATGCTAAATTAATTTCTTCTGATAACTTATTTCAAAAAGTATTTGATTAAAAGACAATAGACATGCTTTAAATCTAAAAAACATAGTTACCACAGGCTGAGGCAAAAGTGGTGTTGCTGATAAGTGACAACAGCATTGTTATTTATTTAGCTCTTGCAAAGGCACCCCAGTCAATCAATAGCTATGCATGTACCAAGGCAGTGGGACTTGTATAAAGATGCTTATCAGAAATCCATGGGCAACATTCCACTTTTGATTACAGTGCTGCAGACTGTCCCCAATCCTGCTGAAGACTGTGTGCCTCCTTGACAAGCCATACTGACAGAAATAATAATAGAGAAACCCCACTTGCTAATATGCATATCCAACTGCACAGCCAATTAACCACTATGCTGACTGAAATTGCTTTGTTATTCACTCCATTCCAACTGATGTTAATACTTTGGCAGCTGATGGGGATAATAACTGATGGAGCATATTGGAAATTTTGAAAGAGGATATAAAATTTGTATAATTTAAAGACGTTGAGAAAGTTACTATGCTTTACAGTCTTAAAACCTGAAAATGTCTAAATGTGTAAGAAGTACTCAGGAGCAGGAGAACCAGTATGTATTGGGAAATCTGTGAATGAAAAGGAGGCATTTACAAAGATTGTGATATACAAACAGGTTTGAAATAACATTAAAAAGGCAATTATAAGATGAAAACAAGACTTTCTCACCTCTACCTCTAACATCACACTGAGCAACAATGCTTGAACATCTGGAAACATATACATTTGATGTTTTAATTAAAATATAACTCTTTTCTGCAACATAAGCACATTGTAACCAAAAAATGTCATTTCGTTTACCTTAATCCCTTAAACTATTTGGTTTATTATCTTTATATACCCAAATAACAATTTCAGTATATTAAAAAAATAAAGGCCATAAAATTATTTTTACCTACACTAATAAGTCAGGGTGTCTTACAAAAATAAAATGTTTTCTAGACATCATAGGGACATCTTTCAAAGATGTCTGGATCATATATTTCACAATGGTGGTATAAATTATTTCACTGCCATGCTGCAATTCTAGTCCTGCAGTTCTTATTTGGTGAAAACTCCTGTGGAGTTCAACAGACATCTTCCCTGAGCAAGAGCTGCCTGACCAGGCTGCTTTGTACTCCAGTACCAGTGAGCTGGTGACTGCTGCAGAAGTCTCTCCAAATGAACATCATCTGGGTGAATCCAGTGCACATGAGCTCTGCCAACAATGGTGAAGCAGAGCCTGGAAGAAGCTGGCCTAGCTCAGGAGTGGGAGATCAGTGTGTGTGTCCCTGCTGCCACATCATGCTCTGGATGGAAAGCACTGGAGGAGTGGATGTGCTGTGGTAACACACCATCCTCAGCTCTCAGCTCCAAAACTTGCCAACTTTTATTCCTCAAAACTCTCATTTCCCACAGACCCGTTCTTCCTGCTCAGGAACTTGGCTGCTGAAGCTCAACCTCCTAAATCCCTCTACTGTTCCACCACCAAGGTCCCTAGCACCAACCCAAACTGCCACTTTCTTAAAACCTGCTCCCAGAACCCCATTCTGTTTACTTCAGACTGTCTCTCCCCCTCCTAAACCACTGGCCCACACGTTGGTCCTAAGCCTCATCGAGTCAAAACTCTTCTGGCATCGGGTTAACTCAGGTCCTTAAGTGCACAACCCCTACTACACACAGAACTCAGCTCTTCCTGTTCTGCCTGTGAGCATGTGGGCTCTATTCCCTCCCCAGGTTTGCCTTTTCTTTCCAAGCACATGCACATACCAACATGTAGATTTCATTATTCACCTCCCGGCTCCTATTCCCACAAATATAAAAAAAACCCAGAATCAGTTTGTATTTAGCCTCAACAAGATTCTGAGAGCACAGAAAGAAGAAGCAATCACAAGTGGACACACTGTACTTGCCATTTGGTAACTGAATTGGGGAGCCATAAGAGAGTAGACAGTAAAGAAGTGTTTGCAGGAAGACAGGAGTGAATGAGGATGATGACAGCCATTCATATGGGTAGACTTTTAACATATTCACATACAATTTTCCCTTCACACATGATCCATCATGTCCCTGGGTTCTTAAAGAAACAGCCTTTCTTCATTTAAAGTTACTGAGGAAGTTGCAACCTCTTTCCTTTTTTATGGGTTTTGCCATGGGCCATCCCTGCTTTTGTAATCTGAAGTATGAACTGTTCTATCTGCTCAAAACAAAACCCCAAAAAACCAGACTTCATGGTAGATATAGCTATAAAAAAAGCAATAGTCACCTTCTTAAATGGATCAAGAAGGACATAAATCATCAAATAAACCACATGCTACAAGAGACCACTGGTGAGGGCTGAGAAGTGTATGATTTATATTTATGAACATTCGTCTTTCTTTTACTTCTCAGGACTTCTCTTTACATTGTTAATGTCACGATCCACAGAATTATTTTCTTATTCATTCCTGTGGTTAAACTTTCAAATCTTTCACCCATCTTTCACCTGAGTTTAATGAGAGTCAGAAAGCAAAATTGAAAAATCATTTGGTCAGGCTTGAAAGATGTTTAATTTTG
Source organism: Ploceus nigricollis (assembly GCA_013399945.1). Classification (NCBI taxonomy): domain Eukaryota; kingdom Metazoa; phylum Chordata; class Aves; order Passeriformes; family Ploceidae; genus Ploceus; species Ploceus nigricollis. Next base: position 341,140 of record VXBC01009531.1, on the reverse strand, counting down.
AATTTTAGTGTATTAAAAGACTATGTGCTGAACTCCTTTTTGTCTAATATGGTGAGCTAATTGCTTGGTTAGGATTCTGTTTATGTCTCTGTGAGGCACAATACTGTCCACTAAAACCACATGAGATCACACTACTAAGCAAAATCCCAGCAAAATTACCTGATGAGAATGTTAGCAGCAAGATTGTGGTTTGGTTTTTTTAAAGAAATGGAAGAAATCCAACCATGCTGGGCTTCTGGCTTTGCTGATACTACTAGCTGAAATTGTGTTGGCTCAAGGAAAGCTGAAAGTTAAAAAAATTAAACCCGAGAGGGTGGGGGTGTCAGGGCTAGCCAGCGCCAGGGGTAAAGGGGAAGGGTGTGGATGTCTGAGGACTGTGGTGACGTTTATTGAGTGCCTGAACAAAGTGATCGTTTCTCCTTCCTTTCACACTTCTAATTCACCATATTAGAGAGCAATGCTTCCATTTGGGATCGACTAATTGACTTGTCCTAAAAGCTCTTTTCTACTTTTAGCAGGTGTGATGCTACAAAAAGCTGACAAAGTAACAAAAAAAGCTTCTATGAGCTCACCATAAAACCTGCAATTTTTTTATGTACAGTCGTTGTAGACTAGAACAAAATACCTGCAAAACTGAGTGGAGCTAAGGTTGAGGGATACAAGCCTGAGAAGCAAATTCTCACCTGGCTAAGTCAGCAGGGGCTAGGGACACTGGAGAAGAGCAGGTAAGGAGCAAGCACACACACACAACTCCCTTCTCCCTCACCCAGTTCCCTGTGATGGATGCTTAGAGATGCAGTGTTGGGCTCCACAGGACCTGTGTCCAACACTGCTCAGCCTGAGACAGAAATGCTTCTGTCAGGCTTACAGAAGCAAACGGGAACACCTCTCTCAAGAATTAATAATGAAAAGAGTTAAATGCTTTAAAATGCTGTCAGATAGCAGAATTTCTCACAAACATAGGAAAGCAAAGACAGTGTTATCAAGTAAACATTCTGAAATGCCGCTTTATGACAGAGAACATCCCTCTTTTCATGAAATCAGCTACTTAACTTCTGGAGAGGCTCCTGGGCTTCCCTATGAAGTCCTTAAGTGGCAGCTCCACCTCTTCATATTTCATTTTCTTTAACAAGACTTATTTTTTCTTAGAAACCTGCCTTTTTACACATCACCCTTTGACTGGGTCCAAGGTAATGCTTTCAAAAACTGGCAAAAGGTGTGATTTTAAAATGCTTTCTCAGGAATCCTAGCTGGTACCTCTACTATCATGTTTCTTTTCCTCTCATCCTTTTAGCCTTCCCTCAAATGAATAGCAAGCCCCTAGGTGATATCCCCATATGGACATAAATTGAGAGAATAATAAGCATATACACATATGTGCACACAAATACATCTTTAGTTCTCCCCTGTAGCACATACATTACAGAACATGCAGCATTCTCAATCTTGCACTGCCTCAAGTGCACTACAGAGAAGAGTGGTGGCCTGAATTTCTCAATTGTTTTGCTTTTCATTAGACCAGTCATATAAGTTTTTAAAAAATAACAAAATGCTTAAGAAGAAGCATTTCTGTGCACTTCGTCTTTTCTAGCAGTTATGTATCAAAGGGTATTTAGCACACAGTGGGGATTTTCAGGTAAATAAGGCTACCGTTTCCACCAATACCGGCACTGTTAATAACTGGAAAAAATCCAATAATTCCTAACTACCTTGTGCCTGCAACTAGGTCATCTCGCACAGAGAAGCAGAGGTTAGGTACAAGATCTGGTTTTTACTTTGCAAAGCCTGTAAATGACATCGCATGGTCGTGCAAATGAAGCAAGGCAAGACGAGAAAATGAAGAAGAATGAAGCTGTATAATCTAATCAGAAACCAACAAGGGGATTTCTTTATCTTCTCTTCCTCCCTCGGAGACAAAGGGAGGCTTTGAATCCTTAAAAGACAGTCTGGTGTTTCGCTTTCTTTGACAGCTTTTGGTACTACCGAACATATGTATGCACACCTATTCTGCATGTATTGATGTGCAGGTTCTCGTAAGTCTGCGTGCAAAAAGAAAGAGAACTGCACGGGGCTCTCCAAAAGGCACTGAAGCAGCTTCCTGTCACTTCAGAAACTAACTACCGGAGCACTGCCGTTCTTAAGCAAAATGTATTTGCACTTGCAAAGAATTTAATCTCCGTCCCTTTGCTGCCCGCTACAGTGGGCATCGCCTCCCTCCCTCAGTGTGTCAGCGCTTCCCGCTCCCCCGATCCCCAGCATAATGAGCTGACCTTTGCTTTAGTTCATCGACTTTCGACCAAGGTAATGAACTGGAAGCAGCACGATCATCACCAGCGGTTTAAGCAGCGCACCGGCTCCCTCCCCGCCCCTCGCTCCGCGCCGGGGTCCCCGGGCGCCCTGCCCTGCCTCCGCCGTGGGGGCGGCTTGCCCTGAGCGTGTGTCCCCGC
>VXBC01009531.1:319887-338685 GCA_013399945.1 Ploceus nigricollis | reverse complement strand
CCCGGCCCGCGGGGTCCCGCAGCCCGCGCCTGACCTCTGCGGGGCGGCGCGCCCCCGACCGCGCAGGGACCGAGCGGCACCCGAACCCACCGTGTCCGCCTCGCAAGGAAGCCGGTGACCTGTAGATAGCGATAGGCACTGAATGATGTTTGCTGCTGCCGTGGAAATGGTGAATGTGGTGAGCGCCCAAACTGGAGGCGCCCCACGCCACCCCAAGGAGGGCGCTGAGAGTGAGCGGGACTATCCAGAGCAGGGCCAAGCGGCCGCCGGCGCTGCTGCTGCCGCTGCTGGCGGGTCCCGGCTCCGGGCTGCCCCTAAGGAGCCCCCCCATCCTCCGGTGCGCGGCGAGCCGGCCCGCGGCGTCCTCGGGAGGAGCAGCAGCCACAGCAACGGAGCCAAACTTTGGGCAGAGGCGCTCGCACACTCGCACACGGCGCTGGCTGCAGCTCACGGCACCAGGCGAGCCATCTCTTCCCTTTGGGAAAGCCTATAAGGATCCTTTTCTCCAGGTCTTCTTCTACCCAAAACAATCCGAGACATAGTCAGAGAATCCAGGCAGTTCAGAGCCTTCGCAAAGAGGTGGAAGTGGGGAAAAGCCCCGTGCCCAAACAATCGTTAGTTTCAGCTTTCCCGGGGCTGGTGCTCATTAACAATACTCCACAGTTGCAAGGGCTACGAGAATGCCAAGCATTCCCCCATCCTCAGTAATCCACAGTGTAGCCAATCATGCCACATTTCTGCTGAGAAAAGGGGATGCCACTCCATCAGCCAGCGCTGGGAAAGCAGAGAAAAATCAAACTGCTGCTCTTCCCTCCATTCATCTCCAAACTGGTGAGCCCTCACCGAGCGAGCTCTCTCCCGGCGCGCACACACACTCACACTCGCGAACACACACTCACACACCCGCACACGCCGCCAGACAATAATCAGGCTGCTCCGGCAATCTCAGTGGTCTGGCTATTGACAGTAATACCCGAGGATGTTTTCAGGGAGAATAGTGCACCCTTATGAAAGAAGCTGGGAAAAAAAAAATAAAAATAAAAATAAGCATGCTTGCGAGGAGCAGGGCTATGCAAATCTGCAGTCTCCGAACAGCAAATCGCTGAGGCTTGGATGCAATGCAGAGGACGAGCCTATGTTAAAGAGGGAGGCTGAGTTCAGCTCCCACACAGTCGCGCTGCCTCTCCTCAGCCTTTCGGGAGCCGCGCACTTCCAGAACGCGGCTCGGGCGGTGTGGAGGGGACACACACACACACACAGACACACACACACTCACACACGCCTCTCCTCCCCACCCGCGCCGCGGAGTCAGCAGCACAGCAGGAGCACTTCCCCTCCTCCGATAGTTCAGAGGTACCAGTGTCTTGAAAACCCACTTTCATCTTAAAAAGAACGATTTCGGGGTCTTTTAATTGGCCTAAACTTCGTCCATCAGATGTTTCCCTCCGTCTATTCGGGCACCGGCTGTGATTATCCTGTAATTACACACACGGCGCCGAACAAAGAGTTACCGGGATTTTCTCCGGCACTACTCAACTACCGCACCTCGGCCGCCCACCGCAGCCGCGGCCGCAAGCCGGGCTGAAAAAAATCCTTTCTGGGTTGAGCCCCCCTCGTTCCCCCGCAGCTGCAGGGCGGCGCCGGCAGCTCCCGCATCGCCACTCGGGTGCGGGGCCCCGCCGCGGCGCTCGCCCCACGCCTTCCCCCAAAACAGGGCGGAGGGCTACCCTACACCACCACCACCATCCTCGCACAGACACACACACAGAGAGCTGAGGGTGCCATGGGAGCCGATGTCACGTTTAAAAGCCAAGGGTCGTTATTCTAAGGGCTAACCTATCACCCCGCGGCGGGTCCTGCGCCCCCCGGAGCCGGGCGCGAAGGCGCAGCCCCTGCAGTACCGCACCTGGGCACAGCAGGGTGTGCGAGCCGCACACTCCCGGCCCTCCTCTCCTCCCTCCCTCCCCCGCTCCCAGCCTGCCGTAGATCTTGTGCCATGCCTTCAGCAGCATGAGATCATGGGTGCGGGTAGCGGATGCGTGAAAGCGAGAGGGCGAGAGGTGGGCGTGAGAATGGGGTGGGTTTTTTTTATACATTTCGCGTTAATTTAAACGAGAACCGCTGCAATTCGCCGAGGCGCTAATTCCCTCGGCGGGTGCGAAGAAGTCACAACCTTTGCTCAGCTGCGTAGGCTGGGGAACGAGAAAGGCGTTTCGCCCCTCTCAGCCCAGGGCGGATCGCTGCCCCCAGAGAAACGCCCTTCGCCGCGGGGTCGCTCCACACAGCGACGGAAGGAGCCCGAAGCCCCGGAGCAGCGGCGAGCAAGCGACAGCTCCTGCCCTGCCCACCTGGACGCGTCGCATCGCAGCCTCGCCACGCACCCAAAGTTTTGCCAAGACGCCGAGGTAAATTATAACAAATCCTTAACGCAGTGAGGAAAGCAGCACTGCCCGAGCCCTTTCTGCGCTCTGTGGGAGGGCAGGCACGCGTCCCGAAGGAAGCCCGCGCCCGCCCTGGCGCGGGGGAACGGCCCTGTGAGACAGAGGCCACCCTGTAATACCCCCGGCTCGCCAGAGGGAAAGGCAGCTTAGGAGGAAGTCAGTTTTCCAACCTGTCTCCAAAAACCTCCGTGTAAGAGAAGAAACACCAATTTTCCAAACTATCAGCTTTCAACTGTCATGCACTGTCACCTCCTAAAAAAATAAAAGACAATAAATTCTCTAAGTTTCGGAGTTAGGGAAAGAAGGAAAAAAAAAGTACGAAAACTTAAAGAAAAGTCAGCCTGGATTCGACAGCTCTCATAAAATTAAACCTCCTGATGTATGTTTCCTGTTCATGCAAGTAATGTGTGTTAGAAATTTCATCCATAAATACCACTAGGTTTTCTATCAATCTGACTCAGGAAACAAAATATTTCAGTCACTGGAACCAGTTTTTCATTAAACTGTTCACATGTTGCTGCCGTTTTAGAAACAGGCAGCAGTTAACTTGACTGTTCTTAATGATTCTAGACATCCTACAGACGAGGAACTTAAAATTGTTATCACTCCTCTGAAATAGGAAGCCGGTATTGCCAACCGTACAACGATACAGTTGGCAACGCAGTTGTGCAGATAAAATTTCAGTTGGCAAGTCCTGTCTAGACTAACTTTGATCAGCTGCGCTGTTTTAAGGCCGTAGGGGTTGTGCTACCTTACAGCAGGAGTTTCCCTGTCAATACCCAGGAAAGCAGGGCTCCATCCCCACTGGGGGATTCCCCATTAGGTGTGTGACCTTGCTGGGAGAGGATTTCCATAGGTCCCTTCCAGCCTGGGCAGTTTGTTCAGCTTTGGCTGAAGATCCACTTTAGTGTGGATTCAGAAGGGGTTTGTGGAAGCACTCTGTGCTGTTGGATACCTTCGTGGTTTGAGTACCTTATCTAAATTCTTGCTCCATCTGCCATCTACTGTGCCAGGGAGGCCTAAAGTGCTTAAAAAAGAAGGACAAATGAATAAAATGTTTAGGTACTTCCAGGGTACTTCATTTAATATTTTACTGAAGATAAAAGGGGTTTTTAAGTGCTCTACTTTATTTAATATGTACTATTTATGCAGCACACATACACAACTGCCACTAAAGTTTCTAGTTTCAATTTGCACCTGGAGACTACTTAGTGAAGTTTTGTTTTTTTGTTTTTTTCCATGAGATAGATTATAATGGGTCATTTTTAGGTGCTACATTATATCAAACACTGCTTAGGGACCGTTAAATGAATGGATTGTTTTGCTGCTGCGCATCCAAACCAAGAGTTGAGTACACAAAGACCAAATCTTCACAAAACTATTTAGGCATCTAACTCTTACTTAAGAGCCCTATTAAAGTGTGAATGGGGTGACTGACCTCTAAGCAGGCATCTCTTTCTGGATCTGGTAATGTGATCAGCACCTTGGGTGTAGCAACTCTAATTTTAACAACATTTGACATTTTTCTGGCTCTGCACTCTGAACCACAAACAGGAGAGGACTATTCAGGTTTCATGGGGGAGAAAGGTGATCTAATGCTGTGCAAGGGTGAGAAATGGGAGAGAATTAATTAGCAGAAAATATTTAAAAGATTGAAAATGAAAAGAATACCAGGAAGGTGAAGAAGGAAGTATGTATGAAGGCAAGATGGAGACAGGAAGGCAAAAGAGGGACATTCCAGTAAAATCTTCTCTTGCTCAACATTTTTTTTTGTGTTTTCAGCAAGCTAATAAAACTTCTTTCCAATTTGAAGCAATTCCTCATAGTCAGACACTTATACTTTTTGCATGTTTTGATTTAAAGAAGGTTGTAGGTGAGTGTCAGTCTCTTTCCTCAAGTAGCAAGTGATAGAACAAGAAGAAATGGCCTCAAGTCATGACAGGGAAAATTTAGATTGGATATCTGGAAAAACTTCGACAAGTCTTGTCAAGCATTGGAATAGGCTGCCCAGGGGGAACAGGCTGCCCAGGGAAATGGTGAATTAATCATTCCTGGAAGTATTTAAAAGACCTGCAGAGAATCAGATTAGATATTGGGAAGAAATTCTTTATTGTGAGGGTGGGGAGGCACTGGAACAAGTTGCCCAGAGAAGCTGTGGATGCCCCATTCCTGGAAGTGTTCAAGGCCAGGCTGGATGGAGCTCTGAGCAACGTGGTCAAGAGGAAGGTATCCATGTCCATGGCAGGGAGCTTGGAACAAGATCATAATTAAGGTCCCTTTCGACCCAAACCATTCCAGGTTTCTATATGGCACTTAGGGACATGAGTCTGTGGCCTTGACAGTGCTAGGTTAATGGGGATCTTAGAGGTCTCTTCCAACCTAAATGGTCCCATGATTCTGTGATTCTATTTAAGAAGTTTAATTGGGTGTTTTGGCAGTTGGAGTTAAGCTTTTTAATGACAAGTAAGTTAAAAGCTTCTGCAAGTAAACACTATGAAAAATGAAGGTAAGCAGCATTTCTTATTTAAAATGCTTGCCTTTTTTACCCCCTGCAGACATAAGAGTATGAATTTTTGTTAGCTGAGGACTAACTGAAGTTGAAATAACCTGGTTTTAATCCCCAAGGACATAGAATTGTACTTCCAACACAATCAACATGCTGCTATCAGTCTGTGAAGGTTCACTCCAAGAACGAAGAAGTGGAACAAAAGAAGACAATAAACAGGAGTTTGTGTAAACAAATAAATGTTCCACTGCAGGCATAGTAAATAAAATGTGAAAATGAACTCTAGTATTCACAAGGTAGTTTTTAGTATCTCAAGAACTTAGCTCAGTGAAGTTAGTCCCATTTAACACTTACCCTGTGCAGGTGTCACATTGGTAGTAAATGTGACTTTTAATCAAGATATTTCCACCAAATGAACTCTGTTAGTACCAGTAGGCTCCTACATTTTTTGAGCAAGAATATCCTTATTGTAAAAACACATCTTTCCCTGATTTGTTATAGTGTCGTTATGTTATAAGAGCCAAATGCTCCTAAAGAAAATTTATACAAACAAGAAAAATTCTCTCATGAGTATAGTTTACATTACTTCCTCAAATAAAATCAGATACCTCTTGCTGGTGTGACCATATCCCTCTGCAACAGTACAGATAGATCAGCTAGGATGGACAACTTCAGCAACACCAGCAAAACTGAAGTGCAGACCATGCCTTAGGCCAGCAGAAGTTGTCAGTTAAATTCAGGGTTTCTTTTGGTTAAGTGCCACCTTATGCAACCAGGCTTCCCTGGCCACCTCTAGTTAATCCTGCACTTAGTGTTGTAACATCAACTCTTAAACATTTAAAGCTCAACTGCTGTTCAGCAAAATAATAAAAAAAACAAACAAACAAACAACCCAACCCAAAACACCTCCACAAATCTGTGTATTACAGGAATACTATGCAATTAGCTGTGGAGAGCTTTAACACAATACCAATGCTTTATGTTACAGGTTTTCCCCACTGCTAGGCTTAGATACTCCCTTAATTTGAAAACACATGGACATTCTGTGATTACAAGTAAACAGATCAGAATTTATGTTTATCCAGCCCACAGACAGAGGCTTACAAGAAAGCAGTCAAGCTAATGTTTCCTCTTTCCACTATAAACACTGCTGAATTTAATGACCTATACGCTGTATCTCCCAGTACTTTTACTGATGTCTGGTAACAGTGGAGGTGGTAACTTTCCACTTTTAAACAGCAGAAAATGTTCCTTTCAAAAGCCAGTTAATTGCAAGATACTGAACCAAGGCCTGTCATTCATGTCCAGTTTGCGTCCTAACCCTACATAACCTAAGGCAGAAACTGTTTGCTTTATGCTAATAAACTTTATCATATGAACTACTTAAAGACTTAGAAGGTAAAAAATGTGATCCTAAGGGAATGAATGGAGCATTTGTGCAGCCATAAAACACACAGGAATTCAAAATTTTGGTAATCATGTGAGAAAGGAGAGCTTAAAAAGGAAATACTTAGGCTGCTTTCTCTGTAGTGTAGCTATTCTCTCTCTATGCATAGTTCAAAACAAATCCTGGTACAGTTAATAAGTCTTTCTGTCCATCCAGATAGGCTTAAATCTTCATAATAAATGTTTCTTGACATTGTGTGTATAAAGTAATCTCTTTCTCTCTATTCCTTGCTGTCAAAATCAAGCTGATTTTCATTTTGTTTCATTTCATTGAAGACATGCACATAAGCCAGATCTTTTCAATTTAGAACAGAAGGGGCTTGTGGAGAACATTTTGCGCTGGGGAATTTTGACTGTGAGGAGGAGGTCCCTCTTCGTCTGAAATAGCTCTGGTTGGTCCATAAGTCATTGGGGCACTTTGCTAGGTTTGTCCATCCTTACTTGAATTAGCCCTGGTTTGAGCTGGCTTGAGGAAGATGGCTCAGAATCCACTGGGGGTTGGCTTTTGCTGGCTCCCAGTGCTGCAAAGCCACTTAATGTCATATTTTTTTTTTTTAATTTTTTTTTAGTTTAACATGGCAGAAAGATTTCTAACACTTTGTGTAGCTTCCCCCTTTGACTCCAGTCTAAAGCCACAGGAAATAAGGCCAAATCCACCTGTACGTACATAGAGGCATTTAGGAGATTTGTAGTCCTGTAGCAAATGGTCTCTAGCCATGTTCTCTCCCGGCTACCACATGAGTGGTTAATTCTATGGGCAATTAGGCTGCTGATACAGAACCTGCAAAAGTCTCTCTGACTTCTCCCAGTGCTGCTGCAGGAATTGGGACTGCATTGCCACAGAAAAGAGAGATCCCTGGTACAGCTTGAATGCTACTGATTTGAACTCCTCAGCAAATACTTCAGCTAGGGACAAAAAGCAAGCCACCATAAAAATAGCTTGTAAATTAGTCATCAAGAAGTTTGATGACAAATGCCAATAACAGAACCCAGTATTCTGCTCTTTTGTATCCAGTACAAACATATGCAAAACCTATTTGTTGATAAAGGCCTCCAGAAATAGGAAAAGTGTGTGTATGACAGAGTTGTTTGCAGCTCTTGATACTGTTTACCATGCACAATAACTGAGCTATTAAAGCCATGTCAAGGAAAGCTCAGAATAGACTTAGTACAACAGCCACAAAATGGGGAAACTGAGTTTAAAGACCTTGCAAGGCAAAGTTAATTAGTCTTTTGGGTTTTTTTTGTTTTTTTGTAGGAAGCCCACTGGCTTTAAATGAGAGCTTTAAATGGTATTTGTGGAGTACCTAAAGTCAGGACTGCATTTTTAAGCAGGGTTTCCTGACAGGATTTCTAAGATATCCCTCATTATGACTCATGAACATCACACAACACCCCTCACTCTTCTGGCCTGGGTTGAGAAGAGGATGTACAGTGAAGTTCCACCTCCTGCCTTCCTTGAACACGTTAGTCCTGCTTCAGTCTTGGCAAAGAAAGGGATAAGATGCCATCTATTCTTTGTCCAGTGCAATACATTGCTTTAGACTCCAGACAGCAGTAGTGTTACAAGTCAGCTGCAGAAAGAACTGAATTTAAAAAGCAGAGTTGCAAGAAGACGACATTAACTTTTGGCAGTCATAACTTGAAGATATCCAAATACTTATTTAGCTTTAAGCTTCTTTCTTTCTTTCTTTTTTCTCCCCAGAAAAAGTGTCACTGTTGTGCAGAACACATTTGTAACACCAAGCAAATTTCCTATAACTGATTTATGAACCTCTGAACATACAGGTTTAAAATGAAAACGCTGACATAATCTTAAATGTAGTGGCACAAATAGTGCCACTACAATAATCCTTGTAATCTAATATATTAGCCCTAGGGGGATGGAGACTGAATTGCTGGTCTCAGACAGCCTTTCTGAGGCTCAGCTCAAATTGCACAATTATTCTACATCCTTCAAGTTCTTTAAAATACATTTCAGATGCAGCATTGTACATTCCAAAATATTTGTTCTTCAGAGATTGATTTGACTTTTTTTCCTGCTTTAAAGAGATATATGACCTCGGAGGCATGTGAAAAATCATTAATCAGGTTTAGACTGTGTAACACCCTTTTGTGTGTGAAAGACTTACTTTTTTTCTAGATTCCCTCAGTTATGTTGCCAAGGTGATTCCCCCAGAGAGCCATGTGTTTATCTTGACAGGTGTTAGCGAGATCTGGGGAACCTCAATGGAATTGTTACTGGTTGCTTTGAGGTACAGTAGAAAACATTAAGCCTGCAAACTAATGAACTTACCTTATTGCATTCTAAATAAAATAAACCACAGAGTAAGTTGGATTAATCTACTAATGCCTTTCTAATGAAGCTTTTATTGGGCATATGGTGTGGTCTTGCTACTTTCCTCATATAGCTAGCACAAGCTAAAACTCAAAATGAAACATACGTGCACCTCTTCTGTGAGATACCAGTCTCAAAAACTTGCCCTCACAATTCAGAGTACTGCTTTACTGGCATAACCTCTGATTATGGTTTGCAAGACTAAATGGATTCAAAAAACAAGAAAGCGATCAGATTAAAAAAGGAAATGAGACACCACTGATAGGAAAAGAGAAAATACAACTTTTATTGCTGTTCCTAGGGGAAAATTTAAAACCACTGCTGGTAACTTACAATTACTCTAAAATCCATTCTGTGACCTGTCCCGACAATGTCAGGGAATCATTAATTAAGTACTGTAACTTCCAAAGCTAAATAATCATTCCTTAGTTACAGTCCATTTGTATTTTCCAGCACCGAGCTGTAACACAGTGTATTTTTATAGTGCATATTAGAAGCAATAAAACAATAGGTGCTTTTAAAAAAAAGAATGAGTCCTAAGCAAGGTGAAACAAAATACCAGCATTTTCAGCCTGCTATGCTTTTTCCTTCTAATTGCCATTTTCTTTCTCTCTGTATATGTACAAGATCAGAACACAAGAAAAAAACATTCCTTAGCAACATTCATCTTCTGGGAGCATGCTGCTGAATTTAGGTATAAAACCATAACGGCATCTCAAATAGCAATAGCTCATATACTTCAGCTTTGATATATTACTTCAAATCCTTAATCTCCTCTTTTCAGATTTCCACATAAAGTTTTACTCTGCTTCCATATTTGCAAGTGCCCATTCAAGACAAAAACATCTTTTCTTACCCAGGCTCTCCCCTCCCTGTATTTACTTCAACAACAAATTAGCAGCCAAATTTTTCTATTTTTTTTTTAAATTTTTTTGTTGTGGAGGATAAGAAAAGCGATACGGTGAAAACAGAGTGAGAACAGTTTTTCTTTCCTTCAGCACCAGCAGCCAGAAACAGTATGAAAGCAATGGATCATGAAGAAAAGCAATTTCCTACTTCAGGGATTAAGCAATACTCTCTTTTGTAATGTTAAATGAAAGTTTTAGTTATTTTTTTTCCAAGTAATGCTGATTTTTTTTTCCCCCAATGTAAATAAATACACACTGGAGAAGCTCCAATAGTCGCAAACACATCACTTTCTAGCCAATCAATAACACAGATAAAACCCTTTGTGCTGTGCTTCTTTCAGCAGGCCTATTGATAGGGCAAGAAAAATTAAGCTACTACAGAAGCCAAAGGTAATTAACTTAAGGAGAGAGAAAATCTGATGATATATACATTCCTTTCTTTTCTTAAGGACAAATATAGAGGATTCATATACAGGAAATAGACTTTTGGGGAAGCATTCAAGTAGGGACAGCTATCTGCATTTTACTGGCATGTCTCTCATCCAGTGACAATGCAATACGAAGTACTTGTTGTGATGCTTGACTATCAGGTGAGGTACCACACCCTCCCCAAAACATGATCCTACAATCCTCTTTGGTAGTATGGAAAGTATGGAACTTCTGCCTCTGCCACAGTTTTGCAAAGCGCAGCCTCGGACATATCACTACAAAGCATTTGCCATTTAATGGCCAACTGGTAAGCTGGGTCAATATTACCAGTCCCAGAGATAAAGGGTATTGGCATGAGTAAGGCTTGGTGGAATTACATCCTTCACACCAACGCTGAAAGGTTCCAAATGCTTTAATCTTCCAGCACTATTAAACAGAACATTGCAGGATTAAGTCTTGTCCACCTACAATTTTTTGTCTATAAAGCTCTAACAAGAATATTCAGTGTAACTTTAAAGCCAATGCTCTGTTTAAAGCACTTTGAGATCATTTCCTGATGAATGCCACTGTTTGTAATAATTATGGAAGGGTGGGCCTCCCCCAATTTTTATACATAGATAGATGGGAATCCTGTAAATATTTGATCAACTTTGCTTAAAGGGACAATTTGTATGGCAAATTGTATTACCACCATAAAGAAACTTTGTTGGCCAAGCTTGTTCTCTTTAGCATATATGCAAATAATAGTTGCAACTATCAAGAGATTAGAAACAGAAAATAATTTTATTCATACCTGTGTTTTAGTTTTAATGAATTATATTAAAGAAATTCTTAGCTAAAACAAAGTGCCTGCTATATAATTAAAATGAAGAGTCAAAACCAGCTTATCTTTAAAAGCAGGTTGTAACAGGAAAGAAAATCCAGGACTTCTCAGCTGCAATTTTATGGCTCTATCAAAACTTGCCTAATTTTACCTATTTATTTCAGTGCATAATAAAGATGTACTCAGAGAAAAAAATGTGCAATGCACACATTTTTTAAAGGCTTAGAAAGCTAGCAGCTTTCTTTTAACACCCTTGGATCTAATTTTGTTTCTAACAAGTAAAATGAGAAGAATGGGACCCTAAAAAGGATTATGGCCTGAAACCTGCTCTTTGAATCTTTGCACATGCTAAAGTTGTCACAAATTTGAATAGAAAAGATGGGTGGTCTGCTGACCATCTTTGGTCACAGAGTTGAGCATTACTGCCCAGAAAAAGCTTATGGGTTTTGTCAGGAAGGTTTCAGAAACCACTGTATTGAACCACCAGCCTATAATAGCTCTTCCACATTTCACAGGATGTCAGTTCCTGGAGCTGTTTTTCCTTTGATGCACTCAAAGTACTGCCAGTAATTTCAATCAGAATTATACCATGCACTGGAGGAAGACAATCACATAATATGAATTATCGCATTTTTTCCATATCCCTGCCTCTCACAGAACTGCTAGTTTGTCAGAGGAGTTAGTACAGTATATGCTACTGATCTGTGGCTGCTTTGTTTAAAAAAAGCTTAGTACTGGTGTAGTCCTTCTCATCCAGATACATCAAAGCACTTTATAAAGCAGCAAAAGGAGTGGAACCAAGAAGAGACTTACAGTGAAACCATTCTTTTTTTCATTCGATAACATGAAATGCTCTCAAATTATTTGTAGTGAAAAATAAAGATAATATTAGAAAATTAAAGAATCACGTTGTAAAATGTGACTTAATTTTAAAAACTATGTTCCCTTTAATAATTTTTGTGGTCTTAGTTTAAAAAAAAGTTAAATGCCTTTTCTTTGTTGCTGTTTTTCAGTTGGGATTGAACAAATCTTTCAAATACTTTCTTTTCAGAGAGACCTCTAAAGCTAAGATTAGTTAATTCTTATAACTCCAAATCAGGGCACTTCCCGCAATAAAACTCCTACTCTTGATGCACTTGCATTGCACGGGACAACGAACAACAATCCTTTGGCTAAGAGTGAAAATCTACACCAAAATTACAGTCACACAGAGGTTTATNCAAGTACAGAGGAAGAATGACCTCCCTGCTCCTGCTGGCCACACTATTCCTGACACAGGCCAGGATGCCGTTGGCCTTCTTGGCCACCAGGTCACGCTGCTGGCTCATGTTCAGCCGGCTGTGGACCAGTGCCCCCAGGTCCCTTTCTGCCTGGGCACTGTCCAGCCACACCATCCTCAGCCTATAACGCTGCAGGGGTTTATTGTGGCCAAAATGCAGGAATTGGCACTTAGATTTATTAAACTTCATCCTTCTTCATTACAGCACATGCAAGAGCAATGCCTTGTGTTGCCACACACTTTTGGGCTCCAAAATGTACGCGGTGGGCAAAACCCTCAAAGTGAGGGTTGAAGGACAGGTTGTTCCAGCGCACATCCCACTGACCTGAATGGAATTTACCCAAGTCAAAGGCCTGGGCTCTGCCTTATTGTTGAAACATTCCAGCAAAATCAATATGAGCTATAAATTATTAGAAGCCATTTTTAATTCTCACCTACTTTGCACTAATGATCAATTTATCATTAATGCAGAAAGAGATTTAAAGCAATGTCTGTGCCATTAAAATAAATATCCATTAGCTATAGAGGATATCCCACAAGTGCGTTTGCTTCTTGTGGAATTCTTCCAGAACACTGGATCTATATACAGTATAATATAATGATATTTAACTGGTAATGGGCTATTGAATTGCACAGGGAGAAATAGCTTACAACCTTAAAAACTTCTAAAGTAACTTCTCTAGTCAAGATGGGCTTCAATTATACAACTCAGTATATGAAAAAGTTTTTTTTTTTCTATAAAATGCATCTCTTCGTTAGCATTTCTTTCATTTTTTTCATCAAAGGAGATTTATAATGTGCAAGCAATACAGTAAAGGCTTCCTTCTACTAAAGAAGCTCAGAAATACACAGATTCACAAGATTAGTTCTCCAGAAGGAAAATTCTAATTATGCATTTGTAGAAGTTTGCTTATTCCTTTCCAGTACAGTTTGCAATGTAAATGTTGTAAATGTGACTAGCAGCAGGGAATTCCTGTGTCATTACTCAGTACAGACCCAGGTGGTAAACCACAGTTAAATTTTTGTTAATTTATTTAGACTCCCTAATTTAATTTCTTCGTATGAAAAGGACAAACTGATGTACCACCGAGGATTTGGTCACAGTGCTGAGATCAGCAGGTTATTTCATCAATCTTTAGCCACAGACACATAAACCTCACTAGGAAGTTTTCTGACCTGGGTGACTATAAAAACAAGCAGTGAGAAAACCCAGAGCATTAAGACAAACCCAGCCATTAATCTGCAATGCATATTTCTCTCCTGACAGAAAAGATTATCAGATTTCCAGTTGTTGGTGAAGGGGATGACTCAACTCTGAAATCAGTAAATGCTGATCACTGATCTCTTGTGGCAAACAGGAACTTCTTTTTCCATGTATCTTTTCAGCTGATTAATCTCCAATAAAACTTCATCATATTTATCTAATAGATATGTGTCAGGGTGAAATGCTTGGTATTTCATTCCCCTTTGGTTGCCAGTTTTAGTGTGAGCCTCAGTGCTTGAACGTGGTTCAGGGTGACACCATGAGTCGACATCTGCTCACAGCATATTGGTGTGCACAAACACAAGCAGAGCCTGCAAAAACGTGAAGCAATTCTCCCCTTCAGCTCAGCATTAATAAACCCTCAGCAGGAATACAGGTAAATTTGGACATTACACCCCAGGAAGACACAAGCCTCCTGGGAAAAATGTGAGGAGAGCAACATGACCAGAGTCTAGGGAACAGGGGCTTCAATAAAGCTAGAAAAAATTAGGCTAGAAAGGAGACAACTGAGATTGAACATGATAATAGCTTTCAAATGCATGAAAGGCTGTTTCTAAAGAATAAGGAAATCACCTGTTCTCAATCACAGTGATGGACAGGACAGAAAGAAATGTGCTAAATTGCAGCAATTAAGATTCAGGGTAGATATTGTAAAAACCTTCTCAACAATGAGGATAGTGGGGTGCTATAAAAGATCCCTAGAAGATGGTGGAGTCTTCACTATTAGAATTACTTCTGAACAGCATAGTCTTCTTGGAACTACTCAAATATAATTTATTACCCTTTCAGGACTGGGACAATGTCCTCCACTCCCTTTCATCTTTAAATTTCTACAAATAGCACTCCTGCATGCAATCATTTTTGCTGGAAATTGTTAAACTGCAGAAATAAAAATACTCTCCACTAGGCCTCCCCTTGCCCATGTTGGTACAGAAATAAGTCAGAGGAAATTTCTTATCCACACCCTTTTTTTTGCCCCATATGATGTTACTAGAGATGACAGGTCTATTTGTCTGATGCAGAAGACAACAATGAGAATAACCAACCTTATGTAGGCCAATAATAAACAAATGAATAAGAAAGCAAATCTCACCACACTACAAATTCCTCTGCTAGATCACAAAACAAAAACAAATGAATTCAAGAAGAGGAAAATGCTTCAGGCGCAAAGATTTTAGATGAGTAGAAAAGAAAAGAAGTTGCTACATCCACTTGGGTTTTGGAAGAATAGCCTGTAATATCTATATCTATCATCTATACATATATATATATATATATATATATATCTCTTAATCTATATCTATATGTATCTAACTCTATGTGTGTGTTTCCCACCTTTTAACACTGACAAAAATTGTCATGATTAGGTCTTATTTCCTAAAGTTGGATCACCTTATTAACTATTACATAACGTGCATGAGATTCAAACATGGTCCTCCTCCTGGACTCAGCGGGCTCAATAGTATTCATTGACTCAGTCTGTTCTCATGGGATTCAACTTCCAGTCATGCTGTTTAGCTTTGAAACTTGCAGTTTCAAGTAGTTTTAATTCTATGGAACTACCATGTTTTAGTGGACAATATTCTTCGCACCCCCCTGTAAATGATTTTACATCTCTGAGTGGTTCAGAGAGTTGGATACTGTGGTGTCCTACTTGAAATTTTATGGAACCATTTACATGTGCTAAATGAAGCAGCACCCAGTGCTCATCCAGATTTGGATAACTGTGCATGAATCTTTCAAAAGTCAACTAAAACATGATCAAAAAAATCTCACTTCAAAATATCAATTTAAAGCTTGAGTAAAATTTGCTTGCAATCGTTGTGAGGGAAAAAACTGTGGTGTCAACACAGTAGAGGGTTAGGGTTATGATCTATTGCTACTGAGGATAGGAAGGAATAGAAATTTCCAGTCCCTCCCCTAAGTTATATCTCTGTAAATTTCCATGTTACATCCTTGACAAGTCTCCTAGTATTTGTAATTTCTTCTTTTTCTCCCTGGTAATTTACACTGATGTGAAGAATGAGAGAAATCTCCAGAGCAAGTCCCTTTACTTTCAGCTCCCGTCGGAGAAAGAACTTTGCCTTTTTGTTGGTATGTAAAGTATCTCAAGATTTGTCCCCCATTTATTAAATTCATTAGAGATCATGATGGTTATTGAATTTCTTTTCAGCTGGATATTCTCTTGTCAGTAATTCCCTGTCCACTGTTCTTCAAAGAAACAATTTTCTTTGATCCATATTATAACTGAATCTCCACAATTTGAAAATAAACCTGTTGTAGTTCACTTTTCCACTGTTGATAAGTGTATTTCCAGTCAAGACCATTCTCTCAGAATACACTTTTTAAGGATGTGAGTCTTTTCTCACACCTTTTGCATTGCCTTCCTGCTTCATAGCACTTTTCTGTAATAATCTGAATACATATTTTAAAACAATTAATTGAGGCTTCTATTCCAGATACTTCAACAGGACAACACATCTAGAAAATATAAAGCATCTAAATAATGCAAGAATTGTGATTTAAAAAAAATGAGAACAGCTGGATAAAAATAAACCTCATTATTATCTAACCAAATTCACAGCTGCAATGTCAAACCCATCAAATTCAAGAATCAGCATCACTAGAGGAATGTGAAAAACCGATCCAATAGGAGGCCATCAGAAGATCCAGGGAATATGGAAGGAGTATTGAAGAGATGTGCAGAATGTAGAACAAGAGAAAGAAAAGTAGCAGAAGACCCCAAAACAGAAGTCCATAGTATATTAGAAAATTGAAGCTAGGAATGTTTTACTTTCCAGATTCTGATTCTAACCAAGCAACTTCAGAATACACAACAGCAAAATCTGGTGATTCACAATTATTTCTTCCCCTCTATACTTATGAAATAGATGTTTAAATTTAGTGCTGCTCTTCTTGAAAAGGAAAGTAGAGCTTTTTCCATCATATTTCAGAAAAGCTTCAGGACTGAAATGGAATACATTTCAAATGGAAAGATCAAAGTTGCTGTGTTTCATCCCAGAACACACAAAGTTAAAGACATTAATTTTTTTTTCTAGAAGTATTTTGATCCTGATTTCTTATACATAGGGAGGTTGAATGTTTGCCAAGTTGCATGAAAAACTATGCAGTTTCATTGATTCATAACTGTCCAATTATATACAATCTTTGCTTACTGCTCCTGAGCAAGGACAATTTTCATGTCATTATTTTCCTTCTGGTTTTCAGCAAGCCAAGCATCACTTGTTTCAACAGAACATCATTAGGGGTTGCTTTTCTCTCCAAATACATTTTCCAGTGGATCATGTTAAAAAAAAAAAGAGAAAAAAAAAAGATAACACAAAACCAAACTGAAAGAAAACAAGCCCTTTAAAAATGACAACAAAACCACTGCCCCAGCAGTACAGCTGGATGCAAGCTTCTCTGCCTCTCTGAGAATTCATCCAGCCTGCATGGGGAATTACTGACTGCTGGGCCGATTACCATAGCTATAAAAGAGAGCATGGGGAAATGAAATGAGAAGGACAAAGAGTGGAGTGGGGTATGTGTGTACACTTGTTTGCCTGCATGTGTGAGAGAGAAAAAAAAAAAAAGCTCTATATTTGGGTTTATGTATCCTTTGCAACATTTCAGAGGTTAGCAACAGTCCCCAAGAAAGCTTCTGCTCATATCCTTTCCTGATTAGGGCAATAAATATTGAAGTAATCTCATATTCATGAGTAATTTTCTAAATAAAAAAAGCAGATATTTTTATAAGGACTTCAGCTAAGCAGTCATGGACTACTTAGGATGGGCCAGGTCCCCTTTACTAAACACATGCTTTGTTAAAGCTTTCTAAGATATCTATAATACACTTTAAGCACCGAGACCCACTATCACAGATTTAACACAATGAAATTATGTTTTCAGAACATAAGGTATGACGTCCACTAGGTATGACTTTTTTTTTACTTTTTTTTTTAATTTAGAGTGGTTTACAGTTAAGAAAGTTGCTAGCAGATTAAAACTGTTGATAGGACCTATAATTGAGTCCATATGTTTCTCCTCTCCACCCTCTCCTTTTTAAGGTTTTGTAGGCTTTGATTTCAAGAACCTCTCACTTACTCATTTACAGCAACATGAAGTAGTATAAGCCACACAATTATTGCATATACTGATGCAATTGCATAATCCTCCATGGAAAATTATATGTATACTCTGAATGACATCTGTAACTCTGAAAATGTAATAGGGTGAAATGCAGACAGAAGAGACAAGAATCCTCTGGTCTCAGTTCAAACAACAGGAAAGCATTCTGCTTTTCACTTGGAAAGGAAAAACCAACCCAAGTTGCTTCACAAGTTTAGAAAATCATAGTAAACCCATTTGGGGATTATAGCCTTAAATTTATATTTGAATATGTAGCCCCTCCACAAGTCTGGGGCTTACAAATCGTGCTAAGAAACTTTCTAAAAAATGCATGTGGTATTTTATTATCATGGGACAATCTGACTATAAGTGGCTGTAGACTATTAAGGAGTTAGAGTGTAGTGATAAATGTGGTCACAATCACAGATTAACTAACTGTTTTGTTCTGCAAGGCTCCTGTTATTGAATTCATCAGTGTTATTCCATTAGCAAAGCAGTGCTCTCTTCTGCTGCCACATGAAACACAAAGGATTGTGAATAAGCTCTGAAGGATCACACTGGGAACAACATAACACTCCAGTTCTGTTTTCCATCACCACCACAGGATAGCAGACTGAGCATGCAAGAGACCTGATGGAGCCATGCCAGCCACTAAAGAGGGAGGGACAAGAAACTGCAGCACTTCTCAGCTGGGTTTGGGTGGAAGAGATATTGGTGGACATTCCCACCTGATGCTTTTCAGTGCTTTGCACAATGTTTGGGCAGAGGAGATTCAGGCTATAGTCACCATTTCAAGCCTAGTAGGTCCAATCTATCCTTTAAGAACATCTGTATTCAAAAATTATGTTCCTGATTCATTCCATTGGGCTATTTTCACCAAAGCTTTCTCCAGATATTTCTGAAAAATTAGGAGCTTTCATTTTTGAAGTAAGATGGGCTTATTTGCCATACAGTCCTTCTGCCTTTCTTGTATCTGCTCTCATTCTAATTCTCATACAGAGACAGTGACACCAGTGCTGATGATAATGACACTGGCAAACATGCACACAGAATTAAGCTAGAATGTGCTAGAATTAGTACCAGCATCTTGGTTGTTCCTCTCCGAAGGAAGGAGAGAAAAAATTTCCCTCCCCTCTCCCCAGTTAGGTTTCTTTTTTCTACTGTAAGTAAATGCAGAATATATATGTAATAAAAGCAAAAGTTAAAGTGAGGTTCACCTGCAATTCAATTAGTGAT
>VXBC01009531.1:308997-319769 GCA_013399945.1 Ploceus nigricollis | reverse complement strand
GGGCGGAGCCATGGGTGACGAGGAAACACGGAGGGTTCAACTGTGTTTCCTGTGGGGGTCTATGGTACAAGAGAGACTCCTCTCTCCCTTGATGGATGGAGAATTGGTTTTTGGGTGACGATGACTTGGTTGGTACCCCAAAGTGCTGTTTGATTGTGGAAGGGTGGAAACTGGGGGAGGAGGAGAAATGTGCTGGGAGGTTTTCATTCTGTTTTCTGTGTGTGTGTTCTATGCTTTTGTAGGTTAATAAAGTTTTTTCTCTTTTTATCCTTAAGTTTGGGCCTGCTCTGCTCTGTTCCTGGTCACATCTCACAGCAATGGTTGGGAAGAATATATATTCATGGGTGCACTGGCGTTGCGCCAGCGCTCAACCCGTGACAAATTAGTACCAGCATCTTGGTTGTTCCTCTCCGAAGGAAGGAGAGAAAAAATTTCCCTCCCCTCTCCCCAGTTAGCTTTCTTTTTTCTACTGTAAGTAAATGCAGAATATATATGTAATAAAAGCAAAAGTTAAAGTGAGGTTCACCTGCAATTCAATTAGTGATGCTGAAGGCTAAAATGACATAAACAGCATGCACAAACAATAAACAATAGCTCTCTTAAAAAAGGGCATATACTATTTCTAATGGCATTTTTCAAAACAGTCCTGTTAATTTTTGTGGTATTTGAAAATCTTCAAATAATTGCAAAGCAGTCAAAAATATTATGCATTCCAAGGAAGTTTTGAATTAAGGAATCAATGAGTTTGTATTGTAAAATATTTTACCAAATATCAACTATGAACAATAAATATCAAACAAGCCAACAATAAATATTAAACTTTGGTGCTGAGGGACTTGTAATGCATATAGACAAAGAGGAAGACTAAGCAGTTAATAATTTCTTATATCTGTGCTTGTTTTAAAAGGTAATATGAAAGTATTTCTCTTGGGTTCCATTCCCTCCAAGTCAGACACACAAACACACACAAATTTTAATGAGCTACTTCAGGGAGCTGATACTGAATAACTCTGAAGAACTTGACAGACAATAGACACAAAGGCAAGTGCTTAAAAAGCCAAAACAATGGGTCAAGTCTAATCTGTACCTGTGTGAATCAGGGTTTCAAGATTGAGTGTGATTTGATTTAGAGCAACAATTGAAGCCCAATCACTGGTGTTGAAAGGGAGATATCCAGGAGAATACTTTTATCTGCCTGTGGTACCAGATAACAGGAACTGGAGTGGCACAGTTTGACTCAGTCTGCAGTCAGAAAGGTGAAATTCGAGGCATCCTTTTATCAGCCCACCAACCTGAAATAACCTTGGGAGTAATTCCTTGGGAAAAGATGATGGCTGCTCTAGCCACCTCCTTTCACACTTTCTCCACAGACTGGTGCAGGTGTTAATAAGTCCTGGTTGGACTGTGTAAATTCCCTCTGATCAGGCCAACTCGGAGTATCCTGACTACCTGTTGGAAAGACTGTCATGAAATGTCTCTGAGCAGGAGTACCCACCTTTGAAGCACCACTTCCCTTTGCAGCTATATGGAATTTAGGCCTATTCTCTGCTGCTGCAAATAGAACTGGACAAATAATTGACTCGCTGGCTCTTTTCCAAAGCCAAAATAAATAGTTGTTGAGGTTTCTCTAAACCCTTTTTTTCCTAGTGAGATGAAAACGCTTAGTATTTTATGATTTTAGATTTTGTTGTACTTTAACTGTTTCAAAAAACTCTGTTTTAAAATGAACCTTTTAAAAAGCTATGATTTAAAAAATGAATATTGCATTATTTTAGTTGATGTGATTTAAACACATCTACACAAAACAGTGAATTTTTTCAGCTGGGAGGAACTCTAACCCCTCTCTCCATCTGACAGGCTTTCCAGAGTTTGTAAGCACTAGGTGTATATTCTGGAGTTCACATGGCCAACTGGATTTCTGCAGAGTAGGTTGGACCTTTGACGGTTCAGATTTATTTATGAACATTTGTTCCTTTATTGTCTTTGATGATATAACCAGCCACACTAATTTTGGATATAATTGTAGGTAAGCATGGTGTTTGACCATCTGTTGCAACGTCTACAAAAAGATTTGTACTTGTACAATACATTTAAATTCTGATAAATAAAGTTGAACAACTAAGAAATGCCTGGAAAGGAATTTTTTTTGAGTTCAAAACTTTTTTGAGTTCAAAACTTTACTCATATAAACAGACCCACTGTTTTGAAAGTGGTTTGTAGGTAACATGCTGCACATTTTGTGATTGTTGCACAGTATGTGTGATATTCCAGTGTACATGATATTGCTCTACTCCTCCCCCCTGCTTTATATGCTCACATCTAATTTTTTGACCTTTTCTCTTTTGGTTTAGATATATCCCACAGTGCAAAACAATGGTGACAGAAATTTCAGACTAAAGAACCGCATAACTAGGTTGTGTTGTAAAACTCTGAAACAAGCAAACCCCAAAGTCATCCTTACTGCTTTTGCTTTTACTTTGTAAGTAAATCCATAAAATTACTAAGGGAGAGAAAAGATCAAGGTAAGGAGTTAATTGTATTGTTCTTTTGAATGGAAAAATAGTACAAGTTAAAATATACTGTGGATAAATCTTCTCACAATTAAGCACTAAAACTCTACAGGAAGCAGAATTATCAAGAATCATATTACTAAACCCTTAGAAATCATGAGTATTTTTGTCCTTGAATGTCATAATTTCACATTTACCATGATGAGGTTTCCTTTCATTCATGAAGGATAAGAGAAGACAATTGTTTTAATTTTTTTTTAAATCGGTTTTAAAAACTACATTAAATTTGCATGAGATATTATTTTACAATACTTGAATTGATTCCATTCACACAGAGATCCATGCTAGTCACCACTGACCTATTTTTATGACTTTTTTATATATATATTAGCTAGTTGCTTGGTTTTGTCTGTTTGTGGGGTTTTTTGTTTGTTTGTTTTTTGGTTTTTTATAGGGATTCCTTAATTGTAACATAAATAGCTGAAAGAACAAATGCTTAAATAGCCTCGTATGTGACATGGTACTGTTCCTTTTCTGTTTTTCATCAGAAACACCTTTCAGTAAAAACTTTTTCTTTGGAAGAAGACAATAACAGAAAGTTTGAAACTTATAAAATCTTATGAAAGCAGCAAATAAGACAGCAGATACAAACAAAGAAACACAGCAAAAAAACCCTGGGACATCCCAGAGGACATCAGAGAACCTTCAGGACAGGGGAAAGCTAGAGAATTAGAAGTGATTAATGCAGAGTGCACTGAAGGGATCTAAAACTGTGTCTGCTCAGATAGTTTAACCTGCTCTTGAATTCTAAAATATTCCTTGACATACCTTCAGTTTGCTCATGGAAGTATCTTGTGTAATTAAGGCCTGGGTTCTGGAGCCTGAGCTTTTGCTTCCTGGGGACACTGGGTAAATGCCTAAGACCAGAGGCTTAGTGCTCCCCACAGAGCTTTTTATAAACAACAGTGATTCAAGCTCTGAGCAGAAGTATCTACTAATCACAGTGCATCAGCATGAAACTCTATTCCAGACATCAAACTCACATTAAAAAAAATCAAAATAAAACACAACCCCACCCCCCACCAAATGCTAGTTACTCATTCCCTTAGCAACTCTGGTCCACCTGTAACTAATTTTTAAGGCTAGATGCACTTCCACACCATAACAATTTCTTAATTCTTTATTTTGATGGTGTTTTCTCCTTGTCTACCTCTTCAGACTTAAAAACATGAAGACTTTGTTTCCTCTAAAAAACATGGTCTTACTCTGGTTACTCTCAGTAACATGCAAACCATTTCCCTGAACCTGGCATATAAATTTTCAAAGAGTTATTAGAGGAACTGGGAGCCACTCTCACGGTCCTCTCAATCTTGGGGACATTCTTCTCTCTGACAGGACACAACAAGTGACAGTCAAAAATGCCATATAAAAACAAAGTGTGTAGCAAGGCTCAGGAACAATAGTGCATCTTTATAGGTATAGTATAAGTGTAAAATACTCATCAGACTCATTGCTTGAAGGGATTAGAAAGCTGATGGTGTGTAATTATAAAGGAGATATTCTACTCAGCAGCACTTAATCGTCTGGTCTTAATGCTGCCTGATGCACATAGTGCAACACTTCTGATCCAGGGAGCTGTCTACTCTGCAGAAGTCTAAAAGTAAAACAAAATTGCAATGGCAAGCTGAAAATTTAGCAAGCTTATAAATAGAAATCAAGTTTGGGAGGTATACGGCATTTAGAAAGGCGAGCCGCTGAAAGGTGAGGTTTGGGAACTTCACACCTTGATTAATCTCTCAGTAATACCAAAAAAAATAAAAAAGAAGACAAATTATTTGGGATCTGGATAATTAAGATTAGAAGATAATCTCAAGAGTATTAACAAGGATGATTTTGTTTGCATGACATCACAATATTTTAAAAGGTCCAGAACAACTCATTCCAAAAAACATCAAAAATGCATTTCAGAGATACATTGTCACAACTAATGACACCATATTTTCTGTGTGGTTGCCAGTGCTTATTTAAGTTGCCTCTGATCTGAATGCTCCCAAGAAATAACCCTAGTTGTCCTTGGAACTTAGTTTAGCAATGAGAGCTTGAAAAATGGGAAAGGTAAGTCAGCTAAGTTAAAAAACAAGGAAAAAATGTTTTCTTGCAGTGTTTGTCACTCAGCAGGAACTTAGAAATTGATGGTTAGTTGTATTATAAGTCACTGAATCTTGATTTTGACCGTTAAGCTTCCAAAAGGATCTTTATAGGAGTCCAGGAGACCCTGGAACTCAGAAAGTAACAATAATTGGCAATAATTTGGAAAATGGCGCATTTTCTCTACTGTTTGATTTATCTCATTGTACTAATCACTACCCTTCTGTGCAACTGGGAGATAGACAGCCAAATTTGGAAATAGATTTGTTATAATTAAAAAAAAAATCACTGAGCAATTGACTTGCTCTTTTTACATGTAAACATCTCTGCAGATTAATTTCTGTTTCTACTTAATGAAGCAGGTTATTAAACTTGCTTATCAATTTTTTAAACACTTGTCATCTTTGATAATCTTAGAGGTGTTTCTCTTTCAAGCTATAATCTGTATGTCATTGATAAACCAATTACAGATTTCGGAAGGCAAATGATCATGAAAAATGGATAATGAGTGGTAACAATTTTAAAAAATCATACTTTTTATATAGCACTAGAGATCAGGAAAAAAATGTATATATTTAAAAATAAAAATGATAATCATACATGTAACCTTACAGCCATAATCTTTCTACACAGGTTTAGATTAGATGCCAGAAAAAAATCTTTTACTGTGAGGGTGGTGGGGCACTGGCACAGGTTGCCCAGGGAAGCTGTGGATGCTCCATCCCTGGGAGTGCTCAAGGCTGGGCTGGATGGGGCTCTGAGCAACCCGGTCTAGTGAATGTTGGCAGTTCTCAGAAGTGAACAAGATGATCTTCAAGATCCCTTCCAACCAAATCATTCTATGGTTCTATGACAAAGGAACAGCCAGAGTGGCACCGAGGCACTGAAGACTGTAAAAATAAAACCCGAACCAAATTAGCTCACCAAAGAAGTTTTTCAAGTACAATGAATGCAATAGAGATTTGTAATCACCCTTAGTAGTATTTGCTGGCAGAAGGTCTATCTCTATGCAGGTGAGAACCATCTATGCAAAAGGATCAAAAAGAACTTGTGTTTAAAGCTGGGTGAAGGAGAAAGAATACTAACTGTGATTATTGGCAAGGGTTTCCTACAAAAAGCTAATCACTGAAAAGTGGCTGCGTTTAGGGAGGGTTGATCACAGCATTTAAGGGGAGTGCAGAAGAGATTCAGCTAGAGAAAAGAAAGCATGTATCAAACAAGTAAGGATGGTATTAAGGACTAGAACAGATAATTCATTACCTTCTGACCTAGATGCTCATGCTTTGTTTAATTTCCCCATCTCTGTCTTAATTTTTTCCTTTCCAAGTGGTTTTCACATTCACGTGTCTAACTAGTCATCTTCCAGATGTGTTGTAGATACTTGGGGTTTTTTTTTTACTGTAAACTGGCCAGAATGCTCTGGAACTGGCATTATTTCAAATATCTATCATCCATCCATCACCTATCTCTCTATATATCTATCTCTTTATCTATATCTATCTATATCTAATCTTTATATCTCTATATCTATCAAATGGGTTTGCACCAATTGATGTCTAGGACCAAGAGGCATGGATTTGGAGCTTAATTGGCACACAATTCCTCCTTTCATATGGGCTGCACTGGGTACCACTTACAGGGAAGTGAAACCTCTTGGTTTGCTAGTAGGAAACACTAGGCAGGAAGTATATTTTTTTTCCCAGTAGAAGTGTTTGGTAGAGAAACAGCTAAAGACAACCGACTTTGGTAGGTTTGGTCTGATGTAAAGTGACTGTGAAAACTGGCCTTGATCAGGCTTCTATATTTTTCTTTCTACAAAAGGATCTAGGCTACTGCTATAGTTTTCAAACTCAATCCAAGGACTTCTCTGAATCCTCTCAAGATGTTTGAAGTATGAATAAATTTAAGGTAATGCTAATTCTGAATGTTTTCAATGCCAATGTAATGTTTTCTCCACTGAGGTAAACGGCACTCTTGAACAAGGTCAAAAACACATTTAAAAGTAATGGCTGCTTAAATCTTTTAATGTGGCATAACTTTGCCACAGCTTAAGACCTTTTAAACCCTGAGATCATCACATCTTAAGCATTGAGAGTAGATTTCAATCTAGCATATTGCATGAAAAACACACATTCTCTGCTACAAAACAAAAAGGTGTTATTTGCAGATAAATAGAAAATAGGAGGCTGTAGTTTCCTTGTGAAAATTGGTGAAGAAAAAGATAAAACTGTCTCTTCTCTTGTCTTACAAAAGACTTTCCACTAAGGTATCTTCAGCCAGAAGTCTCCATATTAAGTACAAACTGATTTCTAATAATGAAGGCACAATGTAAGGCTGCATTTGAAGAAAGACTACCCTGCCTCTGATAAAACATATAGCAGCATATGGCAAACTGACATATGGTAAAGGATGACTGTGTACATGAAAGCTGCAGTTTTCACTCACATTATCTGCCCATGGTAGAAAATAAAAAAAAGCCTCCTTCTCCCTTGCATCTTAGATATTTCTAGAAAATCTCCTTCCAGCAACTCTAACATTCTTTTTTCTTTAATCTGTTGTTTTTTTTCTCAATTGTAAATAAATATCAAAGTTTACTTCTGTAAAAACAAAAAAAAAAAAAAAAAGGCAGCTTGGCAAATTAAGCCATTTGGGATTGAGCTAAGGGTATCCAATTTAGGTTTTACTGAAGCATATGACAGTGAGAATGGGTGGGAAAATATGAGGGGAGAGAAAACCATGACCAGACACTCCTAAGCAAGCGCACTGAAACTGGCAGACTTGGTTGGATATAACTGGAGACGAGAATTTGGCTCAAAGTATCTTTGATATTTATTTTAAAATAAAGAACATCTGTGAAAACTGAGAGAATGAAAACATTTTCGACATTTTCTATTTAAACATTTTGAGTAATAAAGTCCCACTCTAAGAACACAAGAAATGTCAAATGTGCCCTATAAATACACATATCTCAAAAGCAAGAACTGATGCAACTATAGCTATTATTTCCCTATTTTCTCTTCAATGTACATTATCTGTAGCACTGTAAAACAGCAGAGAACTGAAATTTCCAATTTCCTCAGAAAAGCAGTTGAAAAGTTTGAGATACATTCACTCTTAAAAGCTTCACACTGCAATCTAATCTCAAGATTACACCATATACAATTATTTTTGTATGGGATTAAGTGTTTTATTTCCTCATTATGCATGCTATTCATAACCAGCATTTTATCTCTTCACTGTGGACTACAAAGGAAAATAAACTGTCTAAATCAACAAAAATAATTGGCAACCATCCCACATGGACTATGGTATGCAAAGGACCGCATAGAACAAACTCTCATACTTTCTATTTTTCTAGGCATAGCTGCAGTTAATATCCAGTTAACAACTGTTATTGTACACAGAGTGTTTCTAATATTCTTCAGATCCAGGGATTTTTATTTTGCTGCATCTAAATGGGACTCTAGCATTGGCTAAGGTTTACCTCATTACCTCCAACTGACATAAAACTCTTCATGAATCTTACATTACTTGGGGTCTCCTTTTAAATGCAGCCTTTATCACTTATTTAGACAGCATGAGATATTTTAATTTGTGCCTACTTCAATTCCTCACTGGCCATTGTGCTTTTGATATTATTATCCCATCACTGAGCAAGCATGACACTCTCACTGTTTTCCAGCACCACTGCACATCCAGTAATGGCAGTTAACTGCACACTGCGTACAGATTTTAGCATGAAGCCACTCAGCTGTTCCATCATTCAGTGGGAGCAGGAAATAATTATTGTACTCTCTCATCTTGTCAGCACACACATTTTATTTAGAGGATGGTTTTATTAACAAGAGAGGAAACGTTGTCCAGTGTCTATTCACTTGACTGCGCCTGAAGGTGATTAGGGGAGAGATCTCTTTTAGATCCCTGTTGTAGCTGATCTGTTCTGAGATCCTGAACCACATTTTCCCACATTCCAAACCAGTGCCCTATATACCAATCTGTGGAGTGTTTTGTAGTGGAACTGCTGAAGCTGTTTCACTACATGCCAGTCATTCAATATTCATAAGAGAAGGGAAAAGGACTTGAATTTGGATGTCCCGTATGAATGAATGCCTTAATTACCAAACTATAGTAATTCCTCTTTTATTTCTCCTTGTGGGTATGGAATTACTTGGACAATGTGGTACAATTTCAGCAGGGAGTTTTACTAAGACTATCCACTTCTGGCATCATTAAGTCCTGCTTCAAACAATTCTGGATCTAATGGATTCAACACTGTGAGGTATATCTGCTTTCTCACACAACATTATAACTCCCCTTCTAACTTTTCATCAGGTCCTGCACATGAGAGAAGCAGGGAACACTCAGTTTGGGAATTTGGCCAGGGCATAAGCTTCACATCTTAAAAGCTCTGCAGTGAAGAAAGAGTTACACAGCAATCACTGTTTCAACAGACACAAGCTCACTGCAGAAGCCAACAGATACTTGTCACATATGGCTGAGGGAAAGAATAACCTAAAGGAACAGATGGAAATCCTACCTGAAGAGCATATCAAAACACAGGCAAGCCAAGAGAGTCAAACACAGTCTTTTGTCCTGAACTTGTGGAGGCTCACACAACTTAGAGTAGAAGGTAAGAATAATCTCAAAGTTCTGAGTCTGTGGATGCCTCTGCAAGATCCAGGTGTATGGCTATGATTTCACAGAGGAATAATACTTTTAACCTAAAGACCAGGTACTCCATGAACTGTTAAGCTATAGGCTCACAAGGAACCCCTTTCCTGATTTTCCATCTGAAAAACAGCATTAGTTAAACATTTGAAATCTAGAAATTCTAGTAGTCAAATTTTATTTGCTGCGTATATGTTATGAAAGTACATTCAAAAGTGTTCTTTATTTTATCCAGGAATCCTAGGAACCTTCAAAATCTAGAGACTTATGAGTGTCTTGAGAAAGTCACATCTGTCCAAGGTGAGGAGCATGATGGATGCTCATAGGTTTGAGCTGGGAACTGCTTTCTAAGCAAAAACCACAGGACAGAAAGAGCACCCTTTTCTTCTGGTACAATTTGGAAAATTAATATACTAGATTTGCTGTAGTTAAGACTCCTTTAACTCCTTTCATCTGTTCTCTTTCATGACAATGGAATTAGGCCTACACAATAGAATAAAGAAATGAAGCTATCCCAGGAGGAAGCTACTGAATGACAGTAGTTAATTGAGCTAAACTCTTTTCTTTCCACTCACTTTTCCAATTTCCCAGCTGTTAAGCCTTTTTTTTTTCAAAGGAAAGATTACTTTTCACCCTATGGGTTTTACTTTTATGATGATAAAAAAAAGTTAGATGCATACAAGTTTCTACTTTGCTTAAATGGAGAATTTTCATATGGGAAGCAGTAAAGCAGAAAAACACAAGAGATCAAACCTAAACCTTGGCCTTATCAGGACCATGCCCAATACTGCACACAACATAACTTCCTGTGCATTTATGGATGCTTATCTACACTCAGGACTAAGGCTGAACCTTGTCTTGGACTCTGCAAATTCTCTCCCCATGTTTTCAACCAATTTCTTGAGGTCTTCCGAGATGGACAACACATCCTTAAACAATGGAGGATTTAGACCAGCAGGGCTAGGATGCTCAAGCCACAGGGAAGGTATGAGAGAGCAGCAGTCTCCACAGGAGCTACAGCATCAGAAAGCCTCAAAGTAGTGTCAGATGTTAGCTCTTCAGAAAAAGCTTGCATAGCTCGCCTTTTCTTCCTCCCCCACTATTTAAAAAAGAAAATACCAAAGGGAAAAGCAGACATATGGAACAGTCCCTCATAATATGTGAAGCTTTAGTTACCTACTGTGCCCTGCTTTAACTATAATTTCATGTAATAATGATGAAAAGAAATCAATAATCTCACATGAGACCAGAAATTATTGGTGTTTTGTAGTATATTCAATCAGCATTTACATCACTGTTATATCCAACTTCTATATTGGTATCAAATAATAAATATTTACATATGTATGTACATATAAGAGTCAATGCATCTAACATTTTGTCTTTTCTACTGTAGAAACTAAATGCTATAAGCCTTTTTTTTTTTAAATGAAGAGTGTGTTTTTC
>VXBC01009531.1:178935-308967 GCA_013399945.1 Ploceus nigricollis | reverse complement strand
TTCCAAATCTCAGGAAAAAAAAAAAAAATCACTCAACCCTAAATCTTTGTAGAGAAGTTTTAAATCCTTCTATGAAGTATTAAACCAAAATAGTGGTATGAAAAGCTGGAAATCTGGTGGCCTTCAATATTCCTTTTTCATTAATTAAAGCTTTAAATGCAGTCAGAGTCAGCAACATACCACTGCTAGAAAAGTAGGACCATTAGATGATAAGAGTGTACTCTCTATTATCCAGAACTAAGGAAGGAAAGTGCTAGCAGTAGAGCATAAGTTTAATATTTTTGTATTTCTGTAAAAACCTAAATGAATATTGTTGGAATCCCAGATGTCATAAAATAGAGTCAGACAGGTTTTCAAAGTTCAGGGAAACATTCTGATAAATCTGCTCAATGGAAAAATCTCATCAATATCAATGAATATTGAAATTAAATACTTCTATTAATCAAGACAGAGCAGTGTAGCAGGATTTAGACCCAGTTTCCAGTCTCTCTCATGTTCTCATTTGTGAATTATATTTAACAGCTACTGTGTTAAATTCACCCTTACTATTGTGGGAAAAACTGGGCATTAATTTACACTCAGACAAAAGTCCCACAGAAATGAAAGATTGCAGGTAATCCAGGTTTGTGCTGGGCAGCTAATCTGCTGTTTTCCTCCTATAACCCATGGAACACCATCACCAATCTCTACAAACCTACCCTTGCTGACAAAGTCAACTCCATATTATATTAACACATAGACTTAGCATCAAGTCTAATCTAGACTTAGCATCAAAAATAACAGGGAACCCAGTTTTAGGTCAAAAGATTTAGGGAATGATAGGCTGCACACTGATGTCTGAAAAACCAGCTAAAGTAGAACTTGTAAATATTAAAAATGTTACTGTTAGAGATGTAAATACATAATTCAAATAAAATGCTTACCCAAAAACTAGCTTTGACTTTAGTACAAAATTCTCTCCATGCAAACTTTAAGAAAGAATCATAAGCAAATTCAATTTTTCTTGCCTATTTTGTTTTCAGTGCCTTTATCAAAATGCAGGGAGAGAGCAAGCTTCTGCCTGAAATAAATACATAAAAATACTGATGTCTGGCTGCATCGAGTCGTGCTACATTCAAAATATTGGGGCAACCCTTTGCAGGCTTCCCATCACAGTTTCCCTCCTAGGAACAGGCTTCATCCATTTCCAGGGCTGAAAAAGCCCTCAACAAATAGCTTTGATTGATTATCATAATATCATCTGCCAGTGCTATTATGTTGTATCAGCAGACACATTATAAACTTCTATTTTAGGTGCTAAATTTCTAAACTGTGAAAAAAAGCTCTGAACAGAAAGTTGATATTCAATAATGAGTAATTTTTGCATACATTTAAAAAGAGCAGTGCATTCATATTTTAATACCACGGGGAAAAATGGTATTTAATTCCTATTTCAAGAACATTACTGCATAAAAGCAACTTTACAAGGAATTTGTTACCTGATTTTTTTTTAAATTTTCTTCTTCCTAAGATGAAGAATTGAGGTGATGCAAATAAGGTTTTGCATAGTGTACTTTGTATGTTGGACCTTTTTCTCACATCCAGAGTGTCTTTTTAAGTAAATCTCTTGACTGCTTGCACAGGACACAGTGTACATAGTGCCAGTACATTGCTCTGTGCATAGTGCCAGTAACATTCTTTATTCCAACCAGCACAATACAATGATTGGAGTGTTTTGATGAAACAGTGAAGCCCTACAATATAAATCTGGGGGGTTTTTTTCTATAATTATTTAATATTTCTGAGACTTTGAAAATGAAATGGCTTTAATTGTTATATTTGATTTTTTAAAAAAAAATCTACCTTCTAGTAGCTACTTTATTTTTCAAATCCTTCAACAGTGGGTGAAATCCTGGCTAATTCAAGTCAGCTGAGTTTTACCACTGACTTCAGTGTAACCAAGATTTCACTTATGGAGTTTTATATAAAAAATCTAAATGCAATAAAGAGCTCTGACTAACAGCAAGTGCAAATCTGTTTGATAGATGACGTACCCTATGTACCAATGTACACTACAGCTCATAACAGCCCAACAGGAACAGCCTTAAGCTACTGAGTAAGAAGCCATGCATATGTTTTTAAGAACAGATTAAATGCAAAATATTGGCATTTGTGTTGGTATATCAAATGCATCAGTTACATTTTGGGAAGAAACACCAATAAATTGACTAGTCCAGTATAATCAAGTTTTAAAATCTAGGTTTACTAAGCTAAAATTTAATAATTCTTAAATGTGCATTAGGAAGATAAATCCTAAATTGAGCTGGATGAGTGCTTCATGACTGTTCTCTTTATCCACTTAGCCATCATTGAAAATGGAATATATTGGCAAAAATAATTGTCTGTTTTGTCTCTTAATCCCATTGTTTACTCTTGTTTCTGCCAAAGCTTTCAGCACAAATTTATTTTAGGCATTGCTAGATATCTTAGTTATAGTTTTTTCTACAGCAAGTATAATTATACATATAATAAAAAAAATTATTTCAAAAATACTATTTATAGTTGAAATTCATAACAAATAGGAGTAATTGTCTCTTGTAATGAATTAGACTAACTAGTTTTCAAATGCGTATTTTAAAAGAATACATCCTCCAAATCTTTACAGAGTGTTCCTCTGACAACAATTTTGCAAGACCAAGGAAATAATGCCACAGTGATGCTGTGAGCTGTGCTATACTGTGGTAAACTGTTGCTAATTATTATTAATGATGTGATGTTTTCTATTTATAAATCACAGGGTATGTGATCAGATTAAACAAAAGCCAATTTAGATGATTATTGTACCAAAGTGGTTCTACTTTGTTAGGTTAATTTACCTGAATTCGGTATACAGCAATGACAGTAATAGGAAATGTTAAACCTTTACCTTTCAATGCATACCCTTGTAGAAGTAAAATACTCCCTACATTCAAATACAATACTCTCTATATTAAATTCTTGATCCTTTGCAGTGCTGATTGGAGGAAAAACTTAACAAGGCAGTACATATCTAACTGACCTATCTTTTAACAACAGTGAAGAGTTTGGGCCTTTTTTTCCAATCTGTTATTCAATAGCACTGTGTTTTATGTCTTTGCCATTATTACAGAAGATTAGGATGAATCTGCTATGCTGACTACTGCTAAACTAATCAAAAGAGACTGGAGTATCTAAAAAGTTATTAGACATTTTGATTAGATGTGTAATAAGCAGATGGTGATCATTTAGCTGCTACAATATACTTAAAATCAAACTGAGATTAATATAAAAAGATTATTCTAACCCTCTCCAGCCAGGTAAGCCAGGTCCAGGAAGGACCAAAATTACCTATTTAATAGACAGAAAGGAAGGTTTTGTTTAGGAAATATCTAACAAGAGCTCCAGGATTGAAAACTCAGAATGAGCCTTTCTGTTTAAATCAACCATGGTTATTAAAATTATATGGCAGGTTTTTGGTATGGCTATCTTTTACCAAAACAACAATTTTGCAAGAGATTCCTGGTAATTCTTGGAGCTTTTTTCCTCTCCCTCCACTTGCTTTCTTGAAACAAAAGTAAATATAATGATAAGGAGCCACTAGTTTTTTTCTCTTTTTATGCATTTAATCTATTTGCAACCTTTGAAATTTTTTGGCTCCTGAGAGCCAGAGTGGAAATTATACATGCATTAAAACTGCACCAATTTAGTTTTGAAAATTTCTAGTTAAAAGTCATCGAGGGATATCTTTCCTGTCCCAAACCCATATTACCTGGAATTAGAATCAAAATATATTTTGGCCCAAAATCGTGAACCAGTTTTAGTAACTACAGTTTTCATGTTGTAATAAAACTCTGTCTAGATCAATACATTCACTAAGGAACTGCTTAGTTGGGTGATAAGCACTTCTGAGTGATTTTTAAGCTGCTGGTATAACAGAGTCTACCACATCCTGAGGAGATACACTCACAGGATCACCACTTAAAGAGATAAGGTTTGCATCAATTTATAATATAATGCAGCTGAGAACAACAAGATTTCAGAAGTGGTTGCTTGAAATACAGGATATTATTATTCTTTCACACCCAAACACAACTGATGGAGAATATAGGAATTTCTTTCTTGGAGATCATAAAAAATGTAAGTGGTTGAAGCCTGGTGGCTTTGTGGCTGAGCCAAGACAGTACTCAGGTTGCAAACAAAGCACTAAAAACTGCTGCTAAAAATACTTTGGAAAACATGGTGAGAAGTGATTTTTTTGCAACTCAAGTTAAATTTGTTCCCCTGGTAGATGACTGAGCAAGAGGTATTATAAAAGTGAAGTAAGGTTCAATACAACAAAATTTTGCTCTTTCCAAATTTGATTTTTTTCATGTCTGATTAGAAATTAATCAATTGATAAAACTTTTAATATTAATGCATCCCACAACCTGATTCATTGAATGGAATAACTAAAAAGCATAATGAATTGATTGGCCCGTGCTGTATATTTTGTCACATAGTAATTAGGTATAATTTCCCACAAGAGATGGAATTTTAAAACCAGACACAAATATTGCAGCAAAATTTGAGAATATAAGCATTGTGCAGTAGAATCCCTTATCTGAGTTTAACGCAACACAAACATACTTAACTAAAATTATCCCCATGTGGAATGGTGATACCATTATGTATCCAGTCAAATATTTGGATTTGGTGATAGCATTTGCTCGACATAGGATAAACCCCAATAAAGAGCCTTGCAATCAAAACAAAACAAAAAAATATACATTAAGTGACTAATCAAAGAAATTACAATCCATGCCTGTTTTGAAACTCAATTTTCTGTCCCTGTGTTTCACTTTACAAAACAATACAGGTGGAGCTAACGAAGGAGCAGGTAGTTCCATGCCTGCTTTCCATCAGATGATTGCAGGGGAATTGCTGTATCCTTTGAAATACAAGTGGCATCTTCTCACCTGCTGAGTTTAATTTCAGAGTCCAGAACTATCATTAACAGAATATTTTTTAAGCTGTGTACTATCTTTCATTCATTCTCAACACTAACAGAAAGCTTTTCTCAAAAGGCAGATGCCTTTAGCTTCCCCTAGAGAAAGCAAATCATCCATCCAAAGGATGCATGAATGGTAGGCATAATGTTCAAACTCTTTTTGGAGTGTTTTAAATGCTGCTTCTTTCATTATGAATGGGAAACATGAACATAGTCTAAATATCAGCATCTGAAGCTATGTCAGAAGTTTCTGAGGTATCTAATCTCTTGCTTAACTTCACAGGCATCCCCTTCTTTAGTGCCACCATTGCTTTTGAGCAAATCAGATCACTAAGGTAGCTAAAAAGCATGTCCAGGAAACATGTTCTACCAGATCATTTGCATGTGCAGGAGATACATTTTTCATATCCATTCCTGTATAAACAGGATTTAGATTCAATTTATTTTTAGATTTACCAAAACATAAGCATGAAAAGGAGAACAGGATTAGAACTGAACTATGTCAGCCTTGTAGTCCAGATCACCTCCAAAGTCTAGGTCAGCTCATATGAGAATAAAAATTACATTATTCAGCTCTTACTAGCTAGTCAGTAGAAATAAAAACCTTTCCTAATGTCATCTCACTCTTTATTGATTCTTCTCCTCTTGTCCCCTTTTCAGTCCCAGCTCTCCCTTACATAAGCATAATCAAATTACAAGAGCACTATCTGATCAAATTCTACTTTGCCCATTCTCGGCTTCATCTCTATTATTAGAGTCTCCCCAGTGCCTTTAATTTAATGAAAAGCCCTGCAGCCTAAATGTCATTGCTATTCCAGATTCCTATTTTAAATCTTCAGGCCCTGCAAGGCCTCACAGAAGGCACTACATGAGCTGGGTGGAGCATGCACCAGAATGCAGGTCTGAAGAACTTAAGAGCAGATCCAATACCTGAGCAACAACTCTCTAAAGACAGGAGAGCAAAGCAGCAGTGTGTTTGTCTCAACAGGGGTGCATGAAGTATGGAAGAAAGGTGAGATGGTTGCAAATGATACTTGGTCTTAAGCAAAGCCAAAAAGGTTAAATCTCTTGTGTATTTTTTTTTATTATTGAGTTTTAAATAGCTTTATGAAAGTGTGGGATTTTTTCTAACCTTTGGGGAAAAATAATTTTGATGTTATAGATTAGCTTTTTTTTTTTTAATTTTTTACCCATAAGACAGAGCTGTGGGCAAAAATTTACACCTGTGGTGAAATGCAGGCTTGATCAGCTGGGTATGGCTCTCAAAATGCCTGGTTTCATTCATATAAACACTCTTACAGTCTTAAATGCACCCAAAAAATACCTGCTAATGCCATCCTTACCTTTGGTACCTAGTTGCACTGGAAAAAAAAAATTACCATTCAATGAAAGCCTTGTCAAAGATGAGATAAAAATGCATCCCGCTGCCTTTTCCTCTGGCAATTTGGACATTCATGTCAAAGTTATGTAAGGGCCAGAGATAAGAAAATCCACATATGGTAATTCATACACCCAGTTTACTACAACATATGGCACAGTATAACATGAACATGTGTTCACTGCCCTCCCCCATTCCTTCTTTCTTTTCTTTTTTTATTTTTTTTTTTTTAATTTGGGAGTCTCATAAGTAATTTCTGAATGTATGGGAAGTTTTATGTGTAAGGAAAGCTCAGCAGCTAGTAAAGAACTTGTTAGAATGGACGAGTAGATTAAATCCACACAGTAATAAGAGAGATGGTTAGCTAGGCTGACTCTTCACAGAATGGTAGTACAAAAGAAAATGGTATTTTTGGTGAGTGCTCACAGTGAGAACAGGCTTCATGGTAGCACCAGTCTTTAGTTCCACTTACTTGAGTGA
Organism: Ploceus nigricollis; assembly: GCA_013399945.1. Lineage (NCBI taxonomy): Eukaryota > Metazoa > Chordata > Aves > Passeriformes > Ploceidae > Ploceus > Ploceus nigricollis. The sequence goes on along the minus strand of VXBC01009531.1, from coordinate 302,125 downwards.
TCAGTTTATAAGGCTGTTTAATGAAAATTGAGTGGCTTTCTGCAGAGCACTTTCAAGAGCAGAAATCTGTTGAGTAGATGGAATTTGAAAGTTCTGCACGTAAGTATATTACATAGGCATCATTTTACATGCACCACTATATGTATCATACGTATCACGTATATGTATATATCTTGCAAGATCACAAAAATTTTGCACATTTTTCCTAATATTTAAGGTGTTTCAATGCTATCTAAAAAAAATGGCATCCAAACATAGAAGGCAACTCATCAGCAGAGCCAGAGGCAACTCCAAAGCATCAACACAACTGCCTGAGGAGACTGCCAAGAAGCCAGCTGCTGCTACTGGAAAATCTTCCAAAGCTTTGCATCTGTGTCCTGTTACTGCTGTCCAAAAACATCCACCACAGTAAATGAAAACAATAATGATAATTAAAAAAAAAAATAAAAAATCCATCTTTGTTGTGAAAAACTCATGTTACATAACACACTGTATGCACCAGGGCAAGTTGTATCTTTTCTCCCAGATATTCCTGTACTCTAATATTGCAGTGTGTTGCTCCTGACTTGCCTCTGGTGCCTTCCATGAACTTGCAACATCTGAGCAGTTGAAACATTAAGGAAGCAATTTAGGAACATAATAATGGGCGTGTAGTGGCATTTTAGACACCTAGATCCCAGCTGCCTGAAGGACACTGTTGTCCAAAAGGTTATGCAGATGTTTAAAATCACTTGAGACTGTTAAATACAGTCCCCTCTCAAATAGCTGTCATGTGCTTTAGCAACAACAGCAAAGTTAGACTTTATGCAAGATATTTTTATAGGATTTAGAAGTAAAAGCAGCTCTCTGACTTGCCCCTTCTCAGTGTGCTCTTGAGTTTCTGGATCAGTATAGTTGCAAAATGTAATTATAGTCAGGCTAAATACTGAGACGGGATTCACTTGTTCTACCTATTAAGCAGTAAAATTTCTCCTCTAAATATAGAAATAGAAATTCAAGCAATTAGAAAAAAGTCCTTTCAAAGAATGTTTCTGCAAATTACCTCAGGCTGAGTTTGTTGTTACTAAGGCTGACAGATGACCTGATAGCTTTTTCATTATCATTCTTTGGAAATTATTGAAATAGTTCAAATGATGAATGACTGATCAATGGATGAATACCCAGAAAGTTGCAATGGGATATGCTGAACAGGCTCTGAGTCCTTCTGGTACCTGTGATCTACAGCTGTGCAAGACTCACCAAAGCAGTATTTAATCTACCTCCATGTGGAATCCTTAAAAAAAAGTTTAAAAATCTATCAAACCAAGCGAATATCACCAATAATAAAAATCCGCATGAACTGAAAATGTACTTTTGTGAGTAGTTTTATTTTCCTCAAGTGAGGTAAGTTCTCTCTTTTGAAGCACTGTCTTTTCTTTATATTGTTGGAAAGCTAGACAAGATTAAGGGATGAACAAAATCTGTGGTGTAAATGAAATAGAATTAGCAATAAAAACATGTCCTCAGAGAAAGTTCAAGGATTTTTTAATGCTGAAGAAGAGGATTTTTTCCTGCAGAACACAGAGCTAGAAAAATGCTCTCGAGTTACAGGTTGTTCAAAGAGAACATTTGTTTATGCAAACATTGGCAATTCTGTTTCATGAGGTTTAAAAGTTGAGTTGTGAGTCTGCAGCACATGGAGATGAGGGTTCTAGATGGAAACATATCTGGCTTAGTTTGGTTCAGCAGTCTCCATGGGGAGCCTCAGTAATGTGAAGCAGTGTCAAGCATTTGAAAAAGCCCATACTTGTAATGTTGATTAGGATGGCAGTCTTTATGTTAGGTACTTTAGGAATAATTTAACCAATCCTTGAAAAGCTACAGAAAATCTGAAGGACATCTTTTCTTGGGGTTAAGGTTCCAGTTTATTGCTTTTTCCTTCCATATGGAGACTACAGGCAACTTTCATAAATGGCTGAAACTAAAATAATTCCCAAGTGAAGCTTTTTTAAAATTTTGAGATTTTATGCAAACTGGATTAGTTTTAGGTTCTCAAATACTAGCTCATTGAATGATTTATTCTAAACAAGGCTATCCTTTCCCCTGCCACCCCCCAGATATTTGTAGTATTTGAGAAAGGGTTTTAAATGAGCCTTTTAAAATACTGCATTATGTTTCTTGAAGCTTCACTGTGAAGTTTGATGAGCGGAGGAACAGTGATTAATTGTAGTTTGCTGTCTTGCATTCCAAAATAGCAATTTTCCAATTTAAATCTCTTGCATATTTTGGTAAGAGTGTAATTTATATTCTCCCTCCTGTGACTTCCCAAGTTAAGACACGATTTAGATATAATTCCACAATATTAGAATTGGGGAAAATGAAGCTCTTTTGACTGAATATTCAAGCAAAGAATGTGTTTTGGGCTATGCCATAAATCATGCTTGTCAGATCTTTCAAAGGAATTATTCTGTACAACTACCTTGTCTATTATTTAGAAAGCACAGACACTGAACAAGATAATTCAGCAGTACCGTATCTGATTTACATATGGTTGTCTCCCTTTAATCTCTGGCTTTGAAAGCACCATCTATTTTCAATTTAACTTCAAAATTGTTAAATTTTATTTTGATTGCCTCATAATTGCACTGCATGTGCATATTTAGAGCCTTTTGGGCTTCTACTCAAAGATGATCTGGGGGTTTGATGATAACTAATGAACCATGGCAACCAAGTGGTGCTGAACTCTTGTATTCAAGACACATAACTCACCATGAAATTACTGACACTTTAGGTTAGGCTGCTCTCTTGTTCTAAACATTTCTCAGGAAATTTTCTAATGGAAATCTTTTATGGAACCAAGAGACTAATTCACAATAGACAATCAAGCATAAGGAACCAATCTTCCAACTTGTTCCAGAATATTACATTTCAAGTAAATGTAATTTACATGTACATTAATTCCCAACCCTGCCACTGGAACCTCCATGTCAAAAAGTTACCTATGAACCACTTTCCCACAGAAATACTTTTCAACAGAAATGTTTGTTTTCAAGTCATTTATATTAAGAAACATCACATTTTTATATGGCAGATGGAAAGCTGAAAAAATAAACTGGTAAGTGAAATCCAGTTGAAAACCTAAGAATTTAAATATGCAACTATGGTGCAGATTTCTTTGTTTATAAAGTTTAGAAGATGATTATTTTGATTACGTAAACCACTACTTACAAAATGAAATATCAATTTGCAAAACAAAAAAACAATGAAAAATCAACCAAAAAAAAAAAAAACAAACAAAAAAACCAAAACAAAAAAAAAAAAGGAGAAAAATATATGAAAAAAGTAGGAGTTGTTCTACATTGGAAAAAGCAAATCATTGCTAAAACAGAGATAGATTGAGATTTGAGACAATTCTTACTGTAGAACTTTATTGAAGTGGAAAGATGAAAATGGTAGTACTCACCATCAGGAAAGCTTAAATTGGGAAAATACTTTGGAATATGTGTCAATAGTATGTATATGACCTGTATTAATAATAATTAGGGTACCTGTCCAGAAATTACCACTTAATTATTTACTTTAAGAATTAAAGACATACGGTTTTGTGTAGCATTGCAACTTGAGCTATGAACTGCCCTCTAAAATTATAATTGCAACACGAAAGAGACACTTAAGTGAATCTGTTTTGTGAAATCAAAAATATATGTGGCAAAATATGCTTCAGACTGGACTGTACAGATTATTTGGGTCCACACATAAATGCAGGTTTGACTAAAGAACCTGGGCACCAACAGGGTTCAACAGTAACCTCATCAATTTGTTTAATGTTAGCTGGATTTACTTGTATAAATTGTAATCACACCTTTGATTGAGACTCATAAATCCATTTATTAGCACTTCTGTCTCAGGTGATTTAAACACTAAAGCAAAACTCAGTGGGATGCAGGCATCTGAGACACATAAAACTTGAAAAAAAAATTCTAAAAGTTGATTTTGATAGCCAAATAAAAATTTAAAGGTGAATCAAGAAACATAAGTAGGATTTTGCAAATATTTAAGTATTTACTATTAAATCTGTTGGAGTCTGGTTCTTTGAAAAATCTCACTAGGTATCTATAAGCATCTTTAAATCCATAAGTATACTTATTTTTCTCTCTACCCCCTCTCTATTCAAAAATATAGGAAGGCCTGAAGTGGTTTCCCACTTGGAATGATTAATCTCTCTATGTACTGATTGTTATTTCCTAATAAGCATTAATAAGCCCCAAGAAGACTGTTCCAAGGGCTTGTAAAAATAATAATAAAAGCAAAGATTTTCATTTGTAAAGACCAGACTGCACCAAACAGCAAATGTTTCATTCCCAGCTTAGTATTTAACTCCTGTTTCGTATAGTCAATGGCCTCAATGTAAATCTTCAGGACTACATTTTGATATTTTTAAAATGCTTCTAAATACTACTTCTTGGGGGTGTGGGTTGGCGGGGAGGGGGGAGTTGACTCTTCTTTTAATACTTTTTGCTGTAGCCTCTTTCTTCTGTATAAAAGCCAAGCCCTTTTATTTAACACAGGGAAAAAGCACAGCTCAGTTCTTTCAGTCACTGAATACTCCTCTTTTTGAACACATGCTCCCTTGTGACACAGGCTGCATCACGAGCTCACTTGTTAAAGTCCTGGCACTCTGTTATTCACCATAAGCTGTGGAAATGCCACTAATTACTCCATTAGCCTCTGTTCTGTAAGTAAAATGTCAATTTTCTGCACCTCCACATGTTTCTGATATGCATCTAAGGGGTGCTAGGAGCTTGGTTTAGAAAAAAAATAAATGAGGCAAAGACTCATCAAACAGACTCATCATCTGGAGAGTCTGTTTTGACCTTTTTAATTTTCCTTCAAGTGGACATATGTATTTACATCATGAATACATCTAACTTTGAGCAATCATTAGCCAAACAGGGATATCCTTCCAGCAAAATCAATTCCTTACTGTTTGCCTAGGTGTCACAGCACAATGCAGTGATATCTGAATGTCCCCACCACTATTGTGGGCAACAGAGGCAAGAATTATGTTTTTCCTTCCACCTTACAAAAAATGCCAAATGTATATGCAGAAGAAAAGTTAATTACACTGACAAAAAGAATAGTGAAATGTATTTGTTGGTTGATGGAAACCTAAAATTAAGCAAAAAACCATGAATGATTTCTTTCCTGAAAGCTGCAGAGTACACCTCCCACTAGCAGTTTTGGGAATTTTTTCTGTACTGTTCTAAAACTGATAAATAATGGAGGTCACTTTGCAACACAATTTTCTATACTGGAAGTTTCCTGATTGCATATGTCTTCATACAGTAGTATCCAGTTCAATCCTTCTTGGTGTCTTCAGGTGAAAGCATAATCCAAAAGAACTGGCCACCAAAATAAATAGAGCAGAAAAGCAAAATGATGAAATGGTAAGGCATATACATCTACCAATTATTCTTGTTGACCATTCCTCAAAGGCAGCATGGGGTTTTTTCCTAAAGAACAATCTCTACCTGTATATGCAAATAGATCACACGTGTGCTTTAACAGACAGTTACAGGAGTGGTTTTTTACTTGCACATACTGTTTTTGATCTACACAAGAGATACATCTAGAGGGAGGGGGGTGTGACCTCACAGCTCAAACAGGTGAGTGCTTTTGTGTAACCACAGAGATCCTCCATGGCACTGCAGATCTACACACCATAATATAAACTGGAGCATCTATCACAGGATGCAAAACTTTCATGGTAGATATTGAAGGAAAAAGCAATTTTTCCTATACTTGCTACAGCTTTATATCACTAATGAAAGAATATGAGGGAACAATCTTGCTATTTTATATCAAAAGAGCTTACTGCCTTCCCCTTGAAGTGTTTGGATATTAATAAATTCTGAAGTCATAGGTAACTAGACAGGCACTGTATAGAACTTCAGTCGGTGCCTTCTGACGTCAAGGACTTTCTTGATAGTGATAATTATCTTTAAAATATTCCTCCAGGATCTTGAGATTCAACATTTAACTGTGATGGCTTCTGTACTGCACATGGCAGTTGTTCAGGGCAACTGGAAGTCTACTCCCTGAACAGCCACAACCTACTTTTTGTTTCCATTTGATCAACACAGTGGGTGCCAACAAAATCTAAGTTACGTATTAGCATAAATATATTGAGATCTGAAAGGGCTCCTATATACAGCACATGTAAATTATTTACATCTAGTCAGCCCAAGTGACTGCAGACATTGTAAGAAGCACAGCTGCTGCTGGTGCTAGAACCTTGAAGCTGTTTCTTAATATGAATATTCATCATTACTCTCTTAGAAGACTGTAGGGGAAAACAGTCAATAAAAGTATATTCTGTGTTTTGTAATCAGTAAACAATGTAAGCAAAATAGTATGTGGAGGACATAGAGCAGCTGCTCTTTCCAAATGAATGCCTAATTGTGAAATATTTAGACCTCGGCACTATGATTTCCTTAACAATTCTTTTTCTTGTTAGGGTAGATTGGATGTCCTTGTGCTTTATTTAGATTTTCTTTTTTTCTCCTCCACTCACATGTTACCACAGAGTCTAAAGCAAACAATCATGGGACAAAGGATTCAGATAAAGTAACTTCACAATAATGACCTACATTTATACAATGCTTTTTATCCCAGGGCGTCCCTAGGCACCATAGTTACAGCATATGTGGGATTTTCACACTGATAAGCAAAATATACTTATGGCATGCATAGGTAATCCATTTGCCACTGACACTTTGGACTGATGGACAAACCCATAATGTGTGCACCACTGCTTGACTTCTGGCCCTCAGGAAGAAGAGTGGTTTGAGCAAAGCGCACTTTGGAACCTCACCAATGAGCTCCATAATATTACACAAGTTAACATTCCAGAGCTTAGGGCTTGTAGTCAAGCATATAAAGCACATATGGAAGCAAGATTTCCTTGCTGCACAGAGGCTATTCAGTAATTGTGACTGCAGAGGTGAATTCCTAAATCTGTGTGTAGTCTGTGTGTAATCCAGAGCAACTCACCACAGGGATGCCAACCAGCAACAGACATCTGCTTTCATGGCAGCACCTCACAAAATCTGCTCTATAATGAAAACTCTCATCCTTGGAACTCACTATGCCTTTGATCATTCCAGTGTCTGCATTCATAAATACAGTGACCACAGATCTAGCACTTTTTAATAACTTCATTCTTGTTCATTTCATATTGTTGTTCAGAAAAAGATTTGATCTGTTTAAATTATACTCTGGCCTAAGAAACAAATACAAGCAGTTTTATCTGTGCAACAATAAAAAATATAAATTTTACTGTTCCAAGTACCTTCTAAAGCCTCTACAGGGATCAAAAGGTGCTATTATTCCCAAAACCACTTTTTAGTTTCAGAAAATACATTATAGTGTTTAGACAATTTTTTTACAGATCTAAGTGAGAGCACCTAAACACTCTACCAACAAATTAGAAACATAATCTTTCAGCAAAAAAAATTTAGACAATCTACTTATCATTCTCAAAAAGAGAAATTTGCTTATATAACTTCAGGTATTTCAGTGGTAAGGAAATTTTATTTATATTTATAGAACGGAATGCAATTTCTTGGCATTCTAAAATAAGAAATTCAAAAAGTATCATATATATGGTGGTAATTGCTGCATGAATCTTCCCAGCTGAAAAGGTTAAATCTGTACAGCAAGCAAATGTTGATGCTCACCAGGAAAAAACTGGACTGAGGTGTTGAACATCTAAAAGTCAGCTGATCTCAAAGCACAACCACCTTTTTTTTTTTTTACTGAATTCAATCACCAGACTTTATTTATAAGGAAAAAAAGGCTATTGTCACCAGAGACTACATTCTGCAAGACAAAGCTTTTGTATCATTAATATTACTGGGAGCTTTTTGAAAGCTCAAATATCCAGTAAATGGATATTTACTGGGCATCACTTAGCACCACTGATTCACCTCTTGCCATTTTGTTCTCCTAAATCCTATCTACTTATAAAAGTCATGAAAAACTCAGTATATTAAAAGCTGTGATTTCTCAGTACTAATTAATGTTCTATCAACTTTATTATACTGTACATTCTACCCAAAGTGTTTGCAAAGAATAACAGAGACACAGATATAAAACAAGACAGAAAGGGGTAGGACAGAAGCTACAACCAAGTCAACTCATTGTTCTTGATCACATTTTTGTTTTCCCTATACTTACTAAACACTTCAGGCAAGTTTCCCTACTCTATGGGTTCCAATACAATTTCCCATTCAATAGACATGTTAAGTGTCACCTTCTGGATGTTCAAAAGTCAATCCCACAACCCCACTTCTCCTCCCATCGTGCTGGGAGTGACCTTTTTCTTCTGGCATTACTCCTTATGCCCTAGACAATGAGCTCTGCCCTGCACTAAGAATAAAGTCACACTCCCAGCCATCAAGAAACACCACAACAGAATGACAAGTTCCAAGCACAGCAGGCTTTCCATGCTACCGTGGTACAGTGCCAGATGTTCCAATAGATATTTAATGACTATGATATTTCATTTTTATTTATTTAGTCATTGAAAGGAATTATTATTATTATAGATAATTTTCAAATTATTAGTGCAGATCAAATGATGTTTTCCTTCATGTTTTGCTGCTAAATGGTAGCGGCGTAGAACATTTAATACAGCTTTACATCTGCTGTATCTCAAAATGCAACCAAGGAATTAAAAATTAATAAATAATGGGGTTGTCTTGCCTTGACAAAGAAGTATACTGTAGCTCTTCTTTTTTTTTGCTTCAATTTTAAAGAGAATAAATGCTGCAAGGAGTAGGTATCATGAGGAAACAGCTGGATGAAAACCAGAAAGACCACTCAGCCTGAATCTTCTGTAATGAGTTTTAAAGAAGGCCTTTCACATTTTCTATCCTTACAGTTATACTATGCCATTTGGGGGGGTGAGGGGTGGGAATTAAAACATTTCAAGCATGTTTCCCTGGGGGAATAAATTGAGAAAAGAAGAAATATTTCTTTATAATGTCAATCTTTACACACACAATCCATATCATTTTGTTTGTTTGTTTTAAACCCTGGTGATAATAGTTTTAGATTTAGTATTTACTTCAAGAGCTTGGAATGTTTGTATTTGGATAAGCTAAAAACACAGGTTTTTTCTACCTGCAACCAAGTAAAGCCATAGCTACATTTGTTTCCTGAATCTTTTCAAAAGAACATTAATGTATGTCTATGCATAACAAAGATTGTCAATCACTGTGAAGGATAATCTATTGAATGATATAATTTTAACCATTTTAATTTCCTTTACTAACATAAAGCAAATATTTAATTATAACAAGTGGCTAATCTGCTCACACTATTTTGTCTTAAGATTGTGTTCTGGTTTAGAATTTTCATTTTCTGAAAAATAGTTTTTAGCTACCTGTTCCTTATCAGTAACTCTCCTTCTACTATCTTCTTTTCTTTAATCTCTCATGCTTCTGTTCTTTGTTTCTCCCTTTATTTTCACTTTGCCCATCCCTGTTTTTCCTTCTCCACAAAATGTTGTTTTCTAATCTGTCCTATAGAAACTTACAGAAACTTTCTCTGTAGTATTTACAAGCCCTCATTTTCAGGCAGATGTTCTACGCATATGCTGAGGTGCCTTATGATTCAGGGCTTTACAGATGTATAGAATTAAAATTCTCTTAACACTCCTTTGGCATAGCTTATTATAGAGACACAGAGGCTGAGGGGTTCTGACCTCCAAAATATGAAGGATCTCTACAAAGGCAGAGCTGGAATTTAACTGAACCTTTGTTATTTTGCCTTCACAGTTTAAATAGATAATAAACACAGAAAATAAAAAAAGCTTTCTGATACAACACAACTAATGAGAGAATCTGGGTTAAAAGTATATGAAATGCAGAGTGAAAATGCTCTTGAGTATGTCCAAGAAATCACTGGATCACAGAATTGTTAGGGTTGGAAGGGACCTCAGGAAATCATCCAGTCCAACCCCTCTGCCAAGGCAGGGTCACTGGGAGCAGGTGACACAGGAGGGTGTCCAGGTGGGGTTTGAATGTTTCCAGGGAAGGAGACTCCACAGCCTCCCTGGGCAGCTGTGCCAGTGCTCTGCCACTTTCAATGTCAAGTTCTTCCTTGTGCTAAGGTTTTAAAGGTGTAAAAACTTCTTGTGTTTTAGTTTATGGCCTTGTCCTGTCACCGGCCATGAGTGAAAAGACCCTGGCACTTGCCTTTGAGATATTTATATGCAGTAATGAGATCCCCTCTATCTTGTCTTCTCTGGACTAAAAAGGCCCAACTCCTGGGCTGCTCAGAACTAATTTTTCACCAGTTAGAAGAATCTTGACCAAAAAAATTTCAACTTTAACTGCTTACAGTCCATTATGAAATGAGGTAAAAAAAAAAATAGGACTTTAGGCTTACTGAAGAGAAAAACATTTATTTTTAAGCTAAATAGAGCCTCAAGTACAATCAAAGTTGAATTTTAGAAAGAATAAGGTTTAGAAAAATGTTTCTGAACAAAGTGAAATAGTGACCCCATTTTTTAATAAAAAATTCTATTTTCATAGCTAATTACAGATGCCAATTTAGCAGAGTCATTCAAGATGCAAGTTGTTTCATTAAGATAATAAAGAAAGGAAGACAATGATGTAGGATTGTTTAAGATACAGGTTGGCTGATTCTCTCTGCAATTAATGAATGAATTAATTAAACTTGACAAAAACCAAAATGCACTAGACAGCTCATCCAAGACGCAGTCCCAATTCAGCAGATGACTGCAACCCAAAGAGCAGCTGAGGTTACCTGAAAACTAACTGGTCAAAAGAAAACATTTATGCCACTGGGGTTGGGACTTGCACATTTCTGCTTTGATTACAGTCACAAACAAGCTCATTTGAGTGAGTTAAGCACAACTTCAAGTGGAAGAGTTTGGGAGCCAAAGAACCATGGGAACAGAAATCCATCAAACTCACAGTGTCCATTACTTTTTCCTGTGCAGATTTTTCTCACACACAAATTAAGTACCATGGAAGATACTCACCACAGAATTATTGAGTTCCTGCTGCTAGATGTTACACACCTAAGATTAGAATGTTTGTAAATCAGCTGTGGTCTGAGCTCCAAATTTTCTCCAAGTTTGCTGGCTCTGGGCTTGACAGTTTAGATTAACTCTTTCTTTAAACCCCCATTTGAAAAAAAAAAAAAAAAGGATTTAGGTGCTAATTTCTTAGCCCAGTCAGCAGCTAATTAACAATCTGAAAGGAAACATGAAAAAACTGTACTACACAGTGAAAGGGAATGCCTCAAGAGTTTCCAAATATAGTTGTGTTTGCAGGTCTGCCTTATTTTTCGATATTGTTTTTCTATGGCAAAGTTGTTTCAGAACAAACTTCATTAATTTTGCACTGAGAAACACCTCACAGAGATGTTTATCTTTAATTACAGTAATTTCTTGCTCAGACTCATACTTTCTCCAAATGGCAAATTCTTGCTTTGAGTGACAAGTGATTTTGAGTAATTTGAGTGTTTGCAGTAGTCTTCTCACATTCCCTACACAGCTTTGTTTTCCCATTTGTCTTATCTCATACCTATCTACTAAAGGAAACAGAAAGTAGATTAAGGATTTCAACTTTGGCTTTTTTTCATTTCCATAAAAATGATTGCTTATGAATATTGTGGATCTGGGGAGCTACACTTCAGAACTTCACACAAATGTTTTAAGAAAGACACCACCACACCCTCCTGTGAGATTCCAGACAGACATCTATGATAGCAAGGTAAGTAAATAAAATTCCTCCTAATACTTGATAAATGTCCCAAAAACCAGGTGTGCACAGTGTTGAACAGTCAATTGGTGTGCAACACTGACACTCTAATTAAGCCAATTTCAATCAGAGTCAAAATGGCAGTATCATCCAAAAACCAGCAGGTTGATGACAGGTATTGATGACTGACAGGTTTTGATGACAGGTATTGATGACAGGTGTCATCTCACTGAGAGAAAAGCTGGTCATGGTTGTCAGCATTGTGTGACTCCCTGCTGTGTGGAACAGGCTGCCCAGGAAGGGATGCTCCACAGGGGACACCCATCACAATCTTTCCTGCTGGCCACTAGAGACTTTATCTACCTGTTTTTCCCTAAGGCAATATGGACATAGTTATAGGTCATCAGCTTTGTGTCCCTGGAATAAAAAAGGGTTTGTACATGTCCAGCCACCTCAGCTTTGTGTTCTCTGGTTTGTTATACCAGTCCTTAAAACACCTTCTTTATTTACTCTTCATCTGCTACTTAGGAACCATTGTCTACTTCATATTTTCTGCAGAATGGTCAGAAAAAAAAATATTCTAGTACTAATTTGTACTAAGAGGTCACACTCAGGTGGGTAAATTCACATTTCCTCTAGTGCCAAACCCAAGCAGAAATGGTACATGGTGGCAATGAAGTCAGAAGACACAGTAGCAACAAGTGGTGCCCTAGTGCTATTAGACAACATAAAAACAAGCCACATTATTTTAGTATTTATATGATCAGAATGATGATTTGACATGGAAGCAAATTTATTGATTTTTATAGAATTTGCCCTCTGTGGAATCTTTTAAAATATGGAATTTGGCTCCTTTTTGTGGCAATAACCTTTTGGGGTGAGTATCTTGGTTGATGTTTCCTATAAACTCCAGAAGGTCATCATTGCAATGTTTTTTGGTTTTTTTTTTTTCCCCCTAGGTCATTCTCAAATTTATCACCTTCAACTTTAACATTTAGGCCCAAAAGATAATAGCAATAAAGACAACAATGGTAATAAAGAGTATGTTTGTCTTGTTCCTTTTTTTAAACTAAGTGGAAGAAGGGAAAGATAAAAGGAAGAAAAATTAGTTATTCTTTCTCTGTTGTGAATGCAGCCATGGGAAACTGCTCCACAGGTCGTGAGACTTAAATTACAAAGGCTGAAGGCTGGTTTCAGTCACCTCACATCAGAGCACATGTCTGCACTTGTAAATTTATATTCTCCCCTCAGTTTACAGAAGGCTGCCTGAGATCAACAGCATCTTTTGATCTCCCTGAAAGTCACCTGTCTCTAGGTAGGGACACCACACATACAGAGTCATCTCTGTTCCTCTCCAGTGTCCTGCTGTTTTAGTCTTTCAGTTGTTTCCAATCCATCTTTTAGAGATACACACAAACATGCTCTTCCCAGCCAGCTCAGCAAGCTGTCCTACCTGGAAAGCACAGAATGTGTCTCTGAAATGGCTTTTTAACAAGTTTCACAAGGATGCAAAATTGCCTAAAAACGATGCTGTCGATGGTCAGATGGAGCTGCCCACAACAGGCACCTGGAGCTGACATGCAACTGCCTCAAGCTAGGGAAAGCAAATTTGAGAATAAAGCATCTCTTGGAGAGCAATTGCCCGTGTGTGTTCCCACTGTGAGAGATTCACATTTGTGAAAAACAAAATCTTGGCAGGCAACCCCTTGATGTGCAGAAATTTGCAAATCGTTTCAGTCTAAGCAATTTTCCCATCCTTACCAGAGAGCACTAGGGCTGCAATTGTACTCTGATAATCATAGCTACTGAATTCTAAGCAAAATGAAATTTCAGCACAGAGTCAACACTGCTAAATCCTAAAATGCTTAAGAGAAATGGCATTTAATTAAAATATCCAGAACTTTTGTAGCTAATGCATCAAATTTTGTATACTAGAAACTTAAACCCAGGATTAATGGAAGTTTTAAATAGGGATTAAACAATATGAAGGTCTGGCATTATTCTGATAAGACTGTAAAACACAGCAGTGCACCTCCACCCTGCCCCTCACCAAAATGTGAGATTAGGATAAGTGATACTACGTACTCTTTACTTTCATATCTCTCTTTAGATATCTCACTGGTTAAGAAACAAAAGCTTGCCCAGGAATAAAGGTAAAAAGAGGGTTTAAGTGTCAATATTTCCTAACAATAAGTGCAATCATTCAGCACATTTCTAGCACTCCCCAGAAAACATCTGGTCTCACAAATAGTGAAAAGTGAATGAGTTCGATCATGAGTTTATCCCAGCATGGCAAAACCTCTGATCTAATCATGACACTAAGATCAAAATGAGAAAAAAAAAATCACAGCAGAATAACATAAAATAGAGCATGCTGTGAGAGAGTCTGAACTGGCTTAGTGAGCTAAGAGAATTGCTAATTTATTAGGTAAAATTTCCTTGCCTCACACAGCACAAGTTACTCTCAGCCTCTTTCTAGAGTTTAGAAACAAGTAGGGAAAGAGCAGGGTATGAGTTACACAAACTCTTACAAGCACATGATAGCTCACCTTGTTGCAGTCTTGGGAAACAGACCAAAGCCTAGACATTGATATGAATTTGAGCAATCAAATCACCTGAAAATTCTGTCTGTTTGAACAAATTGCTGCATGTGACTGATATAAACCCATTCCTTGCAAGACTGAGGTGGAGATTTACCTATTTTCAAACTAATCCTAAAATATCAATAGAAAACACTGCTCTCTTGACTTGTTCACTTTCTCCAGAATGGAAATTAGAGTAGTTTTGGATTAATTTTGTAGAATTAAGCTTGTCAGGTGGGTAACACAAGCACAGATTTCAAGTATGAAGAAGAGTCCAATGGAATGGAAACAGCTTACTCAAAATCTGAATGGAGCTTCAGCTTTTTGCATGAGATGATCAGGTTCACAGAGGATCCACAGACCTCTATATGTCTCCAAAAGGGAAAAAAAAAAAAATCAATCCAGGATGTTAACATAGTTAAATTGTTCTTTTTTCATGTTAGATTTCTGGGGTCTTGAAACCTTTTATAAGAAATGCTTCTCCTACCCACTCTCTATTTCTAATGGTTTTCCCACAAAGTGCTACCCACCATCTCCTATTATTTTTTTTTCCTTATAATTTAAGTGTTTTCCAAATTTCTAGTCAACAGTAGCATTATGGAAGATAAGCAACTAATGATCAATTTTTAAAAGATTACAGGGCTTAAGCCTTAGAGACAGGACACAATAGCATGCAGTACATAATTTTATCTGTGAGACACCCATTTTCTATCATTAAACTACACTATATAAAAGGAAAAAGTACAGTTCTGTAAGCACAGTTATTTCAGCAAACAAACACTCAAGGATTTTTAAGGTGCAAAAAAAAGAAATTGCAAAATCATATGCCATAAGGCTCTAACCATGCTAGAAAAATAAAACCAAAGTCTTGCAGAATATTGTTTTAGTTAAGGAGTGGTAGTTGTAGGATGTCTGAATGCATACAGGCACCAGCTTCCTAATGATTAGCACAGTTTCATTGACAGGCTCGGCTGCAGAATCACAAAGCAAACATAAATTGCAGCAAATTAGCAGAAGATTTTTTTCCTCTCAAGAAGGAAGTTTAATGGATGTTTTGCCTGAGGAGCTGATTTCAATGGCATCTCAGCAGACGAGGCTGCACTGCCAGGAACCACAGGAGCGTACAGTAAATTTAATAATGGCCCTACGCCACAGCATGGTTTATACAGCTACACAGCAGATCCCCAGTCAGACACAGGCTCTGCACATTCAGCACAGGAAACTCAGCATTTCAGAGCCATGAGGGCCTGGGTCTCATTAGGCCGAGATAGAACTTGTGGCTGTCTACAAAGGTAGCTGCCTCTTAAAAACTCCTATTACTTCCAATGAATTTAACATAGTTTTACCCAAAAATTCCATCACGGTGGAATTTAGCCCCTAAACAGAGTTACTGAAGGATGCCAAAAGGAAAGGGAGATTTGGAAATATTTGAGAAAATATAAAAATGAAGAAAATATAATATCAGGAAGACTTTTTACTACATCCGATTGATCACCAAATTCATCTCTCCCAATTTAAACACACAAAATGGAATATCAACTTCATGGGTCAAAAATGTGAATTAAAAAAAAAAACAAAAAAAACCAAAAAACCAACAAACATAGCCATGCCAGGAATACTGATATCATAGCATGCCATTTGGTTACAATTGACAATATTTGCCAGTCTCCATTCTGGAGCATTTTAATTTACTCATGGCAAACTGACACTCAGATAGGTAGAAAAAATTATTTCCTCGTTTTAAAATCAGCAGAGAAATTGCTTCCAATCTGATCTGTACAATTGACTAACCCCAGCATAAACACAGGGCAAATATCAGCACTGAAAGAGTTTTCAGAGGTGATGCTTAATCATGATAGCCACAATATCTTTGCTTGCTTATTTTGCCATCTGCAGAATTGATAAATATGTTCTCATAAATAAATTTATTGATCTCTCTCGCAAACATTAATATGAACAGATGTCAAACATATCCATTTGGGATGCTCTAAAACCTTCTGGGAAAAAGTGCACATAAAAATAGGCACTGAAGATGAATAAATATTTTGTTATTATCACCATTTTCAAGTGTATCTATCACTAATGAACTCAGACCTCAAAGATCATTATATACTTGATATTTTTCTCAAAAAGGTATTATTGCTGCTAGTTTGGAGTGGACAAAAGTGTTCATTGTTATGTTAATGCTTACATGTCCTCTACATGACTGACACATTTTCCTTTAAAAGTTACACTCTTCAATCTGCTGGATACCACTTTCTGTGTCCAACACAACAATAGATCAGATGAAGAGTTTATTTATTTCTGTCCCACTCACATCTTACAGGAATGAGTCCCAAACTCATCCTGCCTGTGCAGGCAGAAGAGCCATTGTGGGTGGTGAGCAGGAGCATGCCTGAGAACCCCAGTAACGACTCAGGTTAACAAAGTCAGAGCCAGAAAAAAACTTGAATTTGAGTCCACACTGTCCTTGAATTGCTTTGCTGTCCTGGAGGCCAGGGGCAGAGGGGACATTTCCTGTTCCAACAGTGCTATTGCATTCTATCTTCTTAAGGTAATTACTCTGGATTTCTTGAGATATACTGGATTTTGACTTAAGGCCTTTTTATGCCATTCCAAGAGGAAAAAATAATAAAGGTTTTAAAGTGCTTGAAAACAGCCTCAAGTCCAGTCATAAATAACTACAGAATTACAACCTAAATGTTTACTAAGATGAGGGAAGAGATAAATCACATTATATCTAAATGGAATAAATATACTAATAAATAGAAGTTTTGGAGCACAGATGGCAGTAGAAATACATGTCATTGCAAATCTTCAAATCTTTTCCTTTTAAAAGCTGATTTAAAGTGAACATAAATGATGACACAATCATATTTTAAGGACAAGTGTAGGTTAAATAATTTACATATATTAAATAGCTAAGCCTTGGCAAAAAAAAAAAAAAAAAAAAAAAGAAAAAGAGGCAGCCTGGACAGGACCATTTATTCTTCATGATCATTAGACATTTTTGTTGCTCTCAGTGGCAGAGCAGTATATGAAGCCTAATTATTATTTTATGTTACTTTCTTCAAAAGTTAAAACATATATATATAAAACTTAAATAGATGTAGGATTTTAGGATAGGATTTAGGGTACTAAAAGCACAGGCAATATGCAGTGACTTCTGCAACCCCACTGGAGTGGATTACCATGGCTCTCCTTTGTGCCTTGGCAGCACAAAGCCAAGATACAATCATGGGATCGCTGCCACCTGCCAGCTCAGGGAGCCAAACCACACGCTCCCACGGAATAGTAAAGGATGTTAGGATTAAAAAGCAGATGAAGCTTAAATCCTAAAGGTCTTCAGGGACTTCTGGGCTGTGTGTTACTCCTTTTATCAATCTGACTTGCCCACAGAGATGAAGGTTCTTCCCAGCCAGAAAAGTCAATCTAATGAAATGCCTGGATTTTCACACAGCTGAACATGTGCAACATGCAACTCGTATCAAACCTCACCTTTGGATTTATAGTTTTTTCATCCTGAAACAGGAAAAAGGAAATAGATGAATTGTTCACATTGTCAACAACCCCAGAAACTCAGATAAGAATTTCACATTAGGATGACATCTCAAATCAGAAGTCAGGAAAAATTTTTTCAAAATGTTGTTATTGGGCCATGGTTATTGGGCCTCTCCCTTTTTTATTCAAAAAAAAACCCAAACAGCTATATTCTAATAGAGTGATTGAAAAAAAAGATTTATTCAGAATCACTTAACAATGGTATGAAGAAATAATTTTAATTATCTCTCAGACTATATTAATCTAGAAGCTTTTGTCTTCATATGAGACCACTTTTATAATTCTTCACATTTTTACTCCCATAAACATACATATTAGAATTAATTGCAGAATATTCACATGAGGGAATAGTATTTACCAATGTATAGATGCTTCTCAATGTTCTTCATATTTCAGTTTAAATAAACCTAAGCATGAACAAGGGCTTGTGTAGAGTTATCCTATGGAGTTCCTTCCCCACACTTTCTATTATTCTTAAAAATTGGAAGGCTTTACACCCTTAATACTTAAGATCACTTAGAACTTTGCTTCAAACTACCCAGAACTGCCCAAAATTTATCAGCTAAGGCTGTACAACTGCCAACACCTATATGCCAGGTTATGATTCCCTACAGCCTTCCACGTCCTTACTACTTCCTGCTTAAGCTTTCTACTTTCAAAAGCTGTTTAACACACAACTCCACCAATATTTACACATCAATATCTTAGTATGGCACAAACTGAGCAATATTAACCTCTGTTCCCAGCATGCCCTCTCCATACTAATTACTTCTGGCATATCAAGTTGAAGATGTAGCTCCACAAGAACTTGGCTTAGGATTCAGAGCTAAGGCCTAAGAAGTTTATAGGTCTGAAATTTGCTCCAAACTTGTCCCCCCCCAAGCCACTACAGTTGTGCTGGTGAGGCTGAATTACATGATGTGACTTAAAAATATCTTCGTCATCACACGTCCACCAACACCCTCATTTTGGAAGGTACATGGGACAAAAAATTTATAGAAACTGAAAAAAATAAATGAAAAGGATTCCTACTCTTAGAGAGCTTCTATGTAGGGTTACATTAAATTTTTCTAGCACCCTATAATGTTTCTACTTAAGATGATGTTCTTGCTCTAAATGTAAAGACCTTTCAAAACTGATATTTTTCAAATTATTTAAATGCAATATTTCGTACAACACAACCTTAACCTTGACTTCATTCTTCCTAGAAAACTGGGCTGAGAAACAAGCTGAAGCAATTCCTTAGACAGCTTATTTATCTTCTGATCAACTAGTTAAAAAAAATATGCAGTGCAGAAACAAAAGAAATATCTTTTCTACATATCTGAAACTCCAATACACTGCATTTTTGTTATAGGTTTATGAATCAGCTTTTCTCTGTTGTCTGGCATACAGTAGCATACACAGGAAAAGGTTAATCTTCAGAGAAAATATCATCTCTTGGCTCTGTGCATTTGTTGGAGTCACACAAGCTTTCTTTGAACTTGCTTGTCATCCCAGTAAAGCTGCTTTAAGTAGCTCAAATTAAATATCACTAGTATTACAGGTTGGCAGCAAGTAGAGAAAAGCTTTGGGGTAAAATTTCAGGGGGAAATAGGATTATGTTTGCTCTGTAACATGTCCCCCAAATTAAGATTTTTAAAACTGTTCAGGCCTCAA
Source organism: Ploceus nigricollis (assembly GCA_013399945.1). Taxonomy (NCBI): domain Eukaryota; kingdom Metazoa; phylum Chordata; class Aves; order Passeriformes; family Ploceidae; genus Ploceus; species Ploceus nigricollis. The sequence continues at coordinate 282,546 of VXBC01009531.1, read as the reverse complement.
TTGTACAGAAATTCAATCTACTCAGTTCTGAAAGTATCTGAACTTTATCTGACATGCTACTATTGGTCCAGCTAATTTGGAAACATTTTTCATTTATTCCTGGTAGTGCTTTCAATTACAGAGATACTATCATTTTGAATATTTCCTCCTAGAGAAGACTCCCCCCCAGGGTTTACAAAAGGAAACCTATTAAAATGTGTCCCCATCCTTCTAGCAGGGAAAAAAGACAAGACTGAATAAAACAGGAAAGACTGGAGCTCAGCACTAAATCAAAATGTAGTTGAGGAGCCACACTTGCTACTGGATCAGAGGAAAATTCATGACCACAATCAACCTAAGGCCAAGCTAACATGTTTTGGTGAACCAGAAGATGGAATAAAGAGGAAAAAAAAAAGGAGAGCAGAAAGAATTTCAAATAATTTCAAAATTTCTGGGTTCAGTTTCAAGACTGGGTTTAATACTTGAAGGAGAGGGAAAATGCCATTACCCTCTATATGACTTTGGATTTCCACATATTAGAATCAAGTCATTCAGCTGGTAATTTGAGATTCAAATTGTAACCGAATTTCAGTTTGCTGCTAGAAAGCATCTGTCCTGTCTAAATATCAGAACATTGACCTGATTAGAAGTTTTCTTAAGATTCACAGTATTTAAAAGAGAGAGAATTTTAAAACATCAAAACATTCTGTAGTGAGGACTCCCTTATATGGTAAGGCAGACTCCGAGTTTTAGATGATTTGCAAATGGTATCTGTAAATATTAATGCACTTTGACATTGAATATTGCATATCATACATTTTAAGTGTCTTTTAGTGTGTGGATGTTTACAGTGAAACTATGTGCTTCTGAATATGTCTGTTTTTAACTCAAAATGTGGCTTCATTAAAGGAGAGTGATAACATAAAGCTCAGCAGCGTGATCATTCCCCGAGAATTACCACAAAATTGACATGCATCTTTAACACAAACTTTTAATTGGGTTTGTGGGCACCAAACAGCTTCACAAGCTTTAGCTCTTTTCTACAGTTCCAGCTTTCCAGTACCCAGCCTGGGTATTGACTGCTTTTAATACAGAGTCGTTTTCCCCAGGCTGGGACTTCATTTTGCAGTTGCCTTCATCAAGCAACCAGACACTAAAAACCTCATAAGATTCCTTCACTCCTAGGAGCACTGCTTCCATCAGTATTTTTTTCATACTGTTATTACTGCCTCTGTTACCTTCTTTCATATTATCCTAAAATACCTGATCAGAAAATGGCTACGAAGAATTCCAAACACAACATCAGGACACAAGATCCATGAGGCTCAGTTAAAATGAAATATTGAAGGATCGTAAACATTGCAGGTGACATTGAGAGAATAAGCACCCTTATAGATGCATATGTTAAGAAAAATATGGATATTTCATTTAGATTAACTGCTGCTCAAGTGGAGTGGCAGGCCTAAAGTGGCCAAAACAGGTGCAATGTCTGTGCAGCATGGGAGCAAAATCATGAAAGCTGCAAAAATGCCTGTATAATGCATCCTTTCCTGTGCCTTTAATTTGGATTCTGAAACACCTCAATTTACCTAGATCAGATTCAGGCCATTTTCTTTATTCTGCTTTTAACAGAAAGGTTTTCTTTGCCTAAATCTTCTGCAGGATCTGGCTAAAATGAACACAGAGAAGACTGTGTCAAGAGACTGAGAAAAATCTCATTTCGCAATGAGCACAGGAATGCCTCATGTGTGGAGTTACTTTGAATGTAACCCACCTATGCAGCTGTCAAGCCAGAGCACATGCTGAGGAAGAGCAGGTTGCCTTAGCAACCCCAGTCCTGTTGTAGAGACTTCAGAAAAACGGAATAATTTTATCTTTCTGAAGCACCATTATGCCATTGTGCTTAAATACCTTACACATTAAATAGACATTCATTACCAAACTCTCCATACACACTTTGAGCTATTTTCATAATATGGGTTATAGAAGACTCTGCTTGGGAAAGGTTTTCATCCTCTTTCTCACCATCTGTGACCCTTGCAGCTGTCATCTATTAAAAAAGGGAGCACTTACTCATTGCCTTTTTTGGGGGGTTTGTTGGAGATGAACAACTGACATCATTCCAGAGCTAAAACTTCTCTTCCAGCTGTGCTGTGTATAATGATTAATCTAGCTCAGAAAACAACCAGGTACATAAAATTGATTTTTATATATGATATTGTTAGGATCTTCAGAGAAATCTGGGAGAAGAAATAATGACTGCACTCGACCAGTATGCTTATTATTGTGAAAAGCTTTTGGCTACACAAATTTCAGATCTGAACTGTACATAATATGCCATTAAATTGTAATAATTGAAAGTTCTAGAGAAAGGAATCTAACGATACCCAACAGAACAATTTTAGTTCCATGAGAATATATTTAATTAACTCTTAATTATTTTCACCTTTATGACACTGGAAACACTTCTAGGATTTGATTTACAAAATTATTATGCCATTAATAACAGAAAGATATTATTGACATACCAAAATCCAATTTAATTACTCCCTTGATTCCTCCAGAGGCAGAGAGAAGCTTGCAATTTTCTGACACTATGTTCCATTTTTAATATTGTGAAATAAAAAATATCTCTGAGTAGGCCAGATATGTTGCATAATTGCTTCTGTCTGAGCTACAAGTACAACTATACCAATGTATTTTGGCTACCTTGAAAGTTCTTTTTTGGCTTTTTCTGCATCAAGTATCCCACTTAATACTTTACTTGCTACTCTTTGCTAGAAATATTCTTGCATAATAGAATTTCTACAGTGACTGCCAAACAACTTGCCATTATTTTAATTTTTAAAGGTATAGCTTGCAATGGATTTAAGAAAATGGAAATTCCTGAGCTATTTCAGGAATGGATAGCTCATCTAACTGACCACTCCCGAATTTGAATATAAACAAGAAAAAAATTCTTAAACTTGCTTTCAAATGCTCAAGAAAACCATGCCTATTCACTTACATAATTAATAGATTGATATATCTTAGAAAAAAGCTAAAATTTACATACTTCCAAATTTACATACTGCAAGACCCACATAAAAGATTGGAGAAAAAAAAAACCTAACAGAGTCAGGGCAATAAAGGCTTGAAAAAATGTTGTGATCTATGCATCAAGCTCTATAGATCTTCACTATAGGGAAGCACCATATGCTGCCATATAATATCACAGGGGCTTAACAGTTCAAGGTGAAATCTATCCTGATGAGGTTTCTAATAAAAACAACAAAAAAATAAGTAATCTTGGCTGACAGCCACAGGCAACAGTTTCCTTGCACTTTTTGCAGCTTTTCTAATTCTCCTAAACACCTCAACTTCTCTGCATTTTCAAGACATGTGTAAAGTCCTACTTCCTTTGAATTTTTTACAAATTAGGCCACTGATATTTGCCATCAGAAATTCCAGATGTTCATTGTAGTGAGATATCAGAAAAGATAAGCTGAGCAAATTGAGATTTCTTCAATTAGCTCATTCCACCGTCTTGCCCTGCACTGTAATTTTGTGCACAGCTATATTTATTTCTCATGTGTAAAGTGGGTCTCAGTGGCAAAATAATCATATGAAGTATTTAGACTGGTATGTTTTCAGGGACAAATCTTTTCCATTCTCAGCTACTGGAGATGAAAATCAAATGTGTTTTAAAGTACACTTGAGGAATTTCCTATCCCTTTTCTTAATAGCAGGTTATGTGTTTATTGGTAGCTAGGAGCTACAAAGTCTTAGCCAGGAATATGTAATATTATTTTGGAAAGTACTACTGAGAGTAGACATTATGCTTAGTTCAGCTTTTGGCCACTGGATTAATTAAGCTTCTTTATTTTGTATATATCCTGCTCACAAAAGTAGCATTGAGATAGATCTTACATACTAGGTGTCAAAATGTCCAAAAGATGCACTATCCATACCAGTTAAATCTATTAATAAATGAGAAGGAAATATTTGCAGCAAAATGATTTAAATCCATCCTTTGTGTCACAGTAGACTGATCATACAAAGTGAGTATCACCCTGGTTTGCAATCCAGGAGAAGGAAGACATTGTGAGAGGCAAATGACTACCAAATTCTCAACACATACAAGAGTTCAGAAGATTGTAAAAATTCAGTGACAAATACAAGAGAAAATAATAACTACTCTCATTTTTTACACATGATAAATAAAGTGAGTGTTTTTTTTTCACATGTGTATGCACACATTGAAAACATTAAACAGTGCAAGCCTCAGGATATCCACATATGCTTGTGAGTAATACTGAATTACCTGCCTTGCATCTAGGCTATTACATATTCACAAATTACACGTTCCCAAAGTAGAAGACTCCTGGTTCATTTAGTGTGAGAATGTGCTTGTTTTGATCTGAGCTCTTCAGTGAAGGTGGCTGGTGTTTATCAGGCCACTCATTTAATGCTGAATTCTGACCCAATATTTAGAAGCTTTGTGGTTCAAATTGTACCTCAGTATTACTTAATACTCTCCAAACTCTACAGTAAAGAGAGAATTCGGTTCTTTCTCAAATATCATGTCAAATTCCCTAATATTGGATTCTCTCATAAAGTTTAACTGATGTATTTTTACAGTGTCTTGTTTCTAATATCCTCAGCAACAGCAGGGATATCCACTATTCAATGTGTTCAATGGGAAATAATTAGGATTTGTTTTTTGGGAAACATATATATTTCAGCCCCCAGTGCAGAAAGGGGATTATGAAAGCCAAGACACACTTGGAGTTTAATCTGGCAAAGACAGGTAAAGTCTTAGCTGAAAGGTATATCTGTAATAAAAACAAATATCAAAAAAATCAAACGCTTTTTGTGAAGCCATGTTTATAATACTGACAGAGCTCCCCATTTAAATTAGGGCTTTTGATTTTTTCTTGATAAAAAGTAAAAATAAAATAAAAGAACCTTTTTAAAAGAGTTTTATACTTACAGTGGCTGAGAATGTTGAATTCCTAGCCAGGAGAGACTGCATGGTGAAGCACTAACCCTTCAGAACTGGATTTTAGTGCAAGTGTTGACACAGTGTTAGTTATCATGAGTACCACACCAATACATTATTCCTTTAAGGTAACAGACAGTGTTGAAGCTGCCCTGTAATTTGGCACGGAACACTTCTGTACTAATGCAATATGAAAATGTTATTATGTCTGCTATTTTCCATGCCATAATAGCAGTATTTGTTTCCACAAACATGCCATTACGTTCACTAATATGGCTGTGTTGAAAGACTGCCCGAGTAAAAACCGATGCACACTTACAAAAAGCAGACGATCTCTTATAGATTTGTTTTGCTGTGCCAGAGTTATTTTCAACTCTATTCTTATTTAAAAAAAAAAAGGAAGATGACTTTCCTGAGATACCTTTCACCACATAACCTGCTGTTAGATATGGTTACTATGTTCATGATGTATTTTCTCATTGGACATGCATCCATTTTTAAGAGCAGCCACTAACTGTCCTTTTAGTACAGTCTCTTTGGGATACCACTTGTAGGAAAAACCACTACTGCAAGCTTTACATTAATCAGTGTAATACTTCTGTCCATCATATCTAAAGAGCATTGGTGCCCCAAATCTCTAAGTGTCATACCACATCAAAAGAAAAAAAATATTAACCTGATAGCATATTGGGGTCTAAGCTTGTCCTGCTGTGTTTATCTTCCAGCAGACAGGACACTGCAGCACACTGAAAGTTCCCACCTCTGCCACCATGAAGGCTTAGGGTCTAGAGGCACTTCATACTCACTGGACTACTGAGATTTGCAACTTTTTTAGTTGCTGTTCCTGACTACAGTTTTAAAACTATAGCCTTACACTTAGCTGACCCAGTTCTTTTTCTGTAGGGGTGCATTCCCTAAATTTCTCCTCCTTCCCTAGCAGACACAGAGAGGACACTCTTAGACTAGGAAAGAAAACAATCTGCCTCACATGGTGTTTATTATGAGAGAACTTTAAAAAAAAAAATCTTAATTTTAATTTCCACATATTCACCTCCAATAATACACTGAACAACACAGGAGTAATAATTAGCTGTTATCACAAAAATTAAAGAAATTTCTTGCACAATGAAATGTATTATAACACTTTCCATGAAACCATTTCTTTCATTATTTCCTCCACACTTCTGGTGTTGGAAATTTAAGACGAAAATGATACAAGTGAAATATTTGCACTGTAAAGCCCAAGAACGATGCATGTCAGATATTCATGCTCTGGGGTTACTATGGGAAATGCATAGAAAGCATCAGTTCAAATGCAGCAAGGTAATTTGTGCACATTTATGCAAATTGCAGATGATACAAAGCTGGGAGGAGTGGTTGGTTGATCAACCAGATGCGTGTGCTGCCGTTCAGAGGGATGCTGACATGCTGGAGAAGTGCACTGACAAGAACCCCCTAAAAAATGCCAAATCCTGCACCTGGGGAGGAATAAACCCTCACATCAGGACAAGCTAGGGCTTGACCAGCTGGAAGGCAGCTTGGCAGAGAGGGATCTGGGCATCCTGATAGTCAGCAAGTTGCACGTGGGTCAGCAATGTGCTCTTGTGGCAAAAAAAGCCCAACACGGGTTGTTGGTGGTAAAATGTTGCAGAATGGCTGAGAGATGTGAGAGATGGTGGTAAAATGTTGCAGAAAGATCGAGAGATGTGATCCTTCCACTCTACTCAGCACTGCTGAGATACATCTGGAGCACTGCCCCCATGTGCTGGGCTTCCCAGTGCAAGAACATGAGAACACAGGAATAAACCTGTGTTTACCCAGCAAAGGGCCACAAAGGCCATCAAGAGCTCTCTCCTCTGAAGAGAGGGTGAGGAAGCAGGGGCTGCTCAGCCAGGAGAAGAGAAGGCTCAGTGGGGACCCATCAATGTTTTGAAATAACTGATGTATGTGAGGTAAAGAAGACAGATTTTTTTTTTAGTGGTGCCCAGTGACAGAACAAGAGGCAATAGGCACAAACAGAAATATATGAAATATCATTTAATCTTTAGGAAAATATTTGTATTGTGAGGGTGAATGAGCACTGTGACAGGTTTCCCAGAGTAGTTATGGAGCCTTCATCTTTGTAGAGGCTGATCCAGACAACCTGTGCAATCTGACTCTGCTCTGAACAGAGGGGTTGGACAGCTCCCCTCTCGCCTTGGCAACTTTACTTCTGCTTAGATATGTCCCCTAAGAACTTGTGGAACAAAACAGAGGTGAGGTATGATGGGTTAAATCCTGTCTGAGTGAAACACCCACCCATCTGAACACCCACTCCCTCTTGTCTGACTGTTTTGTTCCCTCCTCCTTGATCTGTCCAGCATTTTGGCAAGAATGGCACACTTTCTAACTGTGTTTTCATAGAGATACCATCACCTTGGGTAAGGAACGAAGTACTTCTAACTGTTTCTCCTACTACCGCTGACACTTATTTTTAAGTGGTCAGTTGTTGGGGTTTGAGATTAAAAAAAAGTCTCTGTCTATGAGATTGTGACATCTTAAGCACTCCATTTTATATAAAACAGTATAGTCACATGTAAAATGAGCCAAGGGCCTGCCTGAGCAGCAACACTGGGTTAAATCTGAGCTTCTGTCAACCAGTGTTGTTCCACGCACAATCTGCAGTGGAAAGATGCTCAGGAAGGTGCCTACATCCTTCCTGAAGGGGATGCATTTTCAGCAACAAGCAGCTGCTATTCCAGACCTGTCTCTGGAAGGTTTCCTCACATGAAGGGAATTTGTCTTATTTCAGTGCCATGAAGTTTAGTCTGTGGTGTGCAGCCTGGGCCACTTTTCAAAAGCTGTAGTAACATTTCATCACTTCTCTTCCCATTATGCTCTTCCCAAACACAGCAGAGAGCAGGCTCAGAGCATGCAAATGACACTGACAGCATCATTTTTCCTCCTTTCTGGCACATTTACCGCTACGAAAATTCTCTCTTGTTAGATGGGCTTTGCAGATACTTTTTGGTATCTGAACTAATCTAAGGAGCCAAGATAAAGCAGAAACCAAATGTATTATATTTTCTAGACTCTGCATTCTATTACAAAACATCCGTATTGAGGGTAAATTTATATTTCATGCTTGTGATAAAAAAAAAAAAAAACAGTTAAAAAAAGCAATTAAAAAGATTTTTTTCTGGGAATAAAGTAAGTATTTTTAGCAACCAGTTTCTAAAAAAACTCCTTTGCCATCATCAGACATGGCGTATTGTGAAATATCTCAATTGTGTGCAGTCCATGATGTTACTGTATAAATGAGCATTCACAGGTAAATATCTTTCTTAAAAAAGCTCATCAATTTGCCAAATTTATGCATTACCTGTCACCTGAAGAAATAATTAATGGAATATTTCAGGTCCACACAACAATTACTACTAAAAGTTATAAATGGAGTTTTTCCTTTGTTAGATGTTATATCTTCAACTTTGTATTCACAGGTTTTAGTTACTTCTGAAACAACTCAAAAGATCACAAAACAGAAATAACAACATAAAAGCAAAACAGAAACATTTTTCTCTTGTAGTAGGTAGGGGGATGAAACTTTAAAAATGTATGTTTAGCAATATGACTAATCATGTACATTGCTGGGAAGTGCAAACTCATATGCATAAAGTAAACCCAAACCTTTGCTCAAATCATTGAAAGTTTTTCAATACCACATTTCATTTCTGCCATATGAGCAACTGCAGAGAAACAGAATGAGTCCTTTCATCCTTTCCCTAGTTTTCAAACTATGGAACTTTAATGGGAATAAATTATTAGCTTTTGCATACAGTTAATTTCCTAGCCCTGTGATAAACACAATTTAGCCAAAAGCTTTTCAGATTATAAATATTCTGCTGGTTTTGGGTTTGTCCAAGATTGCGTGCCTTGCTGTAGAGTGGAGAACCAGAACAAGACAGAAAAATCCAGAATACTTGACTAGGCAGTTATACAACGCTTCCTATTATCAGTCATTTTTTTTCAGATAAATGTATACAAATAGAAATAAAAATGCCTTAAAGAAATTCCATCTTCTTATGGGTATAAAAATGTGCAACATTTGGATATTACAAATGTAATAAATTAAAACCAAAACTCAGCAACTTACTTTTATCATTTACCGTGGAACATTTTGGCTCTCCATTATTATTCCACCATTACTCCTGCATAATTCTATTTAGATCAATAAGGTTAGGTTGGAATAAAACTATGTTATGAAGCTGGTGAATCAGGACCCTTATTTTTGACACATTTAAGCTTTTCCTGGAAGACCAGATGGTTGCTGCGTGTTATTCAGATGAAATCTAAAAGAACTAAAATATTCAGCATGCTTTTATTATTGGCATATTTAGTGTGTCACCTAAAGAAATCCACAAAGGGAGATAATAAGCCTTCTCAACTGTTTCACAGTAATTATAGCCCTTGTGATAGTGCTACATTAAGATAACAAAATGTAAAACGTGCTTTCAATCAGGGAAAAAAAAATCCATTTGAAATATTTATGCAGGAAAGGGACTGCATCAAACAGGTAACCATCAGTATATTAGACTTGGAATCAAGTGCAACAAAACCAAGTTCTGCCTGTGCTTAATACTGCACATTGTCCAAAACTTATAAAGCATATTCTTTGTTCTTACCACAAGCCTTACAGATTTTCACAGGGTTTACCAGTCCAGTTAAATATCTAATATTAAAACGACATAAAGCTTTAGGCACTTGTTCAAATGTTGGAGGGCTCAGGTTTTCAGAGGGACATTTTTTTCATGTACTTACGGTCATTGCACAGTGGCCCACTGAAGGAGGTCATGCTGCAGTCACAGCTGAATCCATCCCACTGCTGCAGGCACACGCCCTGGTTTGCACAGGAATCCTCTTGGCACGTTGTGCTGGGGCCTAATGAGAACACACAAAAAAGGACTTGCACTTCGTCTCCCAAAGAAAGGCACTTCCCAGTGGGTCACATTGAGTAGCTGCCAACATCTCAAATCAAATGAGCAAAGAGTTACCAAGTCAAACGCACATTAACTCGCTGGTTTTGGAGCAGCATGTAACATTAAAAGGGGGGGGGTTTGCTTTAGTTGTAAGATCACTATGTCAAACACATAAGAATGCACAAAACAGAAGCGGAATTATTCCAGGTACAGTGGGAATGTTAACTTTGTTGTCAGTTATTTGTTAATCTCGTGTCAGACCGTTAACTGGCTAAACGTTGTCTAAAAACTTCATTATTTCTTCCTGTAAATACATTTCAAACAGCAAAGCCAGATGCCACAGGAATCAAAACTCCGGGATATGAAAGACTGGATAATGAAATAGAAAAATGAAAGAAGTTTTAAGAAATAATAAAATGAAGCTACTCTATTACAATTATTTTAATCCCACAAATTATTTTAAATGATTTAGGTCTGAAATTCAGAGCAGTTTGGGATTCTTTGGCTGGAATGTTGACAAGAACAATTCACATGCTTTGGGGATCCCATGCAGGTTCCTTCTAAAAGGGGAAATGCAGAAAATCAGACTACTAATGAACTGGCATGCCAAAATGTGACATACACATGAAAAAAACAAAGCTACTCTATTTCTAGAGAATCATAACTAGACTACTGAAATATAAAGAAATTTCAAAAAGGAATGATCAAAGCACTAAAGCAATCACTATACAAACATATTCAAGACTGAAAGCCTTTATGCAAGCAATTCTGGAAAATGAAGGTTCATTTAGCCCGTTGTTTTAGAGGTGTGAAAGGCAAAACCAGCAACGAAATGAGGCGCTTTAGTTCTGAAATGTACAGAGCATTTATTGCAGAAATCCAACTATGCATTGGGGGTTTCAGTCTTGTTTAATACATACAGGGCTATCTACCTTGCAAATCAGCTTTCATCAATGCAACTTTGTCAGCAAAATAAAAAAAAGCAAAATATAGTAAATGTTAGTAAGCAATATTGAAATGGCAGCAAACACAGAAAAAAACCATTCAGAATAAAGTGCATGCTGCTGTTAAAGAGAGAAAGAAATGCCATATAATGCAAACAAATTAATGCTAATAGCCATAAATCTTCAGGCAAGCCAAAATAAGAAAGCAGTAATTTGCCAGTATTTTACTAGAAATATAATGGTTAATTGAGCTGATGACATGTAATGGGGAAAATTAAAAGTGTGGGGTTTTTTCTTCCTTGGATAGCTATGAATGCATTAACAGAGCAAATGCATGACTGAATCCTGACTAGCCCTTTGTCATGTTCAGATACACTGAATTCAAGAATAATTAACACCATCATCCTCTGTGGTCTGCCTTTTTCTAGGCCTTTCCCTGTGGCTGGTGAATGAAAACTGAAATACAGACTGTGAACCACAGTTTACTATGAGCTCTCACACACATTTCACACTAACTCTTGACACTACAAGGAAAAATTTGGTTCTGGGATTATAAAATTGTCCCAGATTGTTTTGGAGGAGGCACATCAATATCTGTCTGAAATTCCCACAGCCAGTCATTGATGGTAAAAGAGCAAAGCTGGTCCAAAGATTACATAAATAAATTTAAAAATCACACCCCAGAGAGAAATCCTCGTAACTTCTTTTCCATTAGACCTTCAAATATCTCAGTGTGGGATTTTCTTTTGATTTGCTGGTATTTAAAAAAAATCCATATCAATAAGATTTAAGTCAGCTCCATGGCCTCTTCCTCTAAATGAGGCGCAGCTCAAGCTCTAAAGCAGGGCCTGAACAGTCATCAAAGTCACTGAGAGGGAGGGCAGGGTACCCTGCATCCCTGTCTTGGCAAAATTATGACTTCTTTTATTTTCTCCCATTAGGATAATAATAGTAGTATTAGTAGTAATAATAATAATAATAAAAATACCACCACCACCTATAGCTGACTGCAGCAGGCAGACATTAAATAGTGACTCCCTTTTCTTTGGAGTTCTGAGCCCAGAAGTTTAAACATTTGGGCATTACATCACCCTTTCTTGAGCAGAGGATTATAATGACAGAATCCCATAGCTGACAAGACACAATTTTTCTCACCAGATTCTGCTACTCGGAAACTTTACAAAGCTGAAGTGAAAATATCTGTAGGTGTTTAAATGTTATATATTCATGGATTTATTTACACTTTAGTTATGCAATGTTGAATTTCCTCATCTTTGCAAAAGTAGAGCAGAAGTCACAAGGACTTGAAAGTACATAAACTGCAGGACCCTGTAGGCACATTAGGAGGTGCATGTGAAAACACATATTTAGAAAAAAATATAGATACAATCTCGCTAAAAAAGTGAGGGTTTTTTTTTTTGGTATTAAATTGATTCTTAGCACTCTTGGCTTATCTATATTAGTCATTATTCTAAAATTGCCATCAAGACTAGCTTGCATATAAGCATTTATTTTAGCAAAAGTAGGATTATTTTTCCCCAAAGAAAAGAAGACGACTGTTTAATGGTGGTAAATACTATGATATTTACCCTAACAAGTTCATCTTTTCCTATATTTATATATATTGAAGTACTAAGGTAGTTTGTAAAAATACTGCAACACACCCTTATCTAGCACTTTTTCTTTTTTTCATATTCAATTTTTTAAATATTCTAATTTATTCAGTCTTCACTGCAGACTTTTTAATTGACTGAGTTTGTGACCTCCCTTACTTTTGTCCTATGTGAGGGTTTGCATGCAATACATATCACATTAAACATTAGAAACTGGCACATATATGTTTTATAATATATTATGAAAACAAATTTCTTATCTTACCATCAAGAATCTTCATGTATGTAAATACTGTGATTTTTTTTCATGGAGTTCATCTAATACACAAATTACATTTTATATGCACATATACACGGTGCATTTTTCTTATAGCTATATAAAAACTATGGTTGTATCATCCTTTATTTTAAGTGGGAAAAGGAAGTACAATTAATTTGACTGGAGGAAAACTGTGTTGACACAACCTGGCTTTTGGGTTTGCCATTAACAATTGAAAGAGCTAGTTAGCATATTTATCCTTCTAGCTGTTAGCTTCTATCTGCTCTAGTCATTGAAAATTTGTCAAGAAGGTGGATTCTGCCAAGTGTGAATTATGTTTCATGTTCAATGATAGAGATATCTCTCTGCCTGTGGTTGAAGCTTCAAAACGCAAACCTTCCAGCTTGCCACAGCAATCCCATGGGTGGTCTTGCTCAAAATGTTTAATGCACTTATGACCATCAAATTATTGGGAAAAATAATATTTTCAGTAGAAAATCTATTTTTTAAAATTAATTAGAAGTACATTATGGCTTTAGAGTTTGACAGTTTGACAGAAGAGAGAAAAAGATTGGTTGGGGTTTCTTTTCCCCCTGATATGTACCTGAAAGTTGAGGAATTCAATTCCATAAATCTGAAAAATAACAAATCCAAGTGCCTCACTTCTCAGGACAGATTTTCCAGAACCTGATGTCTTAACACTGGGCATATACCAGCTGTCTTTGGGATTGAGATTGGTGGTGACTAATACTTCTGAAATTACTTCTGCTGCTATGTCCTGAGCTCGTTGGATCCGATATCTCAGGCCACTTCCAGGGCTTACACATCCCACGGCAGGGTGAGATTGGTGCAGAGCTCTCAGCTCTGTAAGGATGAAGACAGTCCTGGCTGGACACAACAGCAGAGGTAGGAGCAGCTTGAGGCATGCAAGGGTGTTCTAGGAGGCCCCTGAATTCACAAGTGACCTAAATCATCTTTTAGGCGGCAGAACACTTTTTTGGAAATCTGAATCAATGGTCTGCAAACAAAAGACTGACAGATGGGTCAGACATGAGGACTTGAAGTAAATAAGCGAGATGGAAGAGATAACTTGCAAGGTTAAGACGAAAGGTTGGAAGGGGATATTTCCTTCTGCAGGCAGAAGACTTTTGAGGAGACAGTTCTCTGGGAGCCAGGCAGCACATCTGGTTTGACCAGTTTGTTGTGTCAGGTGATTTTGGTGTCAAAAAAAACTCACTCTCTACCAAAAAGGACAATAGCTTTATGGCCTTTATTAAATTGTTGGTAGCTTTATAAAATCCACCGATAGCTGAAGTTGTGCCAGTGGTTTAAAAGGTGAACTCACACACCAGGCCTGTGGCAATATTTCTTTGAAGTACAGAAAATTCATTTAGGAAATTACATAATTTCAAAAGAAGCTATGAAATGCATAATGGAATTAAGACATACTGTGACTCTCTGGAGGGATGGTGAAGGGATGGAATTGCTAAAACCATTCAGAAAGCAGAATCTAATTTTCTAAACTCAGTGGCGAACTAATACATATTTTTGCACTCGTGAAAGACATATGCAAAATTCCCATCTTCTGTTTTTCTGTAGCTTTAGTGTCTGTTTCTATGTAGTAACAATAGAACTTATATTGCTAACTAGAAGTAGTGGGTAAAGAACAAAAATGTTCCACCTGTCCAAATGCACTGTAGGCACAACAAAAGAGGAGACAGACTTTATCCACCAGGAAGCTTTATCACGTAGAGCTTGAGGAACCCCCAACTCTCCCTGGATTTTTAAAATATCAATTTACATACTTAACAAACCTGATATCAAAATCATTAAGATTCCAACTTGAAATAGATTTTATAATATCATTTGCACATTTTTCTGTCCAGAGAAGAATGGCACTTGAGAGAAGGGAGAACATATAAAATTGAACATAAACACAAAATCCAGAATTATGTGAATAAATTAGATATGCGGGGACAGAAAATGTATTCAAATTATTCCATAAACCATAGTAAAAATAATGTGGGATCAAATGACAGCAGGAAAAATAGCTAGAGATTGACACTCCTGAATCAGAAATACACTTCTTCTAATTCTGTCCTCACTTAAATTTCATGATATACCAGATGAGTCAATAAGGACTAATATTGTGAGATAAAACATATTTGTCTGTTACTGATTTCAGAGAGAAAGGTTCCTGTCAATACTAATCTAAGGGGTGAGCAAAAATACAGAAGATAGTAGATTGGTATTAAAAAGTTTCATAAATTGCATTAAAAGTTTCATAAATTACAACTCAAAATGTCTGCTTTAAAATTGGAATTACTTAGCTAATGTCTCGGCATTAGCTAATGCCCGAGTCTTATGAAGATATAAAGAACTTCATTGAAGCTAATTGTTACTGTTGTTATCATTAATTAAAATACATCAGTAGTAAACAAAACACATGAAAAAAAATCTTGCTACTGGGAAGTAAGGAACCTACATTTAACATTGTGAAGTTAACTCATGTTCTCAGATTAATCTCTGTGCTTTAGGGCAGGCATATGCCTGTCTCCATAATGCTAAAAACCACAGCCTTTATGTAAGAAGGGGTGAAGCAAGATCAATTAGAAGCAGGTAAAATATAGTCTCTTGATATATGGAGTGTAAATATCAAAACAACCCTGCAGGATTGGCACAGTACTTTAACTATGATATATATATATATGTACATATATATATGTGTGTGTGTGTGTGTGTATAAGAAACCAAAAAACAACAAAACCAGCATATTTAATACCTTCACATCCTCTTTCTATTTGGCCATTGCAGAAGAGAGCATCTGAGATGAGATCGGGGAGCCGTCCGTTCAAGTCAACAGATGCAAGGCAGCCTTGGAATCCCTCCTTGGCGTGCACCAGCTTGGGCAAGGATTTAAACATTTCTTTGGCCACTCCTCCAATATACAAATCACCTGGTGAGGAGAAATAAATATTAGATACAAAAAAGAACCAGCAGAGCCTTTGACCCACTTGGCCTTTGTGTGCTGAATGACAGATATGTCCAAAAAATATCTTTTGAAATAAATGTAGAAGAAACCAAACACTGATAACATGTAAGATACTACAGCATTGCAGGACTGTATTTCTTCAAATGTAAATGCAGACTTCATATCTGTAAGGCTGATTTCTTAGAAGTGTTTGGGCATGCTTTCCATGTGTCAGCTCACGTGTTCAGGAAACATGCATTTATTGCATGTTGCATCTATTGCATCGAGGAGGATTAAATCACAGAATACCCATCTAGAAACTCATCTAGCACTGGTGTGCTTCTTCATCTTTTTGTTCAAGTAACTGATATGCAATTTGTTCATATAATTGTTCAGTATTCAGGGAGGCTGGCCACAGACCACGCCAGAGATGGACACTGCACAGTGAGTTAAAAGGCAACACGATCCACCTGAAGTCCATGTATCCAGAATCATCCATTCAGAAGTACACCAAGAAATAAAAGATTGAGGGACACATGAAAGGAGAAACTTAGAGATACCATTGTTAAACAGCAAAATGAGCAACTATCCCCACTGAAACTCATGTGAGAGCAAGGGGAGTTAGATGCCTTTAAAATAGCAATATGAACACTGAGAAAATGGAATTTTGCTGCTGAAAATTATTCTAATGGCAGACACATATAACAAACTGCTTGCTCTGATGAACCTCAGGCAACTTACTCAGGACTGAAAACCAGGGTTTTTCTCCCTTCAAGTAATTCCCAGCTCTGTGATAGACTTACTTTGAAACTACATAACTATAGTTTTCCTCCTCAACAGTAAGGGGAGGATGCTTTTTCCTTTAAAACAATTCAGGCTCTACATTTCTTTCATGTGTTGGGTGTGTCTGGCAGACAGAAAAGTCGCCTTTCAATCCAGCATAACCATAAGAACCTCCCTAAGTATGCCTCAAGTGTCAGCCTGCAGGTTTAACCAGGTGCTTTCCATACCTGCTGCTGAGGACATTCTGCAGAAAAGAACCTGGCTGCTGCTTGGCCAGAGAAGGGAAGCAGGCACAGCACTCTCTGTTTAGGCATTAAATCCTCATTGATGACTTATTTTTTTGCCAGCACAAATTTTCAGCAGTTTACCTGAATAATCTACATTCTAATCTACATTTTTCTTTCCAGAACAACACCCAGTCTGGCTGATTTTGGAGCCTAGGCCACAAGACCTGGTGCTCTAGTGCCAAAGAGTGTTTCTGCATGACCTCAAATGCAAAATTGTTGCTTTCCTAAGTGTTTCCTAAGCTTTGTAGGCAGGTTTTACAGTGACAGAACTCAGAATGTACTGTTGCCACTACCCCATGTGGCCAGTTTTAATCTCCCTCTAATTGGTGTAAATCACAGGTACACCTTTTATGGTTCTCCTGGCATATTTCTTGTTTGAAAAGGAATGCAATTTAGTGCTGCTTGTAATGGTTTACAGTTTACCTGCAAGGAAATAACCTGAAACAAATAAATGTCTGTAAGACTGAGAAAAATCTTTAGTCACTAAATATCATCCCTAAAATTCAACTGCATTTGAATTAGTGAAATAGAGAGAAAATGGAACATGCTCAGGAAAATGCTTATTAACATACAGAATTTATAAGCAAACTAATCAAAAGTCTTAGCAACCTTTGTAGCACCATACATTAGGACACCTCAAACTTTATCCATTCTATGTAGATAATTTGGAAAATAAGATCTTGCTTTCCTCTAGAGCTCTGAGGTGCAATGTAAATCTAATAAATCTGAGGTAAAATGTAAAACATAACATATTAAAATATGGTGATCCATCTGTTCCCAGAAATGGGATCTAATTCATTCACAGCAGAAAAATTCCTGCATTTTTCAATCTGCTGAACTGAAAACAAAGTTAAAACACTTGTGTCATGATAAAGGTTCTTCATCTTTTTCTCAGATGGAACATCTAGAAAGCAAAACCTTTCCAGGTTTCCTGAAGCTTTGTGCCTTCAGTCACTGCCAGCTCAGAATAGAGAGATAATTCATCTCAACTGTTCCTAATAGACTTAAAAGAGGGAAACCATTCCAGAGAATAGTATTAAGAAAATCACTTGTATGATAAAAAAGTTAAACTTGATCTATTGCACATGACACATGTAAGCTCTTTTTAAAATGTACTGTCCAAGCAACCCTTTTAATTCTGTGATTAGTTACATCTTTAAAACCACAACCTTTCAGATTGATCCCCTGCTAATTCCTGATATCCATCTCTCAAACCTATTGAGATTGCTACGTACAGTCATGCAGTAGCTGCCAGCTATGATGGATGGCTAGCAGAAATCCAGGTCAGTGTGCCAACATATAAACTGGAACTCAGAATATTTTCTCCTGAAAATATACATTAGAACACCGCCAATTAGGTATCATATGCAGCAGAGTACAATATATTGAGTCTAAATAAGCTGCATCCCTACAGCTTACTTACAGTACCTCAAGAGTGTTGTTAATTAGACTGATCATTTTATACCATTAAAGGTACAATTTTCACAAATACATGTTCTGGGTAATATTTCAATTTTGTTGATGTTCAAAATAACTTTGAGTTCTGCTTTTAAAAATCAAACATGCATGTAGCTCACACCTAAAACACAAATACATATCTTATGTACTGAGTAGCCATACTGACTATTAGACTTCACCTTTTATAAAGTATATAAAAGTATTTTTGTGACCATGAGGTAATCTTGCCAGATTTAATATCAAATGTTTAATACCATATGTGTTTTGAGTTTGCTGCTGCTGGCATGAAAAGCACTTTCTCTCAGACACAAAATTTTGCTAAGGGATAAGCTCCAGAATTAAAACTCAGATTTTTATTTTTGTTTTAAAGTTAGTTAATTTTTTTCACTTGGTAATTTTTCTTATCTGCCATCAAAAAATGTTTGCATTGTTACTTTTGTTTCAGTTAATCACATGCTACTTTCACGTTCTTCTCAATGAAGAAGTAGTTTCCAACAAAACTCAACCCATTAGACTTTCAGACAAGACAAGATTGCAGAAAATATTGTTAATTAAATTTTACCTCAAACATGTGATGGCTGATATTCAGAAAATATAAAAGATTTTCCCTCTTCCTACTAAAAGAGATCAAAGGAATCAACATACTGCAATACAAATTC
The DNA here is from genome assembly GCA_013399945.1 of Ploceus nigricollis. NCBI lineage: Eukaryota > Metazoa > Chordata > Aves > Passeriformes > Ploceidae > Ploceus > Ploceus nigricollis. Next base: position 263,657 of record VXBC01009531.1, on the reverse strand, counting down.
TCAAGTTTTCTCTTTCTCACTTATGTAAGTACAGCTTCACTACTGGAAATTTTACTCCAGAGCAAATCCCTTGTTTTGTAGCTGCCTACTTACAGGTGTGGAATACATGCAAGTTATTTCGTGAAGTAAGGTACCACAGTTCATCAGATCAATAGTACAAGCTTATGACACTGTGTAAACTGGCTGGAGCCTGAATGCAACACTAATGCTACAATACTATCCACTGAAAATGTGTAATCATAGCTTCTGGAACTAAAGTTCAGCTGTTGCCTTCTTTGTACATGTTCTCTTCTAAAGTTCAGTTTGATTTTTAAATGTATTCCTGAAAACGTCCCATTTTTCTTATATTAAGCCTGATTTTCTTTAATTTATAAAGGAAAATAGCCAATTTACATAAAATATATGCCAATTGTCATAGGCAAAGTTGCAGATAGTAAAGAAATAGGTGAGGTAATAGAGTGACCCAAAATTTCCTTCTGATCACTAGAAAAGCTCCAAATAAAGCAGTTTATTTGAGAGCAGATCTCACAACTCTCCTCTTTTTCTTGTATTAGGAGTGAGTGCACAGATTTATCTCTTTTTTTTTTTTTTTTTTTTGAGTGGGAGGATTTTTTCCTCTCTTTGTTTTTCTGAGGCAAAAAAAAAAAAGCGTGCTTCAGGCATGTTCTCACTGGCACGTTCATGGCAGGCCAGAGGAATCAGCTGGAAGGCAGCACTTTCACTTTCAGAGCTAGACCTGCTCATGGCAATGATGGTGCTGCTCAGCTATGCCATAAGCACTCATAAAGAGAAGATTTTAGTGGGTTTAATTTGCATCTTTTACAGGTACTGCAGATCCTCAGTTATTCCAACAGGATCTTTCCTATTAATCTCTTTTCTGACTTGAGCTGATTTGTGCTTTAATAACAAGGAAATTTAACACAGAAACAAATTGCTAGCTAATAAATTAACCCGAGTTCTCAGTGTATTCATTATTGGAATCACACTTATGCAAAAGCATGCAGAACACCACACAACAGTGAGTCACACACAACTGTTGGTAAAACAAATGCCAAGTCCTCCTGTAATAGCTCATCTTTTTTTATCCCAAGCCTCTGCATTTCTTCAAAATAAGAACTTTGCAAATGCTAAACCAAAGAAATGTAAAACACAGATTGAAGGTGCTGTTCTATTTTCTGACTAAATAACAGAAGGTATTAAGAGTTATTATCTGGCACTAGTGACCTTGCTGACAGGTCACTTCACAGACTTTTCTCCTTTTCTCCATTCCTAAGAATTCTTACATGATATATGCTGGTGGGCAAAAACTATTAACTTCATTTAACAGCTACCATTGTTTTCAAACATAAGTAGAGAGGGAATTGTTTTCCATGTGTTTATGATGGTAACAACATAAGAATACTGCTCAGCTGTGACTGGGGCACCTAGACCCCTTAACAAAGCAGCAGCAGTTTGGTACAGAAGATTTGTGACATCAGGCAACAAATAGTTTAGCCAGGATATAGTTAGACTTCTTTACTCTCCTAAATCTGTGTGCTTTGTGTACATATCTGGTGTTCATTTCTTGAACACCTTTGCTGACAAGAAAGAAAAACCATTCATTCAAATATGGCCCTGTGTGTGACTAAAAAAAGAAAAAAAAATAAGGAGGAAATACAACAGTGGAAGGAATTGTGGCTTGACTTTTTCATAATCCATAAAGACAATATCTCTGGAATATTTTTATGTGCCTGAACAAAAACATCTTCAAATCCATCATTCTCTCCAAGAGCAGACATTCTCTCCCCCAATCTCTTGTTGTGCTGCTGGTTTTAAAAGTGCTTTCAGCTATTCTCCTAATTTCTATTTCATTTTGGAAGTTGCTTTGTCATGTTTCTAACGTCACATTGTACTAAATCACTACCATGGCTAGGATTGAGAGTGCTCCTGTGGTGTACTAGGGTGGTGTTACTTCCCAGGAAGGAGAGGGACAGCCCTGGCATGCCGTGGTGGATTCTGAAAACACAGCAGGCATCTCCACAATTCCTTTATATGACACATGAAAATACAAAGGAACATCTGGCTGTGGTGAAGCCAAGGTGTCAGGCACACTTTTCTCTATATATGCTAGTTCAAAATGATCAAGCATAAAACAGCTTCTTCCCTCAGGCAGGCAAAGACAAAGGAGGACTGCAAAGACTGAGAAATGCCATAGGGAAAGTCTAATCTCAAAAGAAAAAAGTGTTCACTTTATTCCAGTCCCTCCTAAAACAGATGAGCTGCTGCTACCTGATCAATAGAAATCTCTTTGTAGTATCTTAATAATTGCATTACAAACTTCATGGTGGAACTCATCCTAAGACAACCCACACAATCCCAACTCATGGTATTTTTAAGGCAACTAAATTGTGAAAATAAATTACTCTACACAAGCTGAATATGCACTGACTAAAAGAACAGACACCATCCTGGTCGCCAGTCAAGGGCTGTTGTCTCAAATGGAAATGTCAGGCAGACATTCAGATGTCTTTGACATTCACTGAAATATGGGAGCCTGCTTGGCCTTGATGAGCTTCTCACCTCCCCAGTGTACAAAATCACCCACCTTTTGCACATTTACTTTGTGCAATAGGTAGAGAACAGTGGAGCTTTTTCTTTCAAATTTCAGCACACACTTTAGAAAAGGAACTGGGCCTGAATATGGGATGAGTGGTCATTCTAGAGTCTCTTCTCGCCTTCATCAATCCTGAGTAAACATTTGCTCTTTGTTTCACTATCAAAAAAGTGTTTGCTCCTTAAAAAAACATTGATGAGACAAAATTGCTCTTTTTTTTTTCATAAACCAAGAAGCCTGCTGTGATCATAGCCCATTAATAAACAGAAGAACTGTTGACAAAGGCTTAAATGCTGCATCCACACAGCTTCTGCAGCGCATACGCTCCAGCATATGGCTTTCCAAACCCCCTTTGCAGCAGAGAATATTCACTTTGCTGTGCATTCACAGGCTTGCTGGGTGCTAGAGCAAAGCATGACTGAATTTTGTCTACCACTTGCAAGGAAGGGCACTTGAGGGAAGACATGAAAATGTAAACTTAGTGTTTTATGTCCACTTACTCACTTCAAAGAGTCCATTCTGTAGCTTCAGTATTGATTTGTGGTTGATGTCTTTTGGTTTTGATGTGATTTTTTTTTAAAGAAAAATAGTATTTTCAAATATTTTTCCTATTGGAGTGATGAATTCTGTCACTTTTAGACCCTCTCTCACCTAAGGAGAGAAAGGGTGGCTAGTTTACTTGTCCAGGCTCTGCTGAGTTATCTGTCCTTTCAAATACTTCAGGCAAGAGGCGTTTTATGATGTGACAGGTGGTGGCTTTCATCTTTCATATTCTCTATACTGATAACCAAGCAAGGCAAAATGTTTACAGGCAAATACAAAGAAAAAAATAAAGAAGAATTTCTAGGTTAGCAAGTCACTCTTTTGGGAAGGAATATAGAAACTGATCTTTTCACCCCAATTCTACACTGCTTTCAGTATCTTGCCTGAACACCCCATTAAACGTATTAGGAAAAGAAAAAAAAAAAAAGAAATCACCAGCTCTGAAATGCTGACATTGTGGGTTTTCTTCAGGCACCCTTATTGGCACAATAGTACATATTGTAGTTATTTGTCAAGAGAATTGAACTTTGAAGATATTTCTTCCTTTGAGTGATACTTTACTGTTCTTTTTACAATTTCACTGTAGCACTGCCCTGTAGTCAACACTGACAGAAAAAAAAAAGGCAAGGAGAATTAAGAGGTACCAGAAAGAATTTACAGTTGATGGGTGCACCAGGAACCATATCTTTCACTTGCCACCAATTTCCATGGCGGTCCACAGTGGAAATACAGGTGCTGCTCCACCTCCAATCTCCTGATTCCATCACACTACACAGAACTACACTGAAGACTTTCCGCAGCCCCACAAATATTCTTCTGCCAAGAAACTTTTCCTTAAGTGGACAGCTGGATGTGCTGTCCAATTCTGCACCCACCTCTCGGTGCTCAGATTTCATTCTTATTACAATTTGCAACTCAGTTTAGTGCTCCTCAGGGATCACACAAAGGTGCCCATGTTTCACAGGCAAATAAAGCTGTGTCATAGGAAGTGCTGGTGTGTGAGAAACAGCAAACACACAACAATGTCCTCAGGAGATAAGTACTGATAGACAAAAGGAGATATTCAAAAAGTAAGTGCTCACATCTGAAGATTTCTCCAGGTTAAAATCCACCATTTCCCCAACAATCCTGTTCTCAAAACCAATTTTTTTTCCCTCACAAGAAACAGTCTCACAAAAACATTTAACGTTTTTCCTGACAAATTTTCCTCACAGTCCCAGCCACTCTATTTCTCTCTGCTTCTTTTTACCCCCACTAAAGACTAGATGAAGAGCACTGGCATTGAAAAAGATTAAACAGATGTAAAACCAAAGCAGTCTGCTTGTGCAATGGACTGTGAGGAAAGTTGGTGATGCATGTTAAATGGTAAATAATAAAAATCTAATTGCCATATAAATGTGCGTGGCAATCCATCTCCCACATAATCAATGCTAGGCCAATTACTCTGCATGAGGGGGATGGCTGTGGTGGGGAGGTGAGGCATTCAAGCACATCAAATGTCCTTCATTTCTTTCCTGTTCTGACCACTTCTGGAGACTGCACACACCTCAAAAATAGACAGAATCTAACGAAGCTGGCATTTGCATGGCATAGTATATTCAGATCTCCCTTCCTCCTGCTATAGTTTTTTCACTCTCTGCTTTATCAGCCAACGCATGCTCTTAGCAGAGCTTGCTTCCAAAATAGTGAGGAATTCCTTTTCCAACAGACCTACTAGACCTCAGAGATCATTCTCAAAACTCTTCCTTTGGCTAGAGCTAAAGGAAGCTCCACATAAAGCTACCAACCAGCTGAGATGCTAAACATTCTCATTTTGAATGCAGGCCTGCAGAGAGTAATTTTTATATGCTATTTCTTTTGATCAAGACAATCACATTCAGACTCTGAGGATATTCCACGGAGCTGCCTTTTTGTGCAAAAAGGATCGCTCAGTTAAAATACCAAGGTTAATGAGGGTTCACAGCAGCACATTTTAAAGAAAATTTAGGATGTGCTTCTTCACTCTGTGTATCTGTGGGGGGGCTAGGATGCAGTGGATGCATATTTAGTATAAATATGCAGAGGTTTTGGTAAGTCTTAAGAGCATCTATGTTTCCTGTATAATTCTTAACATAACTTTTACTTGGTGTTCCAGAAAGACTTGAAAGAAATTCCACAATTACCAGCAGTAATAACCTGCATGTCCAACAGCTGTAGGAATGAAGGCAAATCCAGTCATATATGTATGACAGACTGAGAAGAACAGGGGGAAAAGAGGCAGAAAACAAAAACCCTTTCACCAGGAACTGATCTGACAGATTATTGCATTGTTGTTGCCTTCATAGTACATGCTCTAGAATATCTTTATTTAGCCTAGAACTACTGGAACAGATTTTTCAATTTTTTTCCCCATCTTATAATTTTGGTAATTTGGATACAATTTCTGAAGGCTTAGAACTATCAAAATTATTTTCACAACCTGGTAGACAGCATGTAAAAAGTGGTAAAAAAAGGAGAGTAAAGGAATTGCCATTAGGCCAGGTTGTCCAATGACCTATTGTTATCTACTCCTAGAACTTTGTTACATAGGAAGATCCAAAGAAGGGCTCTCAGTTTTAAGTGCCTTGTTTATCCTCTGTACAGAGTCTGCTTTCCTTCACTACGAGGAAGACAACAGCTGCATTTGCCATTGTCTCCGCCAATAGGTCACACTGGGGAGATCTATTTGCTGTTGACAGTATTTGGAACTCTGTATTTGGAACAGAACATTATTTCTGCATGGAGAATTCACAGCCCACTGGCAAGGTCATTACATTTAGCTTATGCATGGTTATTTGAGAAATTTAAGCATTAATACTTGCTCATTTGTACAATGTTCTGTGCTTCTAAAAGCTTTGTTTCTCTAGTGATAAAAATATAAAGGATCACTGCTGTTGATAGAGACCTTGCAATGTAGAGAAAAAAATCATATAATGAGGCAACAATAATAACCGCCTCAGTATAAAACAACAGAGAGAAATATCATATAAAATATAAACAATTTCAATTTCCACTGCTGAAACAGGAATTCCTCGTAATGATCAAGACTAATTTAGCTCAGAATGAATAACCTTCTTTGACAGGCAAATGAAATATCAATAGATTAAGGGACTATTGCAAATCATCAATGAATATGCCAGGCTAGTAGATCTACTGATAATTTAGTTAATTGCATTCAAAGTTTACAAGGATGAATTAATTGCCAAGCAAATCTTTATGCACATTGAAGAACTATAATTTGGTGCATTTGTAAAGCCACTGGTGATACCAGATATTAATATAACTACTTTCAGGTGCTTCAGTCTAGTCTGTTTTCATAGTATTGGACAAAACAGCAAGTGAAAAAGCAAACAGATAGAAGCAGCAGCCCTACCTCAAAAGAATAAAGGAAGCCAGGGGCCAGTGAACAGATACAGAAATAAAAGTAAAACAGACAAGAGATCTAGACAGGTTATTTTAATCCAAGTAGGCTGATTCTGATGTGTGCTCTAATATGAATAGCATTTTTTGAGGATGCAGTGATGTAACAGCACAGGAATAACATATGACTTACAATAGGCTCTAAAACTGACATTTGAGAAGGCCACATGAAAGATGATGACAGTGAGACAAGTTGAAATTATGAATGTCAGTTCAAAAAAGCAGGGCTTGACAAATGAAATGATGCACAGGCAGCAAAAGTTAAGCCATAAATGTTGAGCTGTGTAGGATTTTTTTTTCAGAATGGTGATTTCCTTCTAAAAAATATATAGTTAGCTCACTATCAAGATTAGGATAACTGCAGATCATCTTAGAGGATATAGCATATCTGGGAATATATGCTGTGATCTGGAAAGTTTAAAATCAGATTGGATACTGAAGTTCTGAAACTACCAACTCATATAGAAGTTTGTAACTACTTATCGTTCAGTCAAAAATAACTGCAGCAGTCTTTACCTTCTCATTTGGTAAGAGTACTATGTCTCAACTTCTCATTTCAATTTATAAACAATTAAAATGCTAAAATATTTTAATTTTCTGATGAGAAATTTCCAAGAGAATTCTGATTGGATTTTGCAGGGTTTTTTATGCCTGCTGTTTAAAAAAGCGTGTGAAAGCTCTGGGGATTAAAATACTGCCTATATGTGTAGGAGAGAAGCAGGAGGAAGATTAAACCCTAGTAGGTAAGTGGATATTAAAGTGTGCTTAAGGATGTCCTCCTCCTCGGAAGCAGATCATGCATCTTCAAGTACTTATAAAATAAAATAATTTCTGACAGAACTACAGTTTCCCCGACCACATGGGAAAAAATGTGGAGAGGGAAGAGGCATTATAGACATTGTAAAACTCACAGTCCGAGGCAGGGAGACAACATTGCTTGGGCAACAGAGAGGAACAAGGATCACACAATGGTTTGTGTTGGAATGGACCTTAAAGACCATTCTTTTCCAACTCCTTTGCCATGGGCAGGGACACCTTTCACTAGATTAAGTTGCTCAGAGCCATCCAGCCTGGCCTTAAATGTTTCTGGGGATGGGGCATCCACAGCTTCTCTGGGCAACCTGTGCCAATGACTCATCAACCTCACAGTGAAGAATTTCTTCCTAATACCTAACCTAAAACTACTTTTTTCAGTTTGAAGCCATTCCCCCTTATCCTGTCACTACACTCCCTTGTAAAAAAGTTCTTCTCCAGCTTCCTTCCAGGCTTCCTTCAGGAGCTGGAAGCCAAAAATTAGGTCACCCCAAAGCCTTCTCCTTTCCAGACCAAGCAATCCCAACCCTCTTAGCCATTCCTCACAGCAGAGGTGTTCCATCCCTCGGATCATCTTGGTGGCCCTCCTCTGGCCTGGCTCCAGCAGCTCCCTGTCCTTCCTGTGCTGGGAGCCCAGAGCTGGAGGCAATATTCCAGGTGGGGTCCCAGCAGGGCAGATCAGAGGGGCAGAATCCCCTCCCTGCCCTGCTGCCCACGGTGCTCCTGATGCGGCCCAGGACACGTTTGGCTCTCTGGGCTGCCAGCTCAGGTCCAGCCCCCCATCCACCAGCAGCCCCAAGTCCTTTGGGGCAGGGCAGCTCTTGACCTGTTCACCCCCCAGCCTGTGATGACACTGAGGGCTGCCCCATCCCAGGTGCAGCGCCTGCTCTTGGTCTTATTAAACCTCCTAAGAGCACAATGGGCCCACTTCTCCACATTGTCCAGGTCCCTCCGGATGGCATCCTGTCCTCAGGTGTGTCAACCACACCATCCAGCTTGGTGTCATCAGCAAATATGCTGAGGGTGCACTCAATCCCTCTCTCTGTGTCAGTAACAAAGGTATTTAATAACACTGGTGTCAACGAGGACCCCTGAGAGACAACACTTGTCAGTGCTGTCCATCAGGACTTTGAGTTGTTGACCACCACTGGATGCAGCTGTCCAACCACTTTCTTACCCATCATTTAATCCACCTCTCTCCAGTTCAGGGAGAAGGATGTTGCGGGTGACTGTGTGAAAGGTTTTACAGAAGTCCAGATAAATGACATCTGTAATCTTTCCCTTGTCCACCAATGTAGCCACTCCATCAAATAAGTCATTTTCTCTTGTTTTTCTGTGCCCTTTGAGGCTACTCAGACCCCTCAGAACATCAGAGCACAGCATCAAGTACAACCGGCAAGAATTCACCTCCACCCAACTCTTTCAGGCCTTGAATTGCAGCCATGACATCCATCTGAGCTATCCTGAGAGCAGGACAGGGAATCTGCTCATGAAATATATGAAAGGAAATTTGCTGTGTAACTGTGTTGGCAGGCTTGAGCTGCACTGCTTCTGCTGTTCAGACTCATTTATCTTTACAGGTTATTGCTAGAACTATACCTCAGTACACTTTGCTAATTTTCCCTGTGAGGAAAAATAACACAGTTCTTGGAATCCAAACACAGAATTATTTTCACTCATTTATTTGTCCCCAGCTTATAATTTACCCATCTAATTACAGCAATAATTAGGCTGCAGGATGTAATATATGTGCTTCCACAGGTAGCTGCTGAAATTTTACCAGAGGTTATGCAGGGAACCGATGTGTGTGATAATGAACTTTCTGTGTTAAATAGCTAAAATCCTACACCCAAAAGGAAACATATATTGGAAATTCTCACCCATACTCTTATGGCAGCTGTCTGCTCTCCCAGACAACTTCCATGCTGTGCAGGCTCAACAACACAATCTGTGTCATATCTTTGTGCTGAATTCACTGTGTGTTTGCAAAAACCTACATATAGTGGGTTTCTTTTTCTAGGATCAGCTTGGATTTCAAAATCAGAAATCTGGTAACTCTACAATTACTCAGAATGGCTGCAGGTTTCACACTATCTGCACACATTTATATTTTACCTAATGATAACTCTGGTTAAGTAGAACTATTGATACCAGTGGCAGGAAGTGTGAGTTTGCATTTGCTTTGTTGCTAAGGCTAAGACAGTACAGGACAATGACTGTAACTATTTATAGTATATGGAGTGTTTATAGCACAACAGAAACATGCCATTGCAAGAAACACAGACATAAAATAGAAAAGAGGTAACTACAGTAGATAATTTCTACTAAATACTAGGAAGGAAAAACAGTAATGAAAGGCAAATTTTTCTCCCTTTTAGCCTGCTGGGTAAAAAGTATCAGCTTGAATCCCCTCCCAAATCCAACCAAAATTCTCATTATATATATTGTGCCATATTTAAAGGAAGCTGACTGAGAAAAATATAGTACAATACATAAAAAACAATAAAATAAAATGAAGCATACTATAATGAGAGGACAGATCTTGAGGACCTGTGTATGCTAGACCAGTTTTAGAGGTGCTTGCTATATATTCCTGCACTGAACATGTCAGGCTTGTTATTCTTTCACTATCCACATTCCCTGGGTGGTAAATTATAGAAAATCATCTAACACAATTCACCTTACTCACTTCAAATCTCAGTATGGTTTCCTTTTTCATGCTCCTCATTCCTTTTTTTTTTTAATTCCAAAGGAATTCAAGGTTAGAAAACGCGGCAGCTATGGATACAGTTTTACTTCAAAAAGCGCTAAGGCGAAAGTAGCATTTTCAAAGTGCCGCACACAAAGGGATGCTGGATTTAGCAGGCTGTCCTCGCTGCTGAGCCCTGGCAGCGCGTTCGGTGAGATCACAGCGCTCTCTAGTGCCTTCAGCGAGCACATGGAGAGAACTTGAGCCGGAGGAACTTATTTAAAGAACTTTCCTTACATAAGGCAGCACACCAAAGACCCGTTTGAAAAATACGTCAAATAAAATGGCTGTGTTAATTATTAATTTGCAACAGGATTGGTTTTTTGTTGGTTTTTTTATTTTTTTTTCCCTGCCCATGCCTGATTTAACTACTAGGCAAAGAGCCAACATATTAAAAACATACAGATATGCATAAGTAGTACTTGCCATCTTAAGAATGTCAAGGAACAAGCGGGATGCTTTTTCTGCAGCATCAAAAACAATGTTGAAATATTACACTGTATCAATAAAAAATCGATGATGTTTAAAAGAATGCAAACCTGAGAAACAGCATAGCACAAATTTGAAATGCTACTTTAGGAATGGAGTGTGAGCCACCCAAAAAGCTTTATCAGAAATGTCAGGTTTTTAAATAGAAGAATCTCTTATTGAAGATTATGACATAGCAGGATACTGTTTTCACAGTCTTTCTTACAATCTTAATAGCACTTTCAAGTGAGGCAAACATGTAAAATATCACAAAATCCAGCATAATTACCAAGGTCAGCTCATTATCTGTGACTCAGAGACAGTTAAAAGAAAATTCAGCTAGGAATAAGCTCTTGATGGAATATTAATATCTACTTTGAACATCCTGGCTTTTGAAATATCGTATTTCTTTGACTGTTATGGAATTTCAGTTTTCCTGCCAAGAGTCTTTTTAAAGAATCGTAAAATACACACTACATTTCCACATGACCAGAACATACATTCTTATGTCTGATTAGGTAGTCATTATTTTAAAAGTATACCTATACATCCTTTCAAAAAGATATTTTCCTCAGATGCAAATTAGTTTTTCAGAAACCCATCCATAGAACTCATTATTATCACTTATATTAAAATATACATATGTTTATAAAAAATAGATCTTAAGAATCTAGCTGGATTTATAACACGTAGGTTTAGTGCTGGTAACAAAGTTTACCCCACCTGCAGTCGAAATTATGATGCATTATATATTTAGATGAGTATGTTATGCTATTTTTATAACCCATGTTCATGTAAAAGTCGAGCTGTTTACACAGACATTGTAAGCCTCCTTTAGTCCCTCAACTATATTTTGGTTTGTATGGGCCACTTGGTGTTATTGTAATTTCCTACCTTTTTTATTTGTTTTTTAAATTCCCATGGGATCTTCACGTGTTTAAAGTTGTAACTACCTGTGCAGGAGTACTACTAAACTGGCATTGTCAGGTTAAGGTCATGTAATCTCTTGTGATCATACTGATAATTATAAAATAAAAGGTTTCACACAATATTACAAATTTATATGGTACTTTACATCTATGATTTATTCTGTTTATTATTCTAATAAGGGCCATTATGTTAAATAATACAAGAATCACTGTACTTACTTTTTAGATCTAAATTTCTGGCTCCTGCTGTGCTCTGTGTTGTGATTTTAGTGTCAATCTTTACAGTGTGTAGGTTGTTGGTATCCCTTGATATCATGACATTATGCCACTGGTTGTCATTCAGAGGCTTATTAGAACTTCCCTTGATGAGGTTGGCACCGTTTCCCAAGTCAAACACATAGTGTAAATACCTGGGAAAAGAGAAAAAATTGGAAAAGTTTCCTTTTTCTTTACATAGCAAGGGGGCAATAATTATTATGTCTAATATTTTCTATTTGCTTGCACTCCTCAGCAGCGCTGGCTAAACCAGAAGACAGCAATGAATGCCAGATGGGGAAGCAAGTGTGATTCCAAGAAATTGCCGCTCGTTTGGATGAGTTGAGGTGCAGTCTCAAGTTTCTGGAAAGCAACGAGCACTCCATGTACCAAGACATGCATACATACGTAGAGAGAGAGAACAAGAGGGAGGCTACAAACTAGCACTTCTTTGTGGCAAGCACGAGAGAAGTTATACCTATTATTTACTTTCATACATTTCAGGCATCTAGCTTCATCTGAAAGAAAGAGTCACAATAAAGCACATGAAGTTCAACAGGAAGAAACATTTATCGATCACATCTATCCAGTCAGAAAAGAGAGATTTGCATCCTAAACTTCCCCGTGTATTCCTCCTGCACACACATTTCGAATGGACTGGTTTTGTCGTTACGCTAATCCATACATACCCTTTTACTAATTCAACCACAATGAAATCATTTCCATCGCCACTGTTAAAAAGTATCAATCCATCCAGGGAGGTGGTTTTGAACTGGAAAAAAAGGTGCATAGATGTGTACGCTTGTAGCGTGGCCAGTGCAACATAACTTGCTTTTGTTTTAAAGGTTACAGGGTCTGCTATGATGTTCCTGAACCCGAATCTTGCATTTAGCTCACAATAATCGATGTCTCCGTTTTTACATAAGTCGATGTATGCCATGCCATTAAATGTGAGACTCTGTAGATGCCCAATAAAGTTAGAAGGCACAGAAGACAGGTAGCGCCGTTCTGTTATTATTCCTGTTTCTATGTTGTGGAATTCCAGTCGTGTGTGATCGCCAGCCATTTGACCTTTAAACAGCAACAAGAAAACACGTGTTAGTGTCTGAAAGGGGAGGTCAAAGAGCACATCATGTGATTAAGCATCTGCATAATTTTCACACTTTTCAGAATATGCAAGGCCAATTGTTGTCTCCAAAGGGAATTCTTCCAAATTCATCCCAATTACTGGTAAATCCAGGAGCCTTTCCAAAACATTCAGTACATTTGGATGTACTGGATAAGGCCAACAGAAAAATTTCTAAACTGAAACAGTTTACCAGAGTATATTAAACTGCCAACAAAATCCCTCACTTTAGTTACACCTAACCAGATGTGGGGTTTTACTATAAGCAAGTGCAATTACTTAACATGAGGAACACAAAGGCCAATCTCAGAGCTAAACCAACAATATCAGAGTCTCATGAAAGAGAAACAGAACAGCTTGAGGGATTTTATCCCATGTGTTTTGCTTCAATGTGCATGATTTGACTAGCAGTAGGAAGCATTCCTGTTTCAGCTGTCTTAGGTACATTAATGCCAGACCTGCTGCAAAAAGCCCTGTGTGACAAGGGTGCAGAGCTGCTTGAAAGCAACTGGCTTTGTACTGTGGGGATAAACCTTGGGAGAAGGGGCAGAGCCCAAGAGATGGGCAGAGCAGAAAGCCCGCAGGAAGGGTGCATGCCAGTGTTTTGTAATCCTGGAAACAATAAGGGACTTGCTTCTGTCAGAAAGGTGACTGAAAGCAAACCCCACAGCTGCCTTTGAGTTCTCTCTGCCATGCCAGGACCACTGCAGAGCAAGAAGCCTGAAATTTGCTGACTGTAAAGCTAATCTGGAGGAAAGGATCAGCACTGCCAGAGTACACTGCATACAGGTCAGGTAAGTTTTTAAGCTAGTTATTAAATACCTTACCCAGCACATCAAAATCGTGTTCACTGAAGAGTTCCTTTTTCTGACAGAATGTCCAAATTTTTCCATGCTTATTTTAAAGAAGTAGGGCAGTATTTTCACAGGGCTGATTCACGGTCACATTGTGTGGAAAAACAGTTTCTTATTACTAATGAGTTTCACCATTTAATGTACCTTTTGCAAACCATGGCCTAGATTTCCCAGTTCTTAGTTGTTTCATGTCTCTCATGGAGTACACAGAAGGTGAAGAGCAGACCTAGCCAGTCTGGACTAAGTCCTGGCATAAAACAGCTCTAATACAAGTTCTCACAGTGGCAAAGCTGCTGACAAGCCAAGTTCCCTCTGTGCCTCCCCAGATATTCTGTTCCAAGAGACAGTATGAGTGCTGCCCCAGGCTGGACATGCCAGAAGTGGTGCACAAAGCCTGGAGGAGGCTGACACAGCTGTACCTTTGTAGGTGTCATAAGCAAGTGTCTGTGGACATGTGTGTGACAGGGAAAAGACAAGGGAAAAAGAGATGTCGATATCTGAGTTTGCCCAGGGAGATGAATTCATGAGCAGGTTAAGTCACAGCACTGAGATACAAGTACAGGCATCAGTGAAGTTACAGGGAAAATAGCCCTGTAAGTTTTAATACCATTCAGGCACAAAAATTGCTCTAATAATTTATGATAAATATTTACAAGTAGCTTACTTAGCTTCGGGATGAGTTCTGTAGGAGAACTTGTCATTGAACCCCACCTGGGATCTGCACTCACAGGGCTGAGCACTGCAAGAGGCACCTAAAACCCCAGGGACAGTCTTCTTGATGTTCTTGTTTCTAAACATCAGTTCTGAAGATACCACTTTCCCTGACTGCATTAAGCAAAAGTGGGTTCTTCCATGCAGTAATGAGTCAGGGAGCTGTCTTGAAAAATGCCAAATGTATAATTTTTGCTGGGACAAGAGCTGTATATTGGATCACAGCCAAAGAGCTGAGGATCAGGTTTCAGAGAGGAACATTATATATTCCAGTCTTGTATCCCTTCAGATGGCATTCCAATAATGTCATGGCAAAAATCCACCAAGCTTTGGCCTATAGCACAATATCCCCACTGCCTTAAATGTACTTCTTTCTTGAGCACAGTAATAAAAAAGTCCCAGAATCTAGGCTCACATCCCAAATATCCCTCCAACATTTCAGGTCTACAAACATGCAAACAAGACTTGAGATTTCACATAATGCTCCACAGGATTTGTAAATGCAGCAATAAAGTAAAAAAGAATGTAGTTTGTACTTACAAGGTTGGGTGTTTGGGGATTTGTTGTGGTTTTTTTGGGGTTTTTTTGGTTTTGTTTTTTTTTTTTTGGTGGGTTTTTTTTTTTTGTTGTTTGTTTTTTGTGGTGGTGTTTTTTTTTAGTCTGGTTTTTTTTTAAGTTTGTCAGACTTGTGGAAAAACATCATACAAAAGGGCTACTGAATTTCAGTTCATAACCATAAGCTATTCTGTTATCCAAATTTAGTGACCTTCCAACCACTTTTATTTTCTATACAGTCTTAGAAAATAAGGCTCATCAGGGCTGGAAGTATTTAAACTCTTCTATGATGAGTAACTTCTTCAAAACCACTTGCATGGCTTCCAATGAAAGCTAGTTATGACTGAATTATATTATGCATCCATGCACACATCATGGATTTGTCAAAGAGGACCAAGCACAACTCACAAATGAACAAGTGGCATATTATAATCTGTAAAAATTGGCAAGTCAGGCTGAATTATTTAATGTATTTTCCTCCAGCTTAAATTTTCTGGATCTGATGGGGATTCTTTCATATACGGCACAGGAAATGAAATCAAAAAAGGAGAAAAACATGTGGCAGGAGAAAGCTGGAATTTTTAGTAGGAAGTCAGTTTACTTCCTTATTCTCCTCATAAAACTATAATAACCTTTCACATGAAAAATTAATGGGTTGCATTTTAACCAAATTTCTGATTGTTGGAACATCCAAAGAAAAGTTCTAAGCAGTTTAGAACAAGCACACTTTAATCCCATATAGCAACCTTTTCCCTATCCTTTCAGGAAATTCAAAGCTACTACTCATTAAATTCTATCACATGCATTTGAAATTTAAACTTGTAAAGGCTTTCAAAATACTCAGTGTTGAAAAAAACCCAAAACAACCAAAAAACCCCACCCCCCAAAAACAAAAAAAAACCCAAAAATCCTCACCACTTACACAACAATAAACATTTTCTTTGTAGGAAACGTGACATTCATGGAACTAACAGCAGATTACCCATATTTAAAGTTTCCTCTGTGCCTTCTCATATGGCAGTTCCCTCCTCACTGGTGGAGGAGGCCACAGATTGGCCACGCAGACTCCTACAGGGAGTTTAGGAAGCTTAGGATGTCTTTTTCCCTCCAAAACATTGGGGTGAGTTTCTCCTTTTGGATTAATAGCATTAAACATTTGTGCATTATGCAAATGCAGACAAGTTCCATCTTGAAGACCTGAGAGGGAATTCAAGTCAACTGGCCATTTTTGGACTTAGATAATGGGTTGTGGAAAGAATACAAGTGTTGCACCAGAAAGCTGGACCCAGGTTATGTAACCTGCAGTATTTGTAAATTAGAACTCTGGTATGAGTAGCCCAGGAATTGTGCATTTGGATCTTGCACTGGTTTTTGATCTAAACAATTTTCTTTATATTAGAATCTGCCTTGAGTAGCAATTGAAGCAGCAAGATTACAATATTTTTTGGTATACTTCCTCCTATACTATGAAAAAGAAAATAAATTGTTTAGACTGTATATATTCTTGGGAAACTAACTCTAGGCATCCTAACATACACAGACTTCAGTGCTGGAAGATATATTGGTAATTTCTGATTATAGAAAATATGTTCTTGCCGCTATAAGAATTATTTTTCTACCAGTGACAAGACCCTCAGTTCTGCTGAGGTGAAAAGCAGCTATTAAAGAAGTTACACTCCTTTTTAAAAAAAAAAAAAAAAACAACAAAATATTTGTTACCATTTTAACAAAGCCTAGAACCAATGATAAAAGTTGTTTAATGCTACACAAAACTAAAGGATAATTCTAAATAGCTAACAAAAAATTTAGGCACATTCTGCTGCGCAAGGAATCAGGGCCAGAAGCCAGATAAACTGCTATTAACAACATGCATTGTCTTGTATAGGACAAAATCAATGTGTTCTCTATTAACATTTCTGATAATATAAATACATAAATACATTTCTATCATCTGCTAACATACATGTAATTTTTTTTCTCCCACCCCAACTGCTACTTTAGTATTTGAGAAAAACATGCTGCCTAATATATAATTATTGAGGACAGTTGATGCAAGATTCAAACCACAGTAGAATGTCCTTCAAATGTTTATTAAATTCTTTCTTCCATCAGCAGCTTAGAGTTTAGCCCTAACAATTCCAATCACTGTATAAAAACATTCATTTAAGTCAGCACGAAGGTTTTCATTAATTTCAATAGCAACCTTAGAGCAACATTTATAGCAAGTGTGATAACACACTTCTTGTAGCAACATTCCAAGATGCATAACATGAGTTTTGAATCTTACCAGAAAAAAGGGGAAAAAAGCATGTTTCTCTCAGATAAAGCCATTTTACTTCTGTACTATTTTTTTTTGTTTTGTTTTGCTTTGTGCTTCCCCCCAGCAACATGGAATCATGGAATCACAGTGCCACAGTACCTGTCACGGCCTGCTGGTCATCCACCATTAACTTTAAACCTTTTCCTCGCCGCACCACACGCACTGTGTGCCACTCATTATCATTGAGGTTATAGCCAGCAAAAAGGGTTTCTGGGCCTTTGCCTGTAGGACATGCCAAACAGTCATTATGCAGTCTTTACAGCAGTTTACATGTGAACCTCACAGAGTAAGAGAGAAACAGAGACACTGGCTGGGCAAATGTTAAAACTCACCAAAAGTCACATCAAGCAAGAAAATTACCAAGTATAAGCAAAATACAGAGCTACTATATACTGTATACTAGAGAATTATTACATTAACACATTTCTAATGTCTATTTAACTATGTAAACACCTTGGATATGCACCAGGTTTTCATAAATAGGCACAGTCAACATGGATTTAATTATTCACTTTTCAGTCTCATACAGACCTTTAAGAAATAGGATTACTGAGCCAAAAGAACTTCAAGTATGGATTTACAAGACTGGATCTTTGCTCCTTTATTAAAAATAATTTGGTGGAAGATAAAAAGTGGTAAGTGTGTGCATGTATTATATTTTTCTTAATCTATGTCAACCTATCTGTTTGTTTAGCTTCTGTTTATTAGGACTTCTCAGAACATCATCTATTACCTGATCTAGATGATTTGCAAATATTCAGATCCAGTACCTTCTGCTGTTAGCAGATCTTCAAGCCATGCTTTCCTTTTTCATTTAATGGATATAGGGGTTTTTTTGAAATCTGCTATTTTTCTCAGCAGTACAGCAAATGCTTTTTATCCAAATTCTGCATTAGCACAATGTACTTGTGACAACCAAACTATTCACAAACCTAGGAAAAAGGATACCTTTAATGCCCAGGAAAAGATTTCTCATAAGAAAAGGATTATAGAAATTGTTCCATGAACTGTTGACCAAGAAGTGAAAGAGAGAAAGAAAAACCCTGACTTTGTACTGTCATTGATATGAATAGATGATAGACCAAGTGCTGCACGAACAGATTAAAACTGATGTGGTGACTGTCCAAAAGGCAAAGCTAATCTGCAATAAACAAATTACATTCTTGTAAAACAGAGACCTCCCTAGCCTGTTTGTCAGTTCCTGCGGCAGAATAAATGCTGCTGATAACTTAAAGTTGTCAATTAAATTCTGGACTCTTCTGTGCAAAAGAAAAACAGAGCTCCTGCAGCTGGTCCAGAGGAGGGCTACAAAAATGATCAAGGGACAGGAGCATCTCTCTGATGAGGAAAGGATGAAGGACTGGGTCTGTTCAGCTTCAAGAAGAGATGACTGAGAGGGAACCTCAGCAGTGTCTATGAGTATCTGCAGGGAGGGGCCAGAGGATGGACCAGGGTCTGCTCAGTGGTGCTGGGCAGTGGGACAAGAGGCAATGGGCAAGAAATGAGGCTCAGGAAGTTCCACCTGAACATCAGGAAGAAGTTCCTTACTGTGCAGGTGACAGAGCACTGGAGCAGGTTACCCAGATAGGCTGTGGATGTCCCCCCTCCATGGGTATTCAAGAACTATCTGGACACACTCCTCTGCCAGGTGCTCCTGGATGAAGCTGCTTCAGCTGGCAGGTTGGATCAGATGCCCCACTGTGGTTCTTTCCCACACGACCCATCCTGCGATTCAGTATAAGAGACACATTATAAAATAACTTTTCACATAGAAACATTAAGGTTACCCTGAGTCAGACCATTACCTCCACTGTGCCCTTCCAGGTGACTCTATCCCATGTGTCAGTCTTGCTCTGAAAGGGCTATGCAACTAGCCCTGAAACTCTCCCACTTTTCTCTTGGGATTCTTTTCCATCCAGCACAGGCTAACTGTGATGGGTGAGATCTGTTAATAAAATCAAAGCCTAAAATCAAAGCCTCTCTGACTTCAGAACTACACAGAAGGAAAAGGACCCTAAGATCTTGATGTAGCTGTTCAGCATATTGGACAGTTTTCATCTCAGATATTTTCCATCTTCTGTCAGCATTTTTTAAATTGCTGCTGGTTTGTTGCCCTGCTTTTAGATGCAACCTTTGCTATTTTGGGAATGCCGAGGGATCTCTGGGAACAAAAATGCAAAGCAAAGGCAGTCAGAGTCTCATAACGCTGTTTTTCCGTGTCTGTGTTGACACCAAGCTAGGAAAGGTGTTCAAACCCAGCAGCAGCAGATGATCGGGGTCAACTACATGAATCATTCTGTTCCTTAAATGTTTGCTTTCTTTGACAAGAGAAAGACCAGTTTGCATAAAGCTTAAGTGAATAATATTCTCTTTGAATGTGCTGGTATAGATGCAGTGACTAAAACGTTAAGCAATTTCTTTCAGGTACTTCAATGGAAGCAATTCTACCTAGAGTTGGAGACAACAGTCTCCACAACAACAATTAAAAAAAAAAAGAAAAGCTGAAATAACACGAGCAAAATCTTAGTCAATAAGCCTGCCTAGGCATACACCACTAAATATTATTGTAAACATATTCATACTTATTTGTTAGTCCAACCTTCCTTTTTCTTTTTTTTTTAATTTTTAAAGTAGTTGAACCACTTAGTCTCCATTATCTTGCTTCACATCTCTAAAAGACCTAAAAGCATATGCAATTTTAATTTACTCTCACATTAACAACGCTCTGTAGTGTCCCTTTAATGTAGAGGTGCCTCAGTGTATGTGAATATCAAATCCAACTTGGCTGCTCACATTTGCAGGCAAATCTATCTATTCTATGTTAATGGCTGGGGACTTGTAAACTCTTTCTGTTGTAAAATTAAATGCATGTTTTCCTATGCATCAGTCTATTTTCCTTGCAAGACTACTCTGAGTAAAAAAATCAGGTCAGAACTCTGTGTAAGCTGCCTGTTCCCACTGCATGCAATCCAAGAGAGGATTAAGGGGACCCCTGGTGAAAGGGCTTTGAAAAGGACAAACCTTGGTATGACACACCATGGGAGCAGTGCACTGAAAAGAGTTCTGGCCATGGAGAAATTATCCACTAGCATGAAAAAGAGATATTTCCTTCCTGGGGCTGATCTCTAACAGAGAAAAAGGGCTTTTGATTTGTCACAGAGGGTACAAGAAACTACAAAATAGCAAGGCCCAGTGCCCAGGGATTGTGTATCTACCTGTCCCATCATGCTGCTTCTCTGCAAAGTAGGACAGTTTTCCATGGCAGCAGAAGAGGGAGATAAGAAAGGATGGATGCTCACTATTCCTGTGCTAATGCAGTGCTTGTGCTGACTTCCTGGCCAAGGACATGCTTTCACACAGAAAAGCAGCAAATATGATTGTGACCAGAGTATTTGGGAGAAAATTGTCTAAATGCTTAAACACAAAATCATGTAGGAATCCCTTGATATCACAAGACTATCAGAATTGCATAAGAAAACTCTCAACAGACCTTGTTAAATGGCATTGATCATCCTGAAACATAGTGCATATTACTACTTTCCTCACTGACTTTCAATTATATTGACCTAAAATTAATTTAAACATCATATTGAGATCGTAAAGAGTCTTCTGCCTTGGTTATAGTTCTTATGGTGAATCTACTATAAATTTATATCTACTAAATCATTGGCTCTCCAGTCTTGTTCTGACTTTACACTAATCTGACTCCACTTCACTTAAATCACACCTGCAGAAAGTGCTCTTAAATAAATGTATTTAAATAAGAATTGACATACTTCCACCTTTTTTTTTTTGTCAAGGGGCGAGGGGTGTTCTGGGCTTTAAAAAAAAAAATTGTTCTGTATCTCCCACAAGAAGAAAAGTGAGAACCCCAATTAAAAATGTGTGTGTATATATACACACATATATATGTATATATATAAAAATTTGGTTTACATGGACTGATACTATTTTTCCAAATTTATGTCCCTCCACTCCTATTTCCCATACTGTCCTTCCCCTGGAACTCATGTGTCTCTTTCTAGACAGGACATATTTATTTTGCTTCATACACCCAGCCAGCACTGGCTCACTTTCTGAGCTACTGATTCTCTCAGATACGAAAGCCTTAATCATAAACCTTTTCTGTCTCAGACAAGATGCAAACTGGAAAAAAAAATCTACCATCTCCTCTTGCTTAAGTATGAAACTCATTATCAACATCTATGTTCAGCTCTTTTCCTATTTTTAAAGTCTTAAATAACTACCAGATTTTATGCATCCTTAGAGAAAATGGATAGTACCAAATAAAAGAAGCACTGGCACTTTTATGGCCACCACAGTTTGAGTCCATCATGCCAGTAAAATTTCCACTTCCATTTAAAAGCAGATAATTGCTTGCACAAACACCTTTTTACAAAGCAAAATGCAGACTGTGCAGTCAGTCAATACAGGTACAAATCTTGATGGTGCAATTCATTATGAGCTAAAAGACATAAAGCCCCAAACATTCAGGTATATGTTTACTTTGGCATCCAAAGCTGAGCTTACTTTGTTGTCAGCACCTCAGCTGGAACTTAACAGCCCTTTCAAAGTTAAAGGAAAAAAATATGAACGTCCCAAAGGAAAAAAAAAAATCTCATTTCCCATACACTGAATATTCTAAATGTTCTCTGGAGATTTCTATTCTCTTTAGTACCTTGTGAGGAGCTTATTCAGCTTAACTCAAATGCTGAAGATTTGCTGGATTCCAACAAGTCAGTCAATTAACTTTAATATGCACATTTTTTCCTCTTATAGATATCTATCCTGTGGTACTTTACTTTTAACCAACTACTTGAACAGAACTGATGATTTTGAAAGAAGATGATGGTACTCTTGCAGTGTACCAAAACGTGTTCAAAATGAGTTGTCTGAATTTGTTTCTCACAATGCAATCCACCACTACTACTAAGGCATATACCAAAATGCTTGGAGCATTCAATTCTGCCATCAAAATAGATATGAAACATGAAATATAGAAAGAAGCACTGTAAACAGAAACTAGCAAGGGAGGCTGGCTGGTTCAGTGAATGCTATACTAACCAGTGGAACCCAGGCAAATCACTACTATTTATTTATTAGTCAACAAAAGAAAGATCCGTGGTTTCAGCCTGGTTTGGTAATAGAAAACTGTGCATACTACAGCTATCAGTAACAGGACAAAAATACATTTGGACAAGAAGACAAAACCCTGGGATCAATTCAGTTAATAGAGAAAGTTACTTAAGGTCAGGGTTGTCAAGATTTGAGCAAAAACAATAAATATTTTAGGATTCAGCTTGCTATGTATAGACAGCTGTGTGGCTCTGAGAGACACCTAAGAGTGTCATTGTAAATACCTGGTGCACAACAAGAGGACTCTGTGCCATCTCAGTTATCCTGCTTCCAGAGTAAATTTAGCATGCCTCTGATCCAGGCTTGTGTTCCAGCACTCAGCCAGACTCACAGTCACTGTGCAAACCTCACGAGGCATCTGCATTACCTACCAGGCTGCAGCACAAAAGGTTCAGGAGAGGTTCCTCCAGAGCAAGACACAGAAACACAAGACATACAGGGTAAGGCATCTTAACCTTCACTGTCCTTTCTATGGCCGGCTGCCGAAATGTTGTTGGTGTTCCAAAACACTCATTAGCACAGCTGAGCTTAAAAAGTCAATTAATATAGTGAATCAACTGTATTTTAAATGACTGTGCTGGTATCATCCCAAAATTCCCTGGCTAAACACGTTTCTTGCCAACAGAAAAGTTACATTGCCTTTTAAACATCAGAAATGTGTACCAGGTTATCATTTACAACTAATTGATAGGATAACTTGGAAAAAAAATCTAACTGCAAGTCAAAGAAATTCTGTCCACTGTATTTTCTTCCCAACAGACTCATATGGAAAATTCCACAAGAATAGCACATTCACTGAATTGTATCAAGAAAAACATATCAATCTTGCATAGCTTGATCCAAATGCTTCAGCCCACAATAGTTTTATTATAGGCAAAATTGCTTTTGGCAATTTGGGTAATGTATTGGCAGTTAAGGATATTTTTATCCCTTTTTTTTTAAACAAAATTTGACATTTCAGAAATTAAAATGAAGAAGATTGGAGCTGCTAATATCATTCATCAGCCTTCATTCCAGCTGTACAACAGATTTACTCATATTCCTTAGAATAACAAGAATATAATATTAAATATTTCCATCTAGGCATATCTATATTTCTCATACAGAAATGTAGAAAGCTAAACAAGATACTTTTGACAATTCTACTGGCTTCCCCTACACGATCAAACTACAAACAAACTGCATCTAATATTGATCTAGTTCTCTAGCAAGGAGAAACAGCATATACAGTGAATTCACTGGGGAAGAAAAATCCATGGAAGGATATAAAAACAACAAATCCAGGAATCAAGCACCATATCCAGTTCTGAGGGCACAGAGTTTTCATTTGTTTCGTTCTTTTCTCTCTTTTCTCTAAATTTGCTTCCCTGACCATGGTCTGAGTTGCTGTGCATTTTCCTCCTCTCAGCTTTGTCTTTCTTTTGGAAACTGTTTAATTTAGGGTGCAATATCACACATACTCATCCATTTATCCTCTTTTAAGCTGTGAGATATTCACTGTGACACAGCTGATGTCTAAACAGCGCCAGTGGATCCAGGTGGGAAGGCAGAACACAGGCAGATCTATTGGACTAAATTAAATCTAAGGATTCTGCCAAGAAATGTGTTGCTGATGAGCCACTGTCTTGTGAAAGTCTATTCTCTACAAATAGGACTAGTACTCAATTTCAGCAAGATGGAGAAAGAAAAACATCAGAAAGCAGTAAACTTTAGAGTTGCAAGTCCTGGCCTCTAGACTTCCCTGCTAGACCAAAGGATGTGCAGAAGACAGACATATGCTCTCAAAGTGTGCCTTGATAGTCAATAATTGGGTCTATACTAATTTGAACTGTATTTCCTGAAAAAAAAGGAGTTTGAAGTTGCAATTACAACTCTCTGTGAACTCAGAGCACATGAGAGGATAAAACTGATCTTGTTATTGAATAATGAAATGCCTGACCCACCTTAGAGCGTCTCTCCATGTGTAACTTAAAACATTTATGGCTTAAAATCAGTTGCAGTTTAATTTAGTTTTGTAACTCATCTATCTAAGCAAATAAAACACAAACAACTCTAAGGACATGTAATTTTCCTTTTTCTTGGAAATAAGGAAAGAATATTATCTTTGAAAAACTGCTAACTAAACCCAGAAGTCAGCTAGATCCCTCTATTTTTAATAAGAGTGCAGTTTCTCTTTCATACTGCTCTCTGAGGATCATGACTATCAGAAAATGTGCTAAAGGTACTAAACATTGTATGAATCTACCCCAAGGCCCTGAACTAAAGCAAAGTCAACAAGCATGAAAATATATGGTTATTGCTTTGTCAGCTCACTGCTGAACGCTCTGAGACATTTTCAGAAACCATGGTGAACCTGACAATTGACTTTGCTGTAGGTGAGGTGAGCGTGAACTTTCAATACCTGGCAATCCTATGCTGCTTTAAAGAAAACTGGAGTGCAAGATTATTTACTTTGTATTTACTGCAGGTAAAGAAATGTGCACTTGCAAAGATCATGCAGCTTTACGATCACGCTGTAAGGTCATATCCTGCCTTGGATCAGGCTAAGTTTTTTAAAGTGCACTCAAGACTTATCAGTGTGAGTTGGTATTCAGTAGATTCACTTCCACAAACTACTTGTGTTGCTTTAGTAAATCTTAATTTGTTTTCATATTAACTTGACATGGCTGCCATAATGAAAAATTCCACAAATTTTAAGCTGAATGTGTTTGAGAATTTTGTTTTTTAAGTCAAACTTGACACACTTTCAATACCTTTGACTTCATTCTACCTAAGCTACTGCTGTACATTAGGAAAGCAGCTATTTCATAAGCCTTCTATCCCATTTGAAAACTGTTTTTTTTTAAATATCATCCACCATAAAGTTGCCTATTACATGAAAAAGAAAAATGGAAATTTTAATCCCTTTAAAAGACTGAAATTTTCCCATGCAGGATTTTTGCTTTATACTGAGCTTTCTAATTATGAAAGCTTGTTTCAATGGAAAATTCTTTTTAGGTCTTATTTAACAAAAACTTTGTAAAACTGCTGGAGAAAAGAATGGCTAATTCCTCTGGAGTTATTAGTTACTTCTGGAGTTATTACTTTTTCCCCCCTCTATAAAAAGAATAAGATGATTGAAAATCATGAGAACTGATGTGGGAACTTGGGAATGCCTATGTAAAACAGTACTAAAACTAATATTAACCCCCAATTTTAAGCAATATTGACATTCAATTTTTTTAAAAATAAATATTCATTGTTCAGATATGACTAATGGCAGCCAGAAACTCTAATATTCATTATTTCTGTATAAAATCAGAGTTTTAGCAATACTACTGATTTATGAGATGTGGCTTACAGTAGGGGAAAACATAATCCTAAAATAAATTCAGCTTAAGTTTCTCCTTTCCCAAGAAGGGTTCGATTTTTACCTCAGCAGATTCATTATTCTGGTCTTGACTACCAAACCAAAAGACTCAAACCTTAAAAAAACATGTAGACAGAAACATACATTTCCTGCCATGGATTTCTAGGAGCAGCAAGAACATTCCTCTAAGTTTTCAAAAAGAATGGACTGTGCTACACCTGAGAAACTCCATTTCCTTAGACATCATCTCTACAAGTTACTGTTCAAATAAGGTGCTCTCAGCTTCCAGGGAAATTTTGCTGTCTCCTCTGAGCCCAAGAGATTTGGAGGAGTTCTGACTTGGAAGAAGGATTTCCAAAAAGATGGCTATCTGAATAACTTTTATAATCTGGACCTTAATCGATGTCATTCAGCTGATAAACAACAAACCAAAAAAGACTGAGAGACAACAGTGCTCCAGGTAACAGATGCAGCTGATCTCCAAGTATACCCTTAGGAGCCTGAAGAACCTGTGCTACTTCTTTCCACTTACACCCAGTGAAGTAAAAATAACCTAACTTACAGCAGTATTTGTAGAAAAAATAGGTACACATTTGATTATTTCTTTTTTTCTTTTTTCACAGAGAGAATTGGCATATTTGTTGTACATTGGCTAGATTATAAGTGACAATAGGAAAAAAAAGCAGAAACAGCTTTGACACATTAGCCTTTTTGACACTGATATTGACTGTGCCCATTTATATCAAAACCATGGCTGTCAAAACTTGTTACATTTTAAAATATAAGTAAGCACAACTTAAGTATGCCTATCCATAATTTACCTTTTTATAGGAAAGAATTATCTTTATGTTTAGTTAAATTAACATAACAGAAAAAACCCCATTTAAATATTTCCTTTTACCCTTATATCTTGCACAATGTTCTTAAGAATAAGCAGATTGGAAACTAGCTGGCATAGAAAGGAAGAGAATTTGGACTGTGACTTTATTTTAAGAATAGTCTCCCCTTAATTTACAGGTGTCTTCATCCCAAAAACAGTTGTTATAAAATAGTTACAACTAAATCTCACACTCATATCCTTTATTTGTTGTTTTGTTTTGCCTAATTAAGAATAATGAGAATAATATTTAAAGGTTTATTATTATTAATTATTTAACTGTTTTAAAATATTTTTATAGTCATCATGGATCAAAAAGCACAATTTCTTGACACTGCTTATTCTTGGATACTTCTAGGCAGACAGAAGTCAAGGAAGGAGGACTAAAATAGACATTTCATATTGTTTTCAGAAATTACAAATGAATGAATGCAAAGGTTGATCCCTGCTCTATGATCAGCCTCCACTGACTCTGATGGGTATACTCTTGCATGCCTGAGTAGAAAAGCATAGCTGTAGTACATGGAATTGTTTCTAACATTGAGAGAATCTCTCCAATGCCCTTGTACCATTTATCTCTTTAGAGTTGTGCTCAGTATCAGTGAGTGACAATTTTTTATTTAACAAAACAAGTGAGCCTCTTGACAGAAGTGCCTACTTGCACTTTCTTTAGGTGTGCTCTGTGTCTCGATTTATGCAATTTTAGGGAATCAAGAATCTGTGTTGCTAACTTTCAGAGGTAGTGCTGCTCTTATTCACAGCCAATTAGCTCGTCAGATGGGTTCCTAAGTGTCTTGTATCATGTCAGTGATGGTGTCAGCTGTCTCCTGCTAGCTGGAGATGTGAGAATACTTCTTCCCTCCAGAGCAAATGGTGTGGTCCTTTCCTCCTAGGTAACAGCAGACTTGTTTTCAAGCTGCTGAAATGTTACACAGCAAAAACTGCAGAGACAGTTCAAAGTATACCAGTAACCACAACAAAAACTCAGCAGGTAATTTTCTCCAATATTCAACAATTGTGCTTAAATTTTGGTAAAACTGAAACTCCTTAAATGACAGCAAGCATGACTGTTATTTTTCACTTCTGATCCAATTTCCACAAGTCATATATAAACAGTTCATGGCATGTAAGTGAAAGATGGAATTGTTGACTTACCTATTTGAGCTTTCTTTTCCACACAGATTTTACTACTAGTGAGAAATGCCTTAATGTGCAGAGACAGAGAGGAACTTTTAACTAATGATATTTTATTTCTACATACATGCACTTCACTCCCTGGAGGAAAATCTCACAAAATAAAAAATTAATGAGAAATAATACCAAAGAATTAGTATAAGCTACATGAACCACAGCTTCCTTTTTCCTTTAATTGCTTTTTCTCATTCCATGTCTTGGTCTTCATCTTGTGTCTTGTTGCTTCAAGACTGCCTAGGCAAATTACTGCTGAAGAATTCCTTGCACACTTCCCAAAGGGGACTGCATCTCAGAAAGCCAACTTTATCTTGATGTCTCAGCTCAACAGAGCAATATCTCCTTTGAAGTGACTTGTCTGATGGACTGAGGCCTAGAAATCAGCTGGAAGGGAGCATAAGTTAACCTCTTGACATGTCATCCAAAAAAGTAATGTGCTTGGATGGAAATTTCAACAGCTACCTGAATATAATTCATTAAAGTTATTGTCAAGAAGACATAATAAGGAAGCAGTTATGTGGTTCCAGTAATAAGCTACTGAGTGCTTAAAATGTTATGATAGATGTTTCATGCATTTTAATAGACATAAATGCAAAATGTGCTAGATACAGAGTAAGTGCTTTTAATAGAAGTAACTGCTCATCAGTGACATGCACTGGGTAGATGTTTTTAATGTTACCAGCTCTTCAAAAAAAGCACATTGAAAAATGAATTACTGTTCTTATAACATTAATGAAGAATAATGTTGTAGTTGAGAACTTGCTAGGCTCCTTCATCAAGACTGAACTTATGAAACAATGCCTTGCTGCAGAGGAGTGAAGCAAGGATAAATGAGGCACCCTTCTGAAACAGCCAGGGAGCCATTAGTAAAACTAACACATACTTACACAAAGGTTTTTTGCAGATGCAGTAAAGGAGGGGCCATCAAAATACAACAAATTACTCAGAAACCAGATTCTGTGAACTTCAATTTATGCAAATAGGTGGACAACTCAATTTCTGTGCTACATATGAGAAGGAAAAAAGCTCTATGCCCATGTGCTGTTCTCTACTGTCTAATCAGATTTCACTGGTCTTAGTGCTGAAAGAGTAAGAAAATTCCTTACCAGGGATTTATTCCAGACTTCCAGCAGAACAAATATAGAAATGTGTCAAAATAATTTTGATTTATGCAAAATTTTAGTTTGGCACCCTTGTCATTTTTTCTTTCTTTCTTTGATTGAAGAAGAGGGAGCCAAACATTTCCTAAGCAGCTTGGCTCTCCTCATCACACAAAGCCGAGAAATAGGATCAGACCTGACTCTCACTGAAATTAGCTGCACTTTTTTTGATCATTTAGAAGTAGTATCTATTAATGTGAGAGGGACAGACAGAAACTTGGCAATTCCCCTCAATATGCCAGACCTACTGCAATGCTCACTGGCTGTGCTAGTGAGAACCAGACACCCCATTCCAATTTTACTCTCTTTGACTCTATTTCCCCTTTCCCTTATTTCCTACCAAATGCATGTCCATTCTATTAAAAAAAAAAAAAAAAAAACCACACACATTTATTCTATGAGTTCTTTACACGTGTATGTTAGGACAGACTGACAGCTGTGAGCATGTGTTGTGCTGATCAGAAAAGCAGTATCCACCTGCAGAGAGATGGCAATTTGGTTGGCTTTCCTTGAAAAGTTCTTGAGATAACACAGCACCACTGAATTACTACGGCTTTGTTTTTGGAAAAAGACCTATACACTTACTTAATAGATTTAAATGCTTTCTGAACTAAACTATTAATGATTTTAGTATCTTTTTACACGGATTTTTTTGGAAAAAAAAAACCAACTAATTTTCCATTCCCTGAAAATAAGTTTTTAGACTGTAGTATTATAATAGAAAGACTGGAGTGTTTCTCCATAGAATTTTAATTTATAAGCGCTTCTAAATGTTTTCTGCAAACATATTAATAAATGTTCCTCTCAAGAGCATTATATCTTAGAAATAGAGAGTCCTAAGAAACAAAGGCAGAAAAAGGAAATAAAGGTGTTCTTACATGAAGTATTTTTAATCTGTGTATAAATTTAGAAACATCATCAACTCACCAATGTTGGGTTACTGTTATTTTTTCTTAATACTGAATGCCAACAATGAATTTCTTTTTTAAGGAGTTACAGACCAAAATTTCTGGCCAGAAAGCTCTTATTAGTAAGTTAAAAAAAAATATTCACAATGCCTAGTAAATATAAAAGAGCCATCTTAATTAATGGCTTACCCTAATTTGACTTGATTTGTCAGTCAATCAGGAAGGTTTTTTGAGAAATTGTTGAAATATGGGTTTGTGTCATCTGCTGCCATCTGTGTGTTGACTCTCTAATTTTCATGGAATCTGATTACAAAGTTTAGAATGACTGTATGAAACCCAGTTGATGATAGATTTATATTTTTTTTCAGCCTAATGTTTCTGTGAGTCAGTGATTACTTTCACTAGCAATTTCCTGTTGCTCTCAATACAGGGTATAAAGTAGTGATGAAATAATTAGAGAAAGAAGTTGCAAATTAAGCTGGGAAATGGCACATAAGACCAGCTAGTTCAGCACTGTGCTTTCAAGAGCAGCACAGAAAAGCAGAACTGCTCTGTAGTAATTACTACTCTAATACAGTCACAGCTTCCAGTAATGGACATGTTTGGGACTTCTGGAGCTGCAGAAACAGCCTTATCTCAGAAAGTCCTTGATGTATTTCCATTTCATTTAAAAAATCAATTTATTAACCTCCTGCTGCTTCTTATGGCTGTATAATCATATATTTACAAAAATGCATTCATATTCTCTCAGGTATTTTTTTTTTCCTAGCATGCCTAGCTGCCCCATGTAGGAAAGCTAATCCATACTTGTAATCCTCCCTGCTACAGTGACCTGTACTTTCCCTGTTTAAGTTAATCATGAGGAATGGGAACTGAACACACATGGAGCGTTCAGGAAGACGAGAAACCATGGCTGCATAATAGCATAATGCTGCTTTCTCTCCTGGTCTTACCTCCTCTCCCCACAGCTACTCCCATCCACTGGGATTTCTGGTCACTTCTGAGCACTGAACTGTTTTACAAGAGCTATTTACAATGACTGCACAATTTCTTCAGCTCAGTGCCACCACATCCCATTGCTGCGCTGGCATAATTAAGGTGACTTTTTTCTGGCATGAATTACTTTGTGTGTATTGCTGTTTAATTCCACCTACCACTTTACCAGTCATTCAGCATTTTGGAGCCCCTCAGAAAATCCTCAAACACGGCTTTTCATTTGATTTTCTTAAATAATCCCGTTGCATTTGCAAATAATATCATCTCAGTGTTCATCTTCAATCACTCATGAATATGATAGCAGAGATTCCTGTGAGAGCAGCTGGGAGCAGAGCTTTACTGTGGAATGACTGCCATGGCAGCCCTGTTAACTGATATGAATGACATTACATTAGCTTTTATATATATTCTTCTCCAGAAGAAAATATTATTCAATTCCTTTGCTATTACTGATTAGAACAGGATTCCTTATTATCCCAGCAAGATTTGACTGTAACACCCACTTTCTGTCATGGAAAAAAATTGTGAGGATAATTTAAACCACCAGTCCTGAAATGTGATTAAGTCATCTTGCTTCTCAAAAGCTAAAGGAAGAAAACATAAAAGTAAAATAAGAGAAATTTAGAACCTGCTATACATGAAAAACTTACTTTCAAGTGCTTCTTCCCATTAAAATATTTAAAAGGCCTAGTCTACTTCTTCTGAAAAGTCCTTTTATGAAAGATTTGCTGGGACCAGTATGAGCTAGACACACATAGCTCCCTTGCATATAAATCAGGATTTATTAATTCAAGACAGCCTATTCTTACAGATCCAGCACATCCTGGAGGCTGCTTTGTCCCTCTTGGTAAAATGAGAGGCTACATGCTTGCAGCAATCTCTGCTTTCCTACCCTCCAAGAGTCCTCTTGTCATATTTAGTGTTTTAGAGGATCTCCCACTCCCTGCTCCCCCTTTCAGAGCTCAGACTGAAGGATCACAGGGAACAACTTCAGCCCACTTCAGGCTGTTCCCTTGGGCTCTGCTTGTGAAGCTTTGGCAGCATTCCAGAGCTCAGAGCCCATTGATACATAACCACACTGTGACCCTGACTCAGATAGCCCCACATATCCACCAAACTGACAATTATCTCCATCTGGCACGGCAAAAAATTAAAGTATACACTGAAATATCACAAATGGAAAACCTATTACTTCTCAGCAATCTTAAAGGAGTTTCTGAAAATATTTAAGTGGTAGTACTAAAAAAGTCTTTACCTGAATGTTAAAGTAATGATATTTTGCCACCAATTACGGCAATTAATTTTCAAATTTACATAAATAGCCTTGTGTTTAAGTTTTGCTGCTGCCTTACTGTGGCTATTGCAGAACACACCACTGTGCCTTGAGAAAGCCACAGTTATATTACTACTGTATGTTTGATTAGTGAGGACCATGTTAAACCAGCTTTATCTTTAAAGTACCATGAGTAGAATGTGTGACTTAAAAAGACAAAAGTAAGATGGATGAAAAGGGTGAAAAGACAGGAAGGAAGCATACACACAAAAAAGGAAAACATCTGTTTTCTATTAAGAGAATTTGAAATAATATTTTACTGACAGCCTTCCAGGAGACTAATGGTAATTTTCTCCTCTGTAAGCTAAGGAACAACAGACATAGATGAAATGTTATAAGGAACAAGTAGAATGCAGACACAGAAATAAACTTTATTGCTGTCCTTCATGGAGGCTGAAAGCACTGATAGAGCAAAGCCCTCAGTCCCCAGCAGCCAACCCTGAAAGCTTTCTCAGGGAGAAAGTAAATATCATGACCCTTATATGGTCAGCCAGCATATATAAAGCCTTTATTTGCACTTTAATGAAGGTTTGAGCTTTTTTGCTGTTAATATGATAGTCTCCTATGCCCCAGCTAAGCAGATTCAGGCAGGGGCCTTACCACTGGCTTTGAAAAATTATATGTGCGAGACTCTTTTTAAGATTTCTTCATAATAAGCTAGTTGATTCAAGTTTTCTTATTCTCTTTATCAGTTCAAGATTTATTAACAACTATAATTGGATAAGGGAAGGGTAAAAATGGAAGCTTTTTAGATAACTTGAGTATTCCCTGCAAAATTCCTGTGCAAACTAAAATGTTGGCTTGAGATGAGAAATCAGTATATCACAAGACTGATTTTCTCAGTCACTCACTAAGTGAGAGAGCTCATTCCTGGAAGCCCAATGTGCCTTCATTGTTTCCTTCTCAGAGTGCTCCCTCAAACCAAACTATATCCATGTGAAATTTCCCAAAAAGCCACAAAATAAAATGGATTTCAGACCTTTATTGTCTTATGTTATTAGTAAGTTAGCACTGCATCCCCTTAGCTGGCATCTCCTAATACCTATCCTCTTCGTGATGCTCAATGGCTTTTCCTCATGCTTGAAACTCCCTAAAATTTCCTAGGTTCAACATCCAGCTTTTTTTATAAGCCTAATTCAGAAGAGAATAATTGTGATGTACATAACTGAAGGTGCACACATTTACCCAGAAACCTTTCCCAACATTTCCCTTCAGTTGTCTGAAATATCAATTCCTTAATTGATATAGATTAAGCATTCCACATCAGAAGAAGTGATGTTTCTGCCTTTCTGTACATAAGATGTACTTTTCCAGGATGTTGTTGCTTAGATGTAGGTCAGATGAATTCATTTTGGGATTGCATAAATCTATGCTGCTGAAAAAAGCAATGCACTCTTTCTACTAGATTGTCTTTCTACTGTCCCTGCAACATCCTGCCTCCCCCTCTTCCTGTTTTATTCTGCAACAAGTGTCAGAAAACCGCAGCAAGTCAAAATTAGCAATTTTGTTAATGGGTCACTTTAGTCAAATTCATCACATAGACACTTGAACCTTTTGTGCTGGCAGCAAAGCAATAGACAGTGTAAGAGCAGGACCAGCAGACAGGAAGAGAGAAGAACATAATTTTTAAAGCAAATGACAGCAATTTTTTAGAGACAGATGAAATTCTGCAACACAAAAACCAAAGAATGGTATGCAAACTTCTGAAGAATGATCAGCAGTGGCTCTGCTGGTTCACTTTACTCTCCTACCATTCAAGAAACAGCCACTACTTTTCTCCAGAGCAGGTGGGCAAGCAGACTGCAGGAAGAGGTGAATGGCTTTGCAATCACTGCCCCAGTGAGCCAATTAATGTATTGGGCTCACAGGGTATAACCTGTGCAGCACCACTTCTTTCCACTCTATATTTAACAGAGAAAGAGACATTAGAGGCATCTCTCATAACTGGCTTCTGTGGCTGTACAGAATAAATTATGTGCTATCCCTTAATGATTTCACCCCTCCTGATTCTATTTATACAGGCAGGCTCTTTTGCTTCCAAACTTGAACTTTCTTCCTGAGCTGAGCTGTTTTCAACCTTTGTTCCAAACATAATGCCTGGAACAAGAAAGGATGGTCTAAGTGCAGCTTCAGGACCGAGTATTGAGGACTGCAGTGAGAGTCTCTGAGTTAAGCATCAGTTTTCCCTTTTTTGGCATGCTGTCTAGTAGCAACTAAGAGATTGCAATCAGAATTTGACTGAACAGGACCAGGTATGTTTTCAGTTTTGTTACATAGCAGCAGATCCTGGTTTTCAGGAAATCATATGAAAAGGGGCCTTTAAACTGTTATTGCTGAATGAGAAGGAATCCAATGACTTCCTGTTCTAAATCTGCAAAGTATAGGCAAAGTTTTAAAAGAATTATTTATAATTTCAAACTTTGTGCCACAAACAGAGGGAAGTTTCTGACTGAACTTGCAGAGAAAGTACCCTACTGATTTGCTGCATGTCCTCAATGGTAAAACTCTTTTACATATTTTTGCCAGGCTGTCAGCCACACTTAATGAGGGAAAGATCAAAACTCATGCAATTCATAAGCACTCTCTAAGAAAACAGGTCAAGTACAAAATCTTACATTTTTGGGTGGAGCTACAAAATTGAATCATTTTAATGATTTTCTACTGCCAACAACAGCAAAAAAAGAGAGCAAATAATATAGTCTAATAATTGTTTTCACCCTAGTAGGAAGCTAATACATGGAAATGTATTAATGATTTGCTTATCACAGAAGATTTAGGAATATCCATAAGAGCACAGCTGAAGATTCTGGATTTTGCAATAAAATGCAGTTTTAGAAGCAGTAGTTTTCAAAAGGATGTGTAGTCTTCATGTGAGATTTTCTGCTGCTTAAAATTCATATGCACATTGAAAATGTAATGTAATTGAACACTATTGCTGGTTCTTTAATAGATACAATTCTCTTCTTATTTACCAATAATCCAACAAAGCTCCTTGTCATACCCTGGATTTGTAGGATACGTGGACAAGAAAGAAATGCTTCAGTAACAGATGTTTCCAAATAAAATAACTCAATCATCTGTAATGTGCACATCTGCAGAATAGGAAAATTTTAAAAGGATGAGCATACAAAACAAGGAAAAAAATTAAGGGCTATAGAGAGGAACAGAGAATTGAAATGGCATGAGAAAATAAAATGAGAGGAACAATAAATTATATGGAGAATGGGTGAATAACTAGATAGACACAAGAACGAGGGGTGCATGTAAATACAACCACTGAAGGGGCACTTTGCTGGAAGAACAAACAGAAAACCTTCCAAGTCCAGGAAACTCTTCCTAATTTATAAGGGTGGGCACCCAGCTTGCAAACCTGGTTCACACATTCCCTGGGGAATTGTGTTCACATTTACTGCCACGGGACTCTCTGCTCCCTGACATCCTGCAACTCAAAATCATTTCTCCTGACAGTCCTGCATTTGAGTATAACTGAATTCAGTGCCATTGCTCTGTGAGTTATTGCCTACAGAAGCAAAGATGTGTACTAGAAAACTAACCCAAATCTCCCCTGCACTCTGTGCCACAAGCTGAGCCATCTTTCAGAGCACTGTTCAAAAACGTATCCTGTATTTTTTAATATTGAACAAAAGTATCAGACTGGGAAATGAGAGGCAGCTATTTACCAATTAACATTATTAGTGGTATAATGTATCAGTTAATTTAAAAAACCCCTACAGACCTACTTGGCTAATTCATATAAAAATACAGCAAACTTATTTCCAGAAATGATAGCAAAAAATAATAATAATAAAGCCCTCACAGCCCAAAAGATGAAATAATGTGTAAGACTGCAGACATCTGTGACAAAAGCATATTGAACATTAAAACCAGCAGCCTTTATAGCTACCTGGATTTTTCCAGATACTAATATTTTAGAATCATTAAAACTGAAAAAAAAAAAAAAAGATATTTAATTTAACTCAAGATAATAGCCTTTAAGGTTACAGTAGTAAAAAAAATATATATATATAGCACATCTGTTTTTGTTCACAAGTCATTCAGAAACTGTTACTGAACTGCAATAGAAATTTTATTGGGATGAAGTTCTACCTCTAAGAAATACTAGGGAAAAATCCCATTCAGTTCAATAGAATTCACAGCTATTTATAATTAATGCTTGATAGTGTGAAATTAAAGGGTAATAATTGCTTCCTTCTTTGAAAGGGAGAAATATTTTGGGGCTTTTAATTTTTTTAAAATATAATTTATTCTTAGGCAATTTTTAAGGATTAGTTTATAAATTCTCTGTATAATGTAGAAGATCTCTACAGCTATTAAATTGTTTTTTACAGAGTGATTAATGCCAAAAAATGCTGTTACATTCATATTATTTATAACAACAGAGTTCACTGCAGTCTTATTTTTAAATGAGGGCCTCACCCTATGAGCACTAATATGGAAACCACAGCAGCTATTTCTGTTCATCAAATAAGTTTTTCCCTTTCTCCTGGTGTCAGCCCCAGCACTGACCTACATGTACCTGCAATTTAAGAGGACCATTTAATTCACTGCCTGACAGACAATTTAATGTCACAAACTTGTAGCTCTGAAGAACACAGTGAAGTTGTTTAAGGATGTACAAACCCAACATTTCAGCAATAGTATTTCCTGACTGCCATGAGGCAGAACTTCTAGTGATGTATGGTTTTATGGGCATAGCAATCTTCTAACCTAGCACAAAATATTTAGTGTGCCACATATTGTTAATGAAACACAAGTTCAGTAGTGATCTGATATCTGATGAACATTTTAACATTTTTTAAAAATTCTGTTCTTCAGATAAGGAAGACCCCAAAATGCCACCTCTTCTGCAAGACAGGACATGAGCTAAAGGTGAAGGGATGACCATGTGTAGAAAAAGTTGTTGCCATAATCTTAGCTCTGTCAGCCAACACTTATTCATTTGATCTGCAGTGAGCAGAAGACAGGCTTCAGGAGAAAATGAGAGGAGCAAGAGGTGCAGTATTTTATTCCCTGGCTTTATAGGTCACAGCAGGAGAAGGTGCTTACATTCACATTTCCCTTTTTCTTCTCTCAAGCTTGTTGATGTTCAGCTTAAGTTTTTGGATTTTTTTTAATTGTCTCTCCAAATTCAAACCAGATACCTTCATCCTGACCTTAACTCTATTACTAGGCTAATTATAACACATAACTCCCAGTCCCAACACTGAGGTTCTATTAACAGGACTAATTTCTAAGTAACAGAAATGGGAAGTGGAAAAAAAGTTTTTCAAACATGAAAAGCAGATTTACTATCAACCTAAAATCAGGATTGATACATATCCAGCTCTCAGCAGAAAGAAGAGAAGCACTCAACTATCACAGTGTTTAGTAACCTAATACTCCAGTTCTGGATGCTGTTGTTTTGAAACAAATTGTGTCCCACTAAATCCCATTATATTTTCTAATAAGCATTTTAAGGACTGCTTAGAGCAATAATTCTCCATAATCTAAAAATTAGGATATAGAAATTCCTCGTGAAACATCCGGTTGCTGAAAATCTCCAGTGCAGACAAGAAAGCATTGTAGTACTTACCATACTGAAAGCTCACAAAACCCTGGTGAGTACACACAAGCACCACAGGGAGATGGAACTAATCACCCAAGTTCATTTCTAACAACAAAACCACTATAAACAAACTGTAAAGAAAAATAACTTATGAGTATTTTATACCAAGGATATTTTGTAGAGAGATTATGTTGCTTCTCTATGAGACCAAGAACTTTTAAGTGCTAATCCAACCCAGTAGATAGATTGCTCCTCTTTGCAATCCTCTAATTGGAGGCTTATTTGTGTTTGCAGATTCTCTTTTGATCCAAACCTTGCTTAACAATGAAACCTAGAAACCATTTAAATTTATCTTTGACACATCATTTAATCCAAAAGAGATTAAAAAATGAAAACACCTGTTATAGTGTGGCTTTATTTCGAGGGGGTTTCCTTATGTTAGTAACTGTTTTCAGAGGGATTTTCTGATTTTATTAAGGAAGTTAAGAAAAAAGCAATATTGCTTTTCCTAGGAGAAAAAGGAATTTACCAAAGGTAGGCAGTCTCATTACAGTTCTGCCCAAAAAGCTGCTTATCTTACACTTGTTTTTTTCTAATTGAGATTTCATTAGTAGAAAACAATAGTGTCCTGTGGCAGACCACAAAAATGCTTCTGAGATTTCTCATGATTTTATATATTTTAGCAAGTGAGAATTTTTTTACTTTTTTATTATTTTCTTTTTAATACGAGGACAATATCTTTATGCCTTGGTGATTACAAGCATTTCCTT
The DNA here is from genome assembly GCA_013399945.1 of Ploceus nigricollis. Taxonomy (NCBI): domain Eukaryota; kingdom Metazoa; phylum Chordata; class Aves; order Passeriformes; family Ploceidae; genus Ploceus; species Ploceus nigricollis. Next base: position 225,017 of record VXBC01009531.1, on the reverse strand, counting down.
TATTGTAATGAAGTCTCTCTGAATTTAAGAACAGGTTAAACTAAACACTTGCCTCAAGAATTTTTTCTGCTTTTTAATACAAATCCTGTATTTTTTCCTTGTAAAAATTATTAATTGAAAAATCTATTAGCAAATAACACATTAGGAATAAGTTCAGATCCTTGTTTTTCTTTATGGGTTATAAAACTATTATGGAATGTTATGTTAATGTATTTTAACTCTTACCAACTACAATTTAAACCTGTGCAGTTTGTTGTTTAGCGCTTTTTTTTTTCTATTTTCATAAAGCCAGTCCTCTGGCCTGCAAAACCTGTTAGGAAGGGAAACAGAAAAACAACCCAAAACTCAAATCTACCATACTTACTATCAATAAATTTGTTGACACCATTCAGGAATTCCATAGACTCAAAATAAAATCACAGTCCTTTTTCTCCTTTCAGAATATAGCCTCTTAATCCAAATAATATCAGAGAAGTTAAAATTTAGTCCATTCATCTGGCAAATGTTTCCCTCTGTTTCATAAACATGCATATCACAGAGAAAAATTGTTCAATTCAGGGATTTTTAACATAATTAGAGTGTAAAAAATCATCATAGAAACACGATCATTCTCAGACTTAATAATGCCCTTATTGCAATGTGTCACATTTCCATATATTAAAGATTTAGCAAAACCAAATTGTGCTATAACCAGCCAGTAAATACAGGTAATTGTCTAGGGGGATTGTAAAATAGAAATTTTTGTAGTAAAAACATTATGTTCCAACAATCTATCGACAAATTGAAGGCAAAATGTCAGGAAAATTAGAAGGAGGACATGAGGGAAAAATGTGTAACAGCTTATCAGAAATGCTGGTTCAAAAATTCTATGGCTACTGTAAATATAAAAAAGCCTATCTAGAATAACAGAATACTACAGGCACCATTTCTTCTAAGCTTGTTTACAACCTGTAGAATGCTTCCTTTTTAATATTTTAGTTAATTTTATGTCCTATGGGAAGGAAAAAATACAAGTGCTAAAATATATGATGACTTTTTACACTATGATAATTATTCATCACATTTCATTAATAAATTATCAAATGCTTGCAAGCTGTCCACAATCTTTGCCATTCTAGTTTGCATATTTTATAATGGTGGAATAACATTTTAAAAAGTTTGAATAGGCACTTACTGGAATTACAGTTAATCCTGATACAGTCTAGATGGGGAAGAATAGATGAAAAATGAAAATTTATCCTTCAAGGTAATAGCTGCAGACATCCAATAAAATCACAGTCCACCCTTCCGGGGACAGACACATGCAAATATGGCCACTCCATATCATCAGTCTTTACATACTGTTATAACCCAGATATACTGCGATAAGTCTTTACCAATAGAAACGACAAATAGGGTAAAAATGGCCAATTTCAAACAAAGCTACATGGTGACAAATCTAAGTGAAAAGTCAGGATTAAAAGTCAAAGATGCTTAACTGAGGCAGGCTGCAACTTTCTCCCCATCTGTGAAAGAACAGGTAATTTCTCTCAGTGCAATTAAAAAGTGCTCCGTCACAATGGGTCATAGAGCAGGCCAGGCCACAATCAGACACCTTGGACCACTTGTGGATAGTATAACCTCAAAGGCTCGTCTTCAGAAGCTAAGGATTGACACACAGAGATCATCACCCAGGCCCAGAAATAAGGGGTTGGGGGTTTACATATCCTTAATGTCTAGATTTTAGAAATGAACTGTGACTACTTTAAAGTTATAATAATACAGAGAAAAAAAATCATGTATTTTTAAACACTCAGAGAACAAAGAGAATCCTTTCTATTTTAAGATTTTCTTGCCTGACTCAAAAAAAAAATAAAAAAGAGAAAGAATAAAAAAAAGGGGTGTTGGAGGAAGAAACAATACTGTTAGGCCATGGATTTATTTACTTTCTATTGACTGCCATGAACTATAGAAGTAGGCAGAGGGTGGTGTTTTGTATGTAAAGTGAATAACCTGATCTGTGCACGATCCTCTGCCGGGCAACCTACATTCATTTATTACTTAAAAAAACAAAAACAAGCAAAAAAATAAAAACAAAACCAAACCCCAAACCTTACACCACACTACTTTGTTTGTACAGCTACTCCTGGTTTACACCTTTGAGGAACATGTATACCATCAAACCTAGATTTTGTTTCCATATAGCTGAGTTTGTCATGTGTCGTCAACCGCATCAGAAAAGTGGTTGCAAACAGCCGAGGAGCAGCACCTGCACACCCCCTTTACAGAAAGCTCTCGGAGCCTCCCGCCGTGGCCTCCGTGCAGGAGGGGACAGGCAGGGAAGGGTCACCCGCCACACCCTTTGCTCCTCCTCCTCCTCACCGCTAAACACCAGGGCAGCGTTTCTGTGAGCGACCCTTGGATGAAGTGAAGGGTCAGGTGGTTATTTTGTTACCCGTCACTCCCCACTGGTGCTTTCTAAATCTGTGACTAAAGCAAAAAAAACACTTAATTACCTTTAAAAATAGCATCCCCCTGAATGGGAATAGCTGCACAGGATGTGCATTTTCCTCCTGCTCTGTTTCAGGTCCTGACTTGGACTTATGCCACTTAAATGTGGCAGAAGCTTCTTACACCACTCTGTCACTTAAGTGTGGCAGAAGCACTTTTATTTCTTTACTTACTTTTTTTTTTAAACTAGAGAGAATCATAACCTGACATTTTGTCCATCATATTTTAAACAAGGAAACCAATTTTTTTTTTCTTTCTGTAAAAGGGCTTGTGCGTCCTGTGTTCACAAGGCTGTTTGCTGAGGGCCGCAGTCTTTGGGCATTGAAGGGTTGTGTTATCGTTCGATACTACAAAAATACCACTACAGAATTGTTTAAAAAAGAGGAGATGGATTTAATATAAATTTGACACCTAAAAAAAGGAGACCAAGAAATCAATCAGTGGGAATTATCTTACTGCAACATTTTCAGTGCTAAAACCAGAAAGTCTTTGATATATTTGCATGTCATAGATTAATTGGTGGAGGTAAAACTGAGCTGACCTACATATTTCTTGTTTCTGATTGCACATTGAAATTGTGGAATTACTATTCTGAAGAAATTGTGGAGGGAGACCAATCTTCCACAATCAAAAAAAAAAAAGAAAAACAATTTAACCAAAAAATACCACTGATGAACTTGTCTTCTTTTTTTAGAATACACAACAGTACAAAAATATTGTGATGGGTAATGTTAAGACTAAATAAAGAATACAAAAAGGCAAAGGAAAAAAAAAATTGTAATAATGACCGTGTATTTGTGTACATATGCAAATGCCACATTGATGTGTGCTTATATATCATTTCAGTTTACTTTTAATGTTAAAACAGGCTGTTTCATAAATGTTTGCAAGCAAAAAGAAAAATGTAAAGAAAATGTTAATTTCTTGGAGGAAGAGGTTGTTACCTAGGTTGACCGTTAGCTTAACTCGTCCTGCATCCAGCTCTAACCGAAGGGTATCTGCAGATTCCCTGGAAGTTGTTGCCATTAAAATGCCATAAGCTCGCTGGGACCTGAACCTTAAAGAAACATCTTCGGCCTCTGTGTGCATCACAACAGGAAGCTGGATTTTCATAAACATACTTCCATCATAGCTTAAAATTGTTGCTTCTGGAAACGCAAAGGAGAAAATCAGTTAAATCATTATGCTCTGGCTACTGAAACTCCTTAAAGGTAAGATGGTAAATGTATATTCAGTCAGCATGACACGGAAAAGCTACATTGCTTTTCATTATTATTACTGGGAGACACAAGGGAAGTCAGGTTTGGGGTTTTTGTTAGGGTTTGTTTTGTTTTTAAGTGGCATATCTTGGTGCTTTTTAAAGAAACTAAATTGTTCTTTAATGGCCCAGCCAGCCACATGTGCATCTTCAACGAGATCAGTAAAATCACCTGTAAGGCAATGCTTGAAAGACCAGGTCTGAACTGCTCAAAATAGGTCAAATCAGTAAAAGATATTCAGGTAACAGCATAACAAAAGCCCATGCCTGACTATCTCATTCCCCTAGATAACCACCTTAGAATGCTTCATGTATAAACCTATTGACATTGCTACAACTATGGGTTGCAACTGTCATACGGTGAGCAAAAATTCTCCTGAAATACATGACTATCCCCAGCAAGGTTTGGATGGGGCACAGGTTGTTCCACAACTACAAAAACCATGGTATAAACTCAAAAATGCTTATATGAACACTATGACAGCCTCAGCAAGAGGATTGAGACTGGAATTGGCATATTGAGGGTAACACCTTAAAACCCCCAAGACAAGCGAAGAGCTGTCACTTTCAGACATTCCAGGAAACCCAACTGGCCAGAGGCTCTGGCACAGAGCAGTCATAGTCTGTTAGACCCCAGAGCAACCAGTCACAAGCTTTCTTTTTCCAGCTTCCAGGCTGGTAACAAGGAAGGTAGCAAAGAGACTGCATTTCTGCTCACAGGGAGGCACTGCAGTTCCTAGAAAGCAAAGGGAACATTTCTGAAATGTATTAGTAAGTCCTTTTTGGCAGGACAATCAAACATTGTGGGCAGAGAACACCTATGGGAGGCTTCTCTATGCTTCAATTTGCTTTGGTATAATGGAAGCACTTATCTAATAAGTTTATTGTGGTGTCAACATGCAATAATATTTTCAATGACTAATACTACTGATACTATGTTAAGGAAATATCACAAATACATTTGCCAAAATTGTTCCCAGAGCATATCTTGTATGCTGCTAAAGGCAGATAAGCTCTTCAAGACTTCCAGCCTACACGATCCACGGAAGGACAAAACGTTCTACTAATTCTGTGAGAGGCAAAAGTGATAGATGATATTTTCACTAAAGCAATCAGAAAATGGCTTGGGTTAGGAGGAACCCTAAAGATCACTCAGTTCCACCCATGTCCCCTGCCATGGGCAGGGACACTTCCCACTAGACCATATTGCTCCAAGTCCCATCCAACCTGGCCTTGAACACTTCCAGGGGTGGGGCATCCACAGCTTCTCTGGGCAACCTTCTCCTGTGTAGAGAATTTTAAATTCCCCTATTACAAATTCGGAGAAAACAGCCTGATGTTGGGAAAAAAAGTGGTTACTGAGACTGCTGGGAAAGTTCTTAGATGTAACAGGTTATAAGAATGCATTTACAGGTTTGATGATTTCTGACTATGCAGGTAATCATGTTTTCAGCATATTTTAAACCTAAAATTGTTCAGATTAAATACTTGCAACAATTTGAAAAGTGATTTCAAGTCAAAGAGTTTTCAGTGGAAGGTGATTTGCTTTTTGGTGGATTAGGGTTTTTGTCATTTTGGGGGTTGGGCTTTTGTGGGTTTCCTTGTTTGTTTATTAGTTCTTTGGGGGAAGTAATGAACAGGAGCTTTCCATTCCTTCTAGCTGTCTAATACATGCATAAAAATCTCCCAAGATTTTTATCAATATAAACAATTTAGGCAAAGAATTCCAGGAAAAAACCCTAAAGTTACATACTAACATAACAGAAAATAAAACATATTTTGTCTTGCCTATAAAAATCCACCACATTAATAGTACTCAGGGTTTTCATCTACAGAGCAAACCCAACATTCATCAATGCTAGAGTTCTGTTGCTAACAAATTATCTCAGGATAATGTAAAAAAGAGAGCTGTCAGAATCAGCACTGCTACTTTTTGCCAATTTTCCTTTCATTATTCGAGTTATTGAGGGTTTTTTTTGAAAATTGCAGAAAAAGGAGAGAAGGAACTTAATTTGAAACTTTAATTGGAGATAGCCTGTGAGTAACACTATGGTGAGCAGACCAATTGTGATTAGATACTTAATCCTCCTAAGCCATACTGTGCCAGTATTTTGGGAACAGATGTTCCAAGAACAGACCAAAGATACTGAACAGAAGATCAAATGACTTAAAAGCTCTGGGCAATGAGGAAGCCCCCTCATGTCAACTAGCTCCTTTTAATATGTCAATTTGCCCTTTCCAAGGCACAGGCTTTCTAAATATGAAAGCATATTGCAGGAGAGAAAAAAGAAATAAAAGCAAACCAAGAAACTCAACAAAACCCTCTCCAAANAAAAAAAACAAAAAACCCCCCCCAAAAAAAAAAAAAAAAAAAAAAAAAAAAAAAAACCCAAAAAAAAAAAAAAAAAAAACCCAAACAAAACAAAAAAACCCCAAGCAAAACCAAAGCCAGAAATAAAACAAACCAAAACTGCAAAGGCAAATGGAAAATAACAAACAAATCAAAAATAAACACAAAACCAACCCCCCAAAAAACCCCAAATCACAAACAAAGCAGAACCAAGCACAAAACTGGCAGGAATGGATTGCTAATTTACAAGGCCTGGCCAGTAAGAAGGTGACCTGAATGACAAGAGGCACCAGTTACAAAAACCTTGAAGGAACAATGCAGCTAAAAATATGTACTAATTTTTGTCACTTTTTTTTTTTTGCGTTTTGGGCCAACTAATTCCAAGAAGATGTCTCATCTTTATATGAAATCTACACTGCTAAATATTCTCACATAAGCGTTGGCAGAATGTCTTTTTTCTCTTGCTCAGCTTTCTCTTAATTATTAGATCAAAAGGTAATAGACTAAAAGTTTAGCTCAGGATGTGATATTCATTTAATGAAATAAGGAAAAGAGTAATAGTTTTACTACCACTTCACTGTTGGAATGATAGTGCTGAAAAGAAAAAAGAGCAGAAAATCCTTATAAAATAATCCCTAAACAATTTCTTTTTTTGGTGGCAGCAGATAAGTGCATGCAGTAGAGTTATTAAAGAATATATGGCATTATATAGTACAGAGATTTATATTGTTTTATACATTCATTCTTTGACAGTTTTATAAACCTGACAATTCAAAATTTTCCTGCTCCTGTGGTAAAAACCAGCCAACCAAAACACACAAATGAACCAAATTCCAAAACAACCCCCACTGAAGGGTTCAGTTCCCCTCTCAATTTTTTTTCCTTCCATTTGTTTCTTATTAAAATCTTCATGGCTAGATAGTCTTTTTTTCTACATACACACACACCACCTCAATTATCTCTGTGTCTAAAGCCAAGGATGCACAGATCAGTACTGACATGAGAGGAGATTCAGGACCTTAATTTCCACTTGAGCTGGAATTACCTAAATTGCTCAAGAGATAGGCACCAACTCTTCTGGAAACTTTTGTACATCTGCTCCTACCCTCAGAAATGCTGAATTGGATATTTTTAGAGTTAAGTAGAATTTCCTGAATAGATGCCATTCTTCAGTTCACAGCCTATTTAAGATAAAGTGAAACAAGTACAGACTAGGCATTTGAATTTCAGGGTTCTTTCTCATAAGTTTTGGAGTCAAGTTTGAGTTGTTTTAAAAACATGATTCTTGGTGAGTATAAGTGCCTATTGCACATAATTTAATAAATAAAACAGGATCTTGTTTCCTCTGGACCCCTTGTGGTGTCCATGAAGTCCCAAAAAAAGAATTATTAATTTTTTCCCGCTTTTTCAGTTTCAGTGTGTCTGCAATAATTTGAGGACTGTATTGCATCCCACAGAGCCAATTTTAAAGCATGAAATCACCCTCTGTGTCTGCTGTCACTAAAATCCCACACAAACTTTGCCCAGAAACGACAGAGTATCAGTCCAGAGTCATGCCAGGATATGCATGAGCAATCTGGATCATCAATAATCAAGTATTCAGATTTGCTCTCTGATTCTGGCTTTTTTACCAGTACAAGTAGAGCAACAATGTCTTGTCCTAAAAATGCTCCCTGATATATATATATTTTAAAAAAATTATGTGTGTGTGCATGTGTGATTTTACTCCTAGAAATTTTGTGAGTATTCAAATATATTGGCAGATACTGAGTCAAATTTGAACTTGTTCTCTTCCCAGGTGTTTTGTATTTTCTATATGGCATTTTCTTCATTCCACCTGGGCCCAAATCTGCAGCCTTGGAGATTTACAGGGAACATTTCCATCAGTCTGATAGAAACAATTTGCTGTATGTGATTATTTACTGGATAATGTGTGAATAGAAGCTGAAATTATTCCTCCCAATTCCTACACTGGTATTATTTCAGGACTGAGATCCTAATCCACACTAAGTTTGTTAAAACTTTAACACACAGGACCAATCAGTTAATTTAAGACAGTGATGGAATTAGTACAATATTTAGAACACCTGATTCTTCATGCCATCTGTCCTCATACCACCTCTATTATTCTTAATTTAAAATTTTAAAGCATCCAGGTATAACACAAGAAATGAAAGCTAAATTTTTTGAATGTGTATGTGTGTTTGTAGGGGTCTGTGCATGCACAATAGGGACATCTACACACACTCTACTTTAAACAGATTTTCTCTTCAGAAATGTCACCTTCATAAACCTTTGTTTGCATGCTTACTTTTTCATATCCCTGTCTGATGATTTTACTACTGTTCTTGGCCATCCAGTCAAAAGAATACACCTGCAAAAGGCTTTGCCAAGAGGCAGGCAGTCAGTGATCCACAAAGAAAGAGAGGACACCAAATTATATTGCTGTGACATCTGTCCATCCATCTGCTAGAGTTTTCATAATCTACTAAAGCCAATCTACAGATTATGCTGACGCTTAACCTTACTGAAAACCAAGACTAAAATCAACTATAACTTGCAACAGGATAAAATGAATGTGGCTATAAATATGCATGTGTGTATATATATACATAATTTTAAGTATATACAAATTAAAATAGACCACAGTGGTGTTCCAGGGGTTTTGTGCACTAATGAGCTGAAATTATTTCAGGACCTGTACTGTACACCATCAATGTATGGATGTTAGCACGCATATTTCAGGTGAAATAATGTGAAAAGGAAAAAAAGTTAAATGGTAATAAAAAGTAGCTCCACACCTTTTTTTTTTTTTAGTTAAGACACCTTAATTACTTAATGCTAAATATTCTAATGGTTTAATCTCCAGTATTTTATTCTAAAGCTTTCTTTTCTTTGTGAATCTGTATTGTTCGCTGAAATGAGTGCGTTCCCCTTTTATTTAAATTAGCTTGAACAATTGTAAATGTGCTGCTTATATCACCAAATACAAAAGTTTATCAGCTCCTACACAGGGGTAGTAGTTATAATAACTTTGTGTGGTAGGATGCCAACACGACGCTTTCAGAATCCCAAAAGCTATAATCTTATAAATGCATGACCACTTGGGATATGAACATTACTGAGAAGACATCTCTTTTCAGTGCAGTTCCCTCTAGAGAGGGAAACAGGGAAACCCAAGTGCAGGAAATCATCTCATAGTGCTGAAATGCCACACATATTTCTGTTGGACAAGAACCAAATGTTGTTGTGGAGGAGCCAACACCACCACTCCAGTACCACCATTCCCACCAGGGGAGTGCACTGGGAAAATGAAGCCTTGAGCTGGACAATGCTTGAAAATAAGGCATGGGAAATAAAAGGCAAAGGTTTCTTTATAAAACATCACCACCTGTCCAACACGAGTATGGGAAGTTGCTGTGATGATGCCTGCTTTCAGTTCTTTGCAGATCCGCCTGTGTTTATGTCTCTAAGGCACATGTTTCCTGGCTTTTCCGTGGAAATAAAATGCAAATCCGGTTTTGGCTCGAGCCCCTGTGTAATAGGCGAGTTTGGCCACAGGGTGGTACACCAGCCATGTTTAACCGAGGGCTGCGGGGATGCACCAGGCAGCTCCCTCATCCCTCTGCCGGCCCCGCTCCACCGGGAGCAGCAGCCTGGAGAGCTCAGCACAGCTGGCCATGAGCCAAAGGCATCAACAGCCAGAACAGAAGACAGAGAAACCCCACTGAAGGACCTGAGAATCTTCTTGCAAATGATGACAATACGGAGGTATCCGTACTACATAAATGTACGTATCTGCTGACATACAACTTAAAACATTCATTGGGGGTTTTATTTCTAAACACATTTTTGTTTCATCTGATTAACTCAAAAAATTAGATGAAAACTAGATGAAAATAACTTAATTTTCAGTCAATAAACTTAAGGTTTAGATTTCAGGTTGAAGACAAATCCAAAGAAAATACTGTGTCAACTGTGAGATTAAAAAATACAACTCCTGGCATTGAAACACTCTCTATTCCAATAAGAATAAAAATAAAAACCTTAAATATTAAATACATTTATTTTTATTGTTTACCTCCTTACATTAAAATCTTTCATTAGCACACTGCAATTTTAAATAAATTACAGGGTTTGCTATCTATTAACTAACCTCAAGACCTGCCTTCTTTGACACTAACCACCTTTTCAATTAAATAAATGGAGTTTGTCAACTTCACTGTTACCTTTTCTAGGCAAGAGGAATACTCAGATTTTAGGTAACTTCAGACAGTTTCCTTGGGTACTTGTATCTTTTCAAAAAGAGATAAGCAAAAAATATTACTTTTTACTGACTCTTCTGTTTTGGCTCATGGGTGAAGTTCTGGTCATGGATTTAAGTGACACTGTGGAATTCAAAAGCAAATTTAATTATATACTAATATTGACATAAATAGGCAGAGAACAAGACCTCACTTTGGAACTGGAATGTGACAATTTAGCTGATGCCTTAAGATTTTAGCCTTTATAATTTTCGAATCCTGTGCTGCAATAGTGCATAACTCTAAACTTCATATAAAGTGCTAACTACTCTTCACACTTTGGTCAGACAAAACAATTCCTCTGGGCCTGGAATCCAAGGACACCATTTCCAGGCCCTGAAAAGTATAAACAAAGGTGAATTGGGGGGGTGCAAACTAGGGGGATATGGCTTCATTACCTGAAGCTGCAATTGGAGGATTAAGCCCTGATACGTATATGGACAAAATTTATATCTGTCTGAAAAGCTTGTGACTATTGTCCATCTTGGGTGTAGCCTCTGGGGGGCTTTTACCCTGCCCAAGGTGTACCTATTGAAGGTCTTTAACAAATACCCACTTTATTCTCTTAACTTTGTCTAGCCTCTGCTCTAGGTAGCCACTCCAAGGCATCATAGCAATGCAATAATATTTAAAATTGCTTCCGCAAAGCTTTTCAGAGCTCAGCAATGTGTGATGAGACACAAAAGGAGGCATTTTCTAGAAGCTATTCAGCAGTACTGACTCTTTCATAGCCACCTAACACTTCTTCATGCACCTTAGAGTCTCCCCTAAGATCTTCCCTCCAGAATTATTGCTTTGAGTCTAGAGCAGGGCTCTACCTCACATGAAGTGAAATCAAGGAGTCTTTTTTTGCCTCAGGATAGTTAATGATGGCTTACCATTTTTAATCATTGTACAGGATTTTATTTATTTTATAGCAGTACTTTTTTATATATGTATAAAAAAGTAGAAGTGCAGTCATCTCACAGAACCTACCTCTTTCGCATGATCTGCCAAGGTACCCTGTGCCAGAGCAATCACACACATATCTGTTCCACCCATCCCTGCATACACCATTGTTTTTACAGGGGTTGCTAAGGCAAGGCTTTGCAGTTTCTCTTGAGCATGAGGGTTTTACTCCAGCTGTGCTTTGAATTTCAGCCATCTGTCGAATATCTTTACTTTGACCATCAATAAATAAATCTCGAATGCAGCCGACGTATCCATAATTGAGGAGTGCTGTCCACACTTCTGTTGGGAAGACCAGGCCTGCTTTATTTTCTGGTAAGCCTCCAAGATACAAGTCATCATCCAAGTCAAGGATTTCACTTTCCCCTGGTGCAGTGTATGGAGTACGTAACGTGTTCACAGATATCGTCCCTGTAAAGACAATTAAAAGTGTGATTTTCAAGATATTCGATTTTGGTACTGCTTTTTTTACTCATTCATCTACATGTCACATTAGCTCCTGGCAAACAGCTGTAAGTGAAGCAGAGATATTTGTATTTGTACAGCTGTAGAAGCACAGATACACTTCAGTATTTCAATTGCAATGTAGTCAGGAAGTTAATGATCTAAAAATCCTTTATGCACAACACTGCATGAGCACAACAGGAAAAATCCCACTCAAAATCCCCTTAAACCGATCTCCTAGGTACAGGAGGAATGCAGTTCATAGTTATTTTCAGAAACATCCTCATTGTGCAACAACAACAACAAAAATACCTTCACTCTCTCATATGTATTTCAAACCCTTAAGGCCAGAGTTGCATTGATAGGAGGCAAAAACCTGGGAGGCAAACCTGAGTCTTTGGTTTGGGCCCAAAGACACAGTATTTTAAAAGACTCTCACCACTTCCAGTGGGCTTTGGATAAGATTTTAAATGGACTGTTTTTCTTTAAAAGGCTTTTTTTTCTTTAAATGCAGAAGAAAAATGCTCTCATCAGCTGCCAGGCAGGCAATCATTAAGAAGGAAGTGATGTGGTCCTGGAGGGAAAATCAATGCCTCTGACACTTATCTCGAAATGAGTGCATGTTACAATGAGAGGGAGAGAAGATGTATACAGACCTTCAGGAAACCAGAAATATCTTTTCCATTTTAGTCTAAAAATTTAATAAACAAAATTGAGCCTAAAATAGAGTTCTTTTTATGAAGTGTCTGAACAAAGAAAATGTAATCATCAGCAAAGAACCTTTTTCTGGTGGCACTTTGTTTAAAAAAATGAGGTATGCAACACCTACAATTTGAATAAGCAGAAAAACAAATTTAGTACATACAGTCACAGAGCATACTTATGCCAAACAATTTAAATTTTATTTCTAAGTAAAATCACTTGGCAGAAAAAAATCTTCATGTAGATCTTCACAGAAGTGATTCCTTATCAGTCTACATGGGTACAAAAGCAATCAAAATATAAATCAAAATATTATATAGGTCACAAAATTATTCTAATGACCAGTCATATCATGCAGCACTGTTATCTGCTGGGCATAACATTGAAAGTGTTTTATTGGTAGCAAGACACTGAAGAATTGCGCTCACCATGATGAATTTAGCATGCATATATATACAAAGTGAACATGATTCACCATCTCCACTGTTAGCCTGAGACAGATTCCAGAAGATAACACTGATTACCAAAAATGCTTCCACTGTGGTAGGAGTTGTGCATAAGAAGAAATTCACACTTTACACAGCATATGTACTAAAATGTGAGTTTTAAGCAAACAAAGGCGGGTCAGAAAAAGATCATTCTCTTACTTGGGTACAGCCTAAAATTTAGGCTTCTCTTTTAGAAATGGACTCCTGTGGAAGGTATATTTTTTCTGTTCTATTGTTGGTTCAGTAGGTTAACTTCAACAACACTGAGAGAATGAATATCTAAAGAATTGGGATCATTAATAAAAGCTCTTTGGGATAAAGGTCTCAGGAGGTCCAGTTCCCATGTGAAACTTGAGACATGGATTTTTCTAGGTATGAATACCACAAACAGTCTCCCTACTATCAGAAGAGAACGAACAAGGTAAAACAAAGGCTTGCATAGCATTTTTGCACCTTTAAAAGCATGTTTAAAGAGTGAGGATGTGGTCAGTTTTCCCTTTTATGTATTCTAAGAAATGTTTTCTCTGTCAGTTGAATAATCCCATAGATAAAAAAAGTGAAGTTCCAAGAAAGTAAGAAATAGGCATGCTGAAACAAGATACTTTTTCTTCCAAACTTCCATCTGTTTAAAACTGATAAGACGATTATGGCTTGCTAACTCTAAAAATTTGTTGTTGCTTCTCAGCTTCTAGAAGGAGAAATTGGCACTCATATGGAATGCTTGCTATAGGTTTGACCTTAGGCATGCAAGCATAAACATTTTGAGATTTGATTAATCAGCTGAGTCAAACAAGGACGCCTGTGAATGACCTGTCAAACCAAGAAAGACTTTTCAGAGAGCATCCTAGGGTATCAGGAACGATGGCTAACAGGCAACAGATCTTTTCTTCTCTAAAGACATTAGAGACACTGCAAATATAAATTGTACTTGTCCTCACAGTGTTTTTTACTGCTATTGTTGCTTGCTGCCATCTGTTGATGTACAGGCTAATTTAGGAGCAAACACTCTAAACCCATGTTCAGGCAGCACCCACTCTTGCACCCACACAAGTTAACTCAGCTGCAGCCTCCAACAGCAAGCTCCAACATGTGAACAGTGCTGCTTTCTGCTGGACAAAAACGTTCATATTTTCAAGACATTAACAAAGAACCCAAATAACTCCTTTTCTATTAAAAAATAAATATCTACTACGTCTTGATTACCTTCAGATCACAGAAGAAGACAGATAAATCTCTGCTAGTATAGCTGCTACTTGGTGTTCCAAGTGGAAGCTTTGCAAGCACAGAAGGCTTAGGAAGGTGAATGATAAGGGAAACTGGTGACTGTGAGTTATAGTAAAGTGATAGATTGAAGCAGAAAATTTTTCTTCTCTGTGTCATAAAGGATTACTCTGAAGAGAGCTTAAGTATTATTTTGAATAGATGTCAACAGCTTCTTAGAGAAATGAACTTTTTACCTTCCCAGGTAAAAGACATGAAATCCCATAAAATACTCTGTATGAGAAGTCCTCTGAAACCTTATCTGAAACCTTGCAATCGTGGCATTTAATGACTATGGGTAGAAAAACATGACAGACAACTACACAGCCATCACTGATGATGGTATCCAAATTACCTTTTATGTATCTCTGACAGACAATGCAAACTTTACTAATTGCTTTGTAAACACAGATGAAAAAAGAAAAATCCAAGAAAAATAAGGGAACATAAAATATTCCAAAATACAGCAAAAATTAAAGAACCTTTTAAGGATCCTACAACAAAATGCAGAGCTCAAGTTCATAGAACGTTGGCCTACAGAAAATAAACAATAGTTCCATCAGCACCTTTGGATTCACAGTGCACCCAGAGCTGAGAGAGAGGTGGTAGCACATGCTGTTTCATCTTGGTGAGGTTTTGATGGGGGAGGAGGGTGTGTGATTTTTTTTTTTCTAGTTTATTGCAGGAGTTTGGGTTTAATTGTTTTCCTGTGGTTTGCTGGTGTTTGATTTTCTTGATTTTTTTTTTTAAAGTCTGTTATCTTTCTTGAGGGAAACTTTGAGTTCTACTGAAAATGTCTCAAGTTGGACCTCATAACAATAGGAGAGGCTGCCACAGAAATTGGGGACTGTGATGCTCACCTCCTTTGATAGACTTCAATTCTACTTTCTCTGGGAATTATAGGCAGATGAAAAGGAATTGTTTTGATGAATAGCCAGTGTGCTCCAATCCATTGAGAAGTTTCTGCTTATGAATGTGAAGGGACATCACTTTCCATAGAGGAAGAAAGGGAAGCTAAAGGAGCATGCAAATGTCTTATGTGGTCAGCACAAAAAGAGTTAATAAATTTCCTTGTAGAGATACTAAAATGTCATTCTCAAGACAGAACTATCAAATTTTACAGGAGGAAAAAATGGGACATATCTTATTTAACAAAATAACCTAGAGACAACAGATTTTATGAGGAAGCAGCAAATTCAGAAGAGCACTGGATGTTCAAGAGAGAGAAAACTATAAGTTTAAATTGTAACATCTCTGGAGTAAAAACCATCCTTAACTTCCATCTTTTCATAACAGCACCCAGAACCAGAGAAGTAGTGATATCACTTCTTTGAAAAGAGCCATAATGCCTTCCAGGAAACAGCTTCTGTGCAAAGTTTTCTAAAACTCAAAGCAGGAAATAATTTTTGTATTTCTATCAGAATAAGAAAGCAAGGGAAGAATGCTGACAGCACGTGGTCTCTCCTGCCTTAAAGTAAAAGGGAATGACAAAGACAAGAAGGTGTGGGGTGACTTATTTAGTCTGGGAATTCATGATCTAGCTTCAGATTCTAAAAACATTTTTTTTTTCTTGTCCCTAGAAGTTGGACATACATTTAAGTGTCCTGTAATGACTAATGGCTGCTTTGACTCTGCAGCATTTCACCTGAGAACACAGTGCAATTTAACATTTAGAAACTTCTTTCTGTATTGGAAAAGCAGCTTGAGAAAAACTAATGAAGTTATGGTTTTCAGCAAGAATTATTGACTTAAAAGGGTAACTGATTAGTGAGAAGTCCTTCAAAGGACGAGTCACCAATATAAGTCAACAATAACAACATGTGAGCAAAATGGGAAATATATTAGGGCTTACACAGGAGCCTATTGTGCCACTCAGCTGAGTGTTGGTTAAATTTTATCTTGGACTCTGGGAAAGATGCAGATCAGCCAAGAAAGCTGCAGATCATTGAAAGGATATTCATTAAAATGCAGTATAAACCCATTCTCCCAAGTATGAAAACTATTAACATCTGTTGAAATAGGAACACGTAAATCTGGCTGTTCTTAAAAGGTTAAAAAGATGTGGGAAGTAATATGTAGAAGAGTACATGTGAAAAAAAAAGAACCTTCAACAACAACACGTGTAATAGGCATCACAAAGCACTACTTACAGTGAGATGTTGATTATAGTTAAGCTCTAATTACATACTCCAGAAATCATTTCTGGAGTTCAAGCTGAAACTAACTTTAGTTCAAAATTTCAGTGACTCAGCCATTAAATGCTACCTACTTATGAATAGATGCTGATATATTGTGCTTTATGCTGCCCTGCACAATTGGAGGTTGACAAGAAGAGTATGTTTCCTCCCTGAATTCACTATGTAATGGTGGTTTCCAAAGGATGAATGGTTGTTTAGCAAAAAAAAAAAAAAATTTGAATGATTATCCTTGCATACAGCAAACAGTTTCAAAAAAAATTAAAGAACACTTAAGTCTCAGAAAACAGTTATTAAACCTATCCCTACTGTGTTACAAGAAACACTGTGAGCAAAGACCTTTACAGCTGTTTTTTATTTACTTTGGGTTTGTGGGTTTTTTCCTAATTCTTTTTTTCTGCAGAGTCTGCAGTACTGTTAAAAGCGGAATAGGCAAACCTTTCCCTTAGGTATGACTTAATGAGGCTCTCCAATCATATTCATTATCTCAGCAATTTACTTTTGCCTAAAATTTTGTATAAGAAACAAAATCCTATTTCTAAATCTCATCTCTGTCCTGATCAGTTAAATATGAAGCTTTTAAGTGCAACTACTACAACTGTTCTGATCTCTCTGCTTACTTGACATGGGCTATTTTAGTTGCTTTTTGTGCCTGTGAAAAACATCTGCTTATTAAGAAACGTTGAAAAATCAGAGCAAGGTATTAATTCTAAATACATCTTCTTCACTAAAACACAATGTAATAGCTGTGATGAGGACTGTGACCACAGCCTGCAGCCCATGGCCAAGACAGGGCACACAAGAGGCAGCTGTGAAGCTGTTGTCCTTCCCAGAAATTCAGCATGTCCAGTTCAGGAGTACTGGGGGGAAACTCAGGACACAGCCGTTGGCAGCACTGCTGCACACCTAGAAAGATGGACCAGGGGAGAATATCTTATTAATATTTTTCTTTACCTAACCCTTAAATGTTAACTAAATATGGTCTCAGGAACTCCATCCTACCAATGATCTTTTTTAGGTAAGAAAGCACTCAGAGTAAGTCTTACAGGAAACAGAATGAGATTCTAGGGTGAAAACAAGAATAACAGGTCAAACTTCTTTCAGCAAAAGGAAATTAAAAGGCACCATATCTTCCCTCTTTTCTTGTATCTCTCAAAATCTGAGTGGATTGACAGAATTACTAGTGAATGGAGCCTGGATGATTACAATTTAAAAACATGTTCTCATTCCTTATATCTACCCCCTGCCTCCACTGCATTCCCAGACAAGCAAAGGCAAAGTCAGTAGTTTAGAGTGGATGCTCACTGTGACTGAGAGTCTGGAAGAGAGCAAAGAATGAGAAATAAATCTAGTACTTGCTGATCCAGCTAATATGAAAGTCAAGGAAATTAGCAAAGCTCCTTGAGAAATGTCACAACATTCTTCTATAGGAGAGAATCACTCTGCATTGGATTTGAAGCCTAGGAGCAAAAGCAAAAACTTAATTTAAAGAAAAAGAAAAATCAAAGTTTATTTGAGCTACTTATTCATTAACAAATCAATCTCTTCCTTTATGCCTGATAGCTAGGGAAATATGCTGTCAATGGCAACAAGAAAGTCTCAGAAAAGCAAATTTTTTTTCTATACAAGGTATATTCATTCAGTTATATAAAAATTCTGAAGGAAAACCTGTGAAAAGTAATCATATTCTTGTGATTTCCAGTATGTTTGGTCTGGGCTAGAGAGAAGAAACAAAAAAGAATCCGAAATATTAAAGTGAATTTTATTCTTTATGGGTAAAACACACCAACACGCATAACGTGACCACGAGGTGGAGGGGGATGAGATACTCAGGACAGTGAGGAGGCCACACAGCAAAGTCACTGCCCTGGACTTCAGGAGAGCAGACTTTGGCCTCTTCAAGGTACTACTCAGGGGAGTCCAATGGGAAAGAGCCCTGGAGGGCAGAGGAGCCCAAGGATGCTGGCTGGTATTCAAGGATCAGTTTCTCCAAGCTCAGAAGTGATGCATCCCAACAAGGAGGCAGTGGGGCAAAAATGCCAGCAGGCCTCCATGAATGGATGAGGAGCAGCTGAGCAAACTCAGAGTGAAAATAGAAGCTTTCAGAAGGTGGAAACAAGGACAGGTGGCTTTGGTGGAATATAGTAAAATTGTACAGGGTGATAGGGATAACGGTAGGGAAGCCAGGGCCCAGTCAGAATTGAGCGTGCTCTCCCTACCCCTTTTTACTATTTCTTCCTGTTTCCCAGTCTGTCACATTTATTGTTACATAAAATCCGTATTTTTTACTTTGGCACATGGTCTCATTTGCACCTTAACTCAGGCAGAGGCATCTCTCTAATAATTTTAATAACCAGATCTTACCATCATTAAAACAAACAAAAGCATTGCCAGTGTTATTAGTGCTTCTACTATAAACTATTATTCTAAGTATTAGAACAACAGAAAAACTTTGATTCTATTTCAGATTGCAGTTAAAATTCAGTTTGCCAATCCATAAGCCTGCATATTTTTATTCAGTATTCATGGTAATAGTTCAATGTCTCAGAGCTAATAGGTATTACGATTAGTTTTCAACAGTGAAGGGGGCAGGTGGGGTTGCATAAGTTTTACCTATCTTGCTCATAGGCAAATCATCAGATGGATTAATTTATTTATAATTCTACTTAAAAAATAATATACAATCCTGATCACCAGGCAGGTTTTGCTTCCTGAAATTACTCTAAATTCTTGCTGATGTCCATCAACAGTTTGAAAGAATTAAAGCATGCCCTAAACTCTCTTAATGGCACTTGTGAGTAGTGTTTTGTGAAACAATGAAAGGGCAGAACTTATCTTCAATGTAAACAATTTCTATGCACTTATTTCATTCCTTTATAGATCTGTTGGCTTTGGATGTAAGAATAAACTTTGCTTTCAGCAGTCCCAGAGGCATGATTATTACAGGATTTACTGCCTCATATGAATCACTGAAACAGCACTTAAGAAGAAAGTCTAAAATGAAAACTGTAGTATAAATAATATAACTGCTGGATGTTCAATTCCAATTGAGGATTTTGAGAAGTTGTGTATTGTTGTTCGTTTGGGGTTTCTTTTTCTTGGTTTTTTGTTTGTTTTTGTTTGGTTGAGTTTTGTTTGTTCTTGTTTGGTAGGTTTATTTAACCCCGAGAAATCTAAATTAGCAACTGACATAATAACAAAATCAAGGTCTGTACCATTAGAATTTGGAGCTGCACTGCCCAGGAATCAAATAATTATTTTTCATAATCATAGTGCAGGTGGATTTCAGAATGGATTTGACAGGAATCTTCGATTTAAGCCTGCACCTAAGATTTGCTTTATCTGAAATCTGATTTGTGTGTAGTAAGAAGTTAAATCATAAAATAACTTTTTTGGGGGTTAAGTTTCATAAAGAAATTATAAATGCAAGCTATGGAAAGGTAGTCACCAGAAGGAAGAAAGTGGGGGAAATGCCACAAAATCTAGAAGAAGTGTAGTCAAATTTTTCAACACCCAATTTTAGAGCCTACATAAACTTCAGGTTGAATATTGATATTAATCAGAAAATCTTCAGGACTGAATTACAGACTCAGTACATTCCCTGCCCCCTTCCTCCCCAAATCCTGGCATGAAGTGCAGAAAAGTCCCTGTAGAAGAGCAGAAAAGTCCCTGTAGAAGAGAGCTGTCCTTAAATTGATGTATATCGATTTTTTGCTTAAGACAAGATATATATTCAAGATGAAATGAGCTGATACACATTGACAATTTCTCTGGATAAATGCACTTTAAGTCATATTACATTTCAGTAGCATGAGAATTCATGAATTCTTTAGTTTTACCACCTTTCAGTGAGATCATTTTTTGAGTAAACTACTCCAGAATATGAATCACACTGATAGAATGTGGCAAGTCAATTATTTCCATTTCTGCTGACACGTGCTGTTAGCCATTTATTAGCATATCATTTAAGTACACTGAGGTCTGCTGACATGATTGGAAGATCTGTGTTGTTTCTGTGGGGCAGCTATTCTCCGTGTTGGAGATTATTGTCAGTAATTCCTTTTTTGCTTTATTTCCACTCTTGAAACTTGCCACTTCAGCTATTTGATGTAAGCAAGCACAGAGGGAGATTACTGTTGGTTTTTCAAGCACACAACACACTTAATTGCAAGATTAAGTACTTGATTATCCAATAATGTAAATATAAGATATTTTACTCAGCAAATTATTGTATTCTGGCACCTGAAAGCAATGACTTCTTGTAATTTCCTTATTTTTCAGATGATGCCCAACTCTAATTGTGGCAACACCAATATGTACCCAGTATTCTCTCAGATACAGCAGAAAAAGCTATTCTGAATGTAGACAAAAGGAACTTACCTGACCGCCCATCCCGCTGAAAATCCACATGGTACCATTCACCATCATTCACCTTCTTCTGCAAGGCTTTTATTTTTATAGTACCTGATCCCATGTCTAACAGTAGGTAGAGGTGGCCATCAAGCATTTCAATGGCAAAAAAATCAACCTTCACCATCTGTGGATGTTTGGCATCTTTTTGGTGCCTTGGTTTCCCATGACTGAAAAGAATCAGGCCATTTGGTTCAGTTGTACGAAAGTCAAATGATATTGAGCCTGTTTTCTTGGCATTCCACTTTGGCAGAGAGATGAAAGACTCTGGTGTTTCAAATGTGATTGGATCTAAGGTTGCAACATTCTCACATTTAAATGCTACAACCCCATGAATCTTCATTTTAGGATCCCCTTGCTTGGCAAGTCGAGACAGCTCCAACCTGACATCGTTATTTTTATATACAACCTGCAAGCAAAGCGGAGAAGTTACTCAGAGAAACCTGGGCATTTTAACCAAACAGACACAATCTTGAATAGGCACATTATTTAGAGGATAATGGTGATGATATATGAATATGATAATTTACATACAAACAAGATGAAATAACTATTTTCATTGACTAATGATTTAATAATTGTTTTCATTAAACCAAACAAAGTTGCTCTAAAAATATCCCTGGAGTTAATTCTAACAATCTGAAAGAATCTACACATAATTTATACTAGGAGTTGCAAATTAGCTTGTGTGGCCTTGATTACTTAAAAGCCTTTTCTGCACAGCCATTCTGCTATTATAAAGAAGTGTTAGATTTCTTCTTCCTCTAAACCCTTTGTCACTGTCTTAACTCTTCTGTTCATGTACAGAAAATGTACCAAGGTCAGACACTTCATAATTTAACATCTTTTCAGTTTGTCCTTGGGGCTGAGGAGTAGTAACATTCGTGGAATTCATGAGGCTATATAAGATAGGCAAACCAATATCATAACAGATCAAAACCAGGAAACCATTCAATTTGATTAAAAAAAATCCTAACTTACATATTTTCCCTGACTGAAGACTTTTCTGATAAAAATGAAAGACAATATTAGTTTTAAATCCAATTGACGTCTGCAGCAAATATTCTTGCTTCAAATCACATTTTAGCTTGGTCCAAGAAGCCTGTCACGATGCAACCACTTCCCAGGGTTCTAATGTTTATTAGTGTTTTCTCAAATTGCTGCTCTTTCTGAGTTATTCATAATACAAGAGCTGCTGAAATGAGCTCCCCAATACCAAAGGCGTACACAAGTGTTTTGTCAATACTTTTAATTGTGCAATAAATTTTACGCTCCAGCTAAAATACCACTGAAGGGCTGAATACAAAACCATAGCGACAGAAGCTAAAACTTTCTTCTCTGTTTCTAAGGTTAAGCTCTACATTAAAAAGCAATTTGAAGAAAAAACAATAGCTCAGCAAAACCAAGAACTCTGTGCTGAGGCTTCTTCATCTACAGATCTGCACCATTCAGGTCTGGATCCCATCTGGCCCTGATCCAATGTTCCAGCTATGCAGTGTAGTTTGGAGCTGTTCAGGGGACCGATCACTGGGACTTTACATCCCTGTTGGGGGTTAGAAAGTGCTTACTAAATACTTAGGATAGAGCTTCTGGATTAATTTCCTCTGAGACCTAGTTTGAGCACATCTGAAGCCCACTCTGACGCCCAGTAAGGGAAAACACAGCAGATGAACTGCAGAGCTGTGCTACTGTTAGAAATAAAAGCACTAGCACTTACACAATCTAAGATGACATACCCCACAAGTGATAGTTGCTATTGAAAAATGTTTAAAGATAAAAGAAAAGGAAATGATTGATAGAGTGATATTTTTCAGTAAGAATTGTGTTCATTCCAATTATATCATTATCCACAATGCAAATTTCATCATAAGACTTGTCAGAATTATTCTACTATAATAAAATGTATCCTAAAAGTTAATAAATAAGCCTATTTCTTAATTTTATTTCAGAATTGAGTACAAGTAGTGTTGTTCCCATGAAAGCTGTGTCTCTAAAGACAACAGATAAACCTCGCTGTGGATTGCTGACAGCAGAAATGGTACTCTGCTACAGAGACAGAGATAATGTGTTCTTCAACTGAAGACATCGGAAGTGAATAGCATTGGACTAAATTGTAATATTAGATATAAGGTTCCATATTTCCATTTATCAAATACATCCACAACCCCTGAGATTTCATGGACTGCGCAAAGGAGTTTAGAACAGTACTGGAGAATAAGCAGATGCAAGTGAGCCCCTTTGGGGTGGCTTTCTCTCTTTAGAGTGAGGAGGAATAAGCCAGGAGCCTGGGAGGTTACTTAGAGATATCTGGTCTCATGAAGCATTGACCATTTTCTGTGGCAAGGGGGATTTTGGATAGCTCCCGCTTCATTTGAAGAAGTCACAGGGGCAGCCTTTCTGGATTAGACCGAAAAGAATTAAACATTGCCAGAGGATGCAATAAATAAAAAAGGAACAAATGGTCTCTTATTAGAACTAAATCCTGCTTGGTGACAATGGAAGTAAATATAGCAACGAAGAACATGAGAAGATCTTCTTAAATTGACTGCTGAACAAGAACAGGTCCCAGAACAAGGTGAATAAATGTACAAAGCAAATTTATTGTTAATGGACAAACCAAACTGTCCAACCTTAATGAAACTGCTTGACTGAATATTAAATTAGGAAATGATAGATATGTTTAAAAACTCAGCAGACTAAAGGAAAGCTAGGGTTTCCTTGAAGTCTAAAACAGCTTAATAGGATCCTAAGTCATTTGCCAAATCAGAAATAATAATTTCTAATAACTATGGTTTAAGAACATAATGGACAAAGTGAAATGGTTTTCTCAAAAACTTGTCACCAGCTATTTAACTAACTTAATATATAATGTATGAGGGAAACATTGCTAGAACACTTTAGCAACAATGACAAATATTGTCAATTTTATGCCACCAATATTAAAACATTCTTGGAATCCCTAAATATTTTAAATGACAATTTTGTGCTTCCCTATTCCACAACTGAAAATTCATAGCTGTATTTTATTACATACTACATTTTATTACATACGTTGTGGGTAAACTTGAATAAAGCCTATATTTATGTTTTAGAGTGCATATGTTCTAAGTTTTAGAATGTGCTTATGTTCATTTACCCTTTCTCAATGGAAAATTTTGAACTGAATTATCATGGATAATTAGTAATAAAACAGGAATATATGAACCACAACTGAAAAGACCTGTAAACTATTAACTGAACACAGCTTGCATTTGGGAGCCTGTTTCCTGGTGTTATGCTGAGATTGTTACCTATCTCCCTATCCATGAAAAGTGTACTCAGCCATCAGTGAAGCACAGCAAAAGGAGAAAAGCAGTACATTCATAGAAATTACTTGTCATTAAATTTTGGGAAAACCACTGAAGAGTAAGGAATAGTTCTGAGACTAATATCAGCTTTATAACTCATGAAGGTACATACTTCAGAAACAAGAGCCTCTAGGGTACAAATAATTTACTGATTTATCCATTGATTTTGCCTTTTACTTTTTTCTTTTGCTTCTGGGTACATAAGGACAAACATGCTTTTAATAGGGCTTATATTATCTGCTATTTCCATCTGAGGCACACAGCACATAACATGAACTCAGTACATTCTCCCTCCTTTAGAGACATGGATCCAGAATTAGTCAAGTGAAAGGAATTTGCACCGGAGAAATATTGGAGTCACAATCCCCTTTACTCCCACACAACCCACCAGTCACCGTGCTGGCATCCGTTGGGCTGGCCCTGGATTTTAGCTTGTTCTGGCACTCACTTTCATACCTAAGCAACAATCTAAGTTTCCTGCAACTGAAACTGCCAGCTCTCAGGGAATTGTAGCATGCCATTAAGAGCATCTTGAATTTGTCTTGTGTTTACTGTGTTCTTTCCTGCTAATATCAAGTAAGTTTCAAGATGTCAGTCTTTAAAATATATAATTACCTTGTTCTTGGAAACTGCAAAAGGTCACCTAAACTCCCAAGAAAAACAGAGCAGTTAGCAATTCCCCATATAATTTGCAACCAAGCTGTCCAAAGTGAGGAATAAATTTATGTTCTGAGACAGGACAGAACATTTTACAATCAAGATACAGGCTTCCTTTGCTACCATCTAAGCCACGTGCTGGGTAACTTGCAATATCATAGGGCTGTGTCTTAATAAGTCCATCTTTGAGACAGCAATTATTACCTTAAGCTCAGCACTCTCTTTAATGTGGTCTGTGGTCATGGAGAACAATATAAATTAATTCATGCTTCCCAAAGATATATCGTGTATAGGTTTTTTTTTGCAAACTGGGCACTATACAATGAACTCCAGAATTGTAAACAGGTGTAAATCTATGAATGACCCTGAGAAAAGAGAAGGAAAAGAGAAGGAATTCCTGAAGGAAAAGAGAAGGAATTCCTACTAGGAATGCATCCTAAATCTGTAACTGTTCAATTAGCAAATGTCTAAGTCAAGAAAATTTTAAAAAATTAAAAAAGAATAAACAGAAGAACTCTATCAGTTCTTTCTACTGACCCCATCCCATGAGATTTAGAATGATGAAAGGTGTGAAAGAATCCAGATTACAACACTATTTGCAATTCAAAGTGGAGCCCTTCCCACATCAAATATTATGAATGAAGAAAAAGCATTACCCTTACATATTTCAAAATACTGACCACTTCTGCCAGCAATAGCTTTTCTATCATTGTGATTTAAAATCCTTTAAATTATTATGAAGCATTTATTTCAAATTGATTTATATTCTTAAAATCAAAGATGATCTTCGAGAATCTGATCACGTCACCTGATTTGCAGTGTCTAGGTTTCCTCGAGAACCAGAGGGAACCCAGGATCTCAGAGCACCTACCATTCTGACCTTGCTCCAAAGAACTTGTCTATTTACTTAACTGGGAGATGAGGTAAAATACTTTTCTAAATGCAATTTGAATAAATGGATGAACCCCGTATCAAAACCTGTTAAAAACTGGATGATATAAATCTTAGTTACCGTAAAACAGTACTTTCATATTTTCACATTTCTGTGAAACCTGCGTCACCTGGTGCACACAATGGCAGTTAATTCTCCAAAATGGAGATTAATGTCACCCAAAATGGCACAGGTAGGTGCTGCCAGCGTACAGGTTTCCCCTTGAAAAGTGATGTCAGCAGGAGGGAACTTGCTGATGTCAGAAACTGTAACAATGGGACTTACAATAAGGGAAACCTGAGGCAATTTTTTCAGCTTGCTTTACCAGCCACTAGAATTGCCATGCTAATTGAGAACTACCTGGTGCACATAGAATCACATTCCCAAGAAATCCAACTGCAAAACTGACCACTATCAGTTATCATGTATTTTTTAGCACTTACTGTATGGCTTTGAACTAATCTGGGAATGTCAGCTTCTCACAGGAGGCTTGTCATTTTGCTAATATGCCTCCATGCATTTTCAAGCTCCAAAATGAACATATCAAAGAACACAATTAACTACAGAATATTTACACAAAACTTAAGGAGCCCAGGTTCAAATGTTTGCATTGGGGTGCATTTTTGGACAAAACGTGAAAGCACAAAACATGAATGACAACAGCTGTTCAAGCCTCTACATCATAAAGCAGCTTTGCTTTCTGAACATGGAGAAGAAATTAAGGAGTATATTGAATGCTCCAAGGGAATAACTTATTCTTCCTCAAGTGAAATGGTTTTTGTTCTCCTGAGGTCAACATTTGTGCAAATGTGGTGGTGATAGTAGTGTGGGGCATTTAGAAAGGGGGTCATGGAGCACCAAAATAAAACCCTGGTATCTCTAGAGTTTTACTAAGTGGGAGGTAAGCCTAAGGACAACAGGATAGGGTTCCATGGTATGGATACATAAACACCTGGTGAAAATAATAGCATGTGCATTTTGTTGCATTATTTTAGATCAATTAATATGGTCTAGGAAACTGCCCTAGAAGATTCAGCTCAAAAAAACCCCTTGACTTAATTGATCTAATAAACAAACAAACAAAACAATAACAACAGAAAAGCACTACAGTGCAACAAATTCCTTGGAGAATATATCTGGGAGTTTCACATTCTGCTGTTTCTTCTTCCTGTCCAGTCTGAGCATCCAAAACCATGGAGTGCAAACAGATCACACTCAAACTTTTGAAAAACATTAAATGGGCTTCTAAATGGGCAAGGCAAACATATTATTCATACAGTATGATTATGTGCTTTGTTCTGCTTTTTGTTGTGCAGTTTATAGCTTTATATATAACAAGTAGGTCTTTTAAATCAGACATTCTCTCCACAGACTGCTTTGGCCTAAGGTAGAAAGAAGAAAACCATTATAATGACTCTTGTCTTAGGAGGTCAGGACCAGTAATCCAGGGATTTGGGTTTAACCTACACCTAAATGCCTCACAGAGAACTTAATTTCTCCTTGCTTCTCTGTAAATTGGATACATCATCTTCTCACAGGACAGCAGCTGGCTTGAAGACTGAAGTTTACATTACCAGCACAAAATCTAGTGAAGCTTCATCCAAAAATCAGACACATTTACATGCATATTTCCGATAGGGTGTCAATCCCCCATTTTCTTTTTAAGGAAAACAGGTATGATATAGTTCTCACTTTCTAGTCTGCAGCTACAGAGTCCAGAGCTCACTGATCATTCAGAAAAAAAAAAAAAGCCACCAAAATCACCCAATCTGCTCAAAAGCTGCACAAAATAAAAGCTGAACTTGAGCAATCCACATCTCAGGGTGAACACAAAAGCATAGCATCCTATGCCCTGATAATGCACTTGGCAAATGCTTTAATGCCACACTACATGGCTAACTAAAGACAACAAATTGGTGATGTTTCTCTTTACACAAAGCATGCATACTTAATGCACACAAATTTATACTCTATTTAAACTGCTAATTATCTTATCCCTGCAAATTCTAGGAAAGAAAATGGGTACCAAAAAAAGAGGCTAAAATTACTATAACCATAGGGAATTTCATTATGATTTCAATAGCACAAATAGCACACCTGTACTTCTACTTTAGATTGAAAATCATCACTCTCCTACCCCCAAATAATGATGTAAAAAGAATGGGGAGAAAAAAAAAAAATCAAACAAAACCAGGAAAACACAAACCCAAAAGAACTCCCACAACTCAGTACAAAGCAGTTATATTAATTACGCTAAGGAGAAAAAAAAGTTGTTAATGGATATATACGCCTGTAGAAACAAAACCAGAAACAAAGTTATAGGTACACTGTGAATGTGAATTTAGATTCCCTGTGCAGTATGGGGAAAGTCACCCCAGTTCAGTGCATGCATCTATTTGCAGAATTAATACAGTCATGACAGCTCATCTTCTAGGCCAACTAGTCTTTCCTGCTGGAGTTTTGAATGTGAATCCCAGAACTGTTTCTTTTCTCTCCTACTTTGACTGCCTGAATAGAGACATTTTAAGGGGATGCCAGAAAATGCCTTTTTATGTTCCGAGTTACTGGAATATCATTTAACATGATATATTGGCAGAACTTAGGAAAAAAGAAAATCAACATTTTTTTTCTAATAACGTTGATAATGGGATTGTTATGTTTTTCACCCCGCTGTGGACACAAGTCTTTTGAAGATCTTTTTTCCCCTCTTCAATAGACTATTTTGCTATTCTTTGTATGTCCTGCTGTCTGTTGCCAGACTGCTAAATGTTTCTGACTGTGGTTGCTATGCTTTCTGTTTTTAAGAAATGGGTTCAAGTTTCCTTTCCTTTTTTTTTTTTTACTTCCCATGGCAAGGTCCCATAGAAATTTCTTGGCAACAACTAGGTTGAGAGTTTAGGGACAAGTTGGTTCCACAAAAGCTCTATTGGCTCCCTAGTAAAGATAAAGCCTTTACCAAGACATAAGTCATGAAATAAGACCAAGAAAAACAGGAACCACCAAAAGAAAACAAAATGTATTGTTTAAGGCAAAAGCAGCTTTGCATTAATATATTGTATGAAGTCTAAGAAAGAAAACAAATTATATGCTACCTCCAATGACTGTAGGGGAAAAGAAAGGGGCTACAGGAGACTCAGTTGTCATGCTGGATTTCAGCTTTTTCCTCTTCTTTCTTTCACAGTGCAGTAAGACTTACCAAAGACTAATTCTGCAGCAAAGTCAGAAATGTGCTGTTTTTCCTCTTTCTCCATTAATCATTCTTACCCAAGATCATGCAAAAGAACTCTTTAAGGACTACAAGAAAGAGGGACTATAAAGCAGAACACCATCATTACCAGTTGTAGGGTTCAAGAATTATTTCTCTAGCATAATATTCATTATATGCTAGAATATCCCTATCTTTAGCACTTAAAGCTTTAAATTCAAGGTCATAAAATACAGAAGCAAATAATGAAAAAACAAAAAGATCATATATATGCAAAAATTAATGTTCTACGGAACATCTCAACTCAAGTGTATTTGAAGACAACATGACAGATGTACATAAAATCTGAGTTACCTTTCATTAGGGTAGGAGTCACAGAAGTTTAAAATGGAAGTTGTCACAAAAAGAGAAAAATAATGAATCTTAAATTAAAAGTTAAAACAAGCTCAACACAATCCAAGTAGGGGAGGCCAGAGATCTGAACACAAATGAACAGAAACTTGTTAAAAAAAATTCAGTTACCAACACACCTAACCCTGAACACCTGAAATATTTGAACAAACTTTTTTTTCCATATTAAACACGATTGAAAACATAGGAAAAGAACTGTAGGCTTCAAATGAAATGCAAGATGTCAATTCTACATATCCTTTGGTGAAATGGGGGAGGTTTATTCCACCCCTCACTAGATTTCCTTCCTTCAGCCTCTCCCATAAGTTTTTTAGTAGCTGCCAACTTATGAGTCTTAATTTATTGTTTCTCCAGAATAATAAACACCCAGCTGGCTTTTTCTTCCTCTTCTCTCTCACCTGTATAGGTTACTCCAGCCTCCAGCTGAATAGCTGGCTCTTGGCTCTGGGTGTTTTTATCTTCCCTCTGGTTGGGACTCATCCTTGTTTGCCAGGTCCTGGTTTGAAAGACCCATCTGTTCCACTGAAGGGAAAATGGTCCTCTTTTATGAACTTTTGGCCAGCCTCCATTTAGAAACCTCATTCCCTCTCAGCTCTGTTGGCTGACTATTGGCTGAGTGAAGTCGGCTACTAGTTGACAAGCTGTAGGAACTTTGCTTCTCCCATTCTGAGAGCCAGTACAGTTCTTCCCCCTTTGCTTAACAGCTATCTGATTTTGTGTGATATTAATTTAGAAATAATCTATGCAGTTGTCGGCTAAATTCTGCTCTACCAAGATAGGCTTAATAGTTTAAAAATAAAAATGAAAATCAAATTCCCACCCATTAACTATACTGGGCACATTCCTGGAAGATATCCAGGAAAATCCTCCCCTACCTTCACCTGCAATTTCTTTTGAATCCTTATAATCCTTTTAATATATTCTTTTAGCTTTCCGGTACTGCAACATGAGCAACTCATCACATCAGTGTTTTGAAACCATCTTTACCTTCTCAGACACCTATGACAATTGGAAGATAAGCTTCCTGTGGTACTTTTGCATTCAAGGTTATTACTGTAATTGCAAGACAAAGGTATCAAACCACCACATGTTATTTAGAGGCAGGTTTTCCCTCACCAGTGCTCCAAGACAGAAAGGTACAGCTGGAGGCTGCTGCCAGTACTTTCCTTTGCACTTGGTTCTGTGCCCACATTCCTTTTCTGAACAGCCTATATTTTCTGAAGTGGCAAATGAAGAAGCAGCACTCATGCAGAGTAGCAAGAGGAAAAGCAGGGCTCTTCCAACATCAAAAAACTCCTCTGTATAGTCCACGATGTGTGTGGCTAAAAGCATTTATAAATTTTCAAGAAATTAATTAAGTAATGGGATATTTCTAAGGCATTGCTTTTCTATTTAAAGACATCTCTAATCAAAGTACCTATGGGTCAGCTTTATGTTAATAAATTTTATTGAGGTTACATCTGTCCTCCAAAATAGATTGGTTGAACTAATTAAAGGTAATTACCACTATACTGGTAAGGAAGAGGGATGTGTTATTTCATTTTCAAGACATGTCATCTCGTTGCACTGAGAGAATGCAACAGAGCACACCTAAGTATGGTGTTTAAAGGGTCTGATTCTGCTTGATGACCTCCAAGCCTGAGACTTTGGGGTCAGCTTAATGTTAAAGGAATTTCAGACAATACAGTTTACAATTGTAATATTTATAATTCAGTTTCGTACTGAGCAAGAGGTCCTCAGCCTCAAGCCAAATCAATTCTTCTAAGAGATAAGAAAAAATATAATACTACAACAGTATTCATCTAAGTGTTCAACTAAGAACATTCCAGAAAAACAGCTTGCTATACAAAATGAGCTGCCAACAAGTACTTTTACACAAGTTATTGCAGCTTATTGCAATTTAACACAATTTTAAGCTTTTAAAAGTATATTGTTCTGCAAAATATTTTTGATTATGTAAATGTGTCCATCAAAATAAACACTCCTCACAGTGTTATGGGTATTTTTAAATAGCTGTGCAGAGAACTAAGTCTGAGTAAAGGGTGGATCTTGCAATTAATGGTTTATCACTTCCCTATGTCTTTGGGTAGATCAATTGAGCGTCTCTGCAATGTTCTGTCATTTGTTTTCATCACTAGATTTTTTTTTTCCATTTCAAATAAACACCTCAACTTGAAGCTACTTTAAATATAAAACATATTTTGAAATGTTCTCAAATACCATTTCCTAAAAGTGGGAGGAAAATAGGCTTTTCCTTGGACAAAAATGTCAGGCAAAAATGATTTTCTATCTTCTCTAAAATACATTCTTGAGGCTACACATGGCATACGCTGAATTATACATGTATTAAAAAATTAATAAAGTATATACATGAAACCTAAATAAAGAATTAAGGTAGCCACATCTATGGTAGTAACAATTGCTTGTGTTTATCTCAGTACAACTCCATTTCACAACACAATACAAGATTATGCGAAGAGTTGTAGCATTCATTTTCTTTGGAAAAGTTTGACAAAATTACTTTCAAGACTCTGCTCTCTGTAATGGGGCCTTAGTCTTGCTGAAGTGACTTGTACTGCTTAATAATTGTGAGAAAGCCCCCTATTTAAAGGCTAACTCAGGATTATTGAGCAAGCAGTTGATGATGTCTAATAAAAAATTTAGTTCAGGAGTAGATAAGAAGGCAAAACTCAGCGCAGTCACGACTATTGTACCCACAAAGAAAAAAGCATTTACCTTTCAACAGAAAATAAATGAGCAGTCTCATTCTGACTGAAAAATAGATTTGAATACAATATTTAGTAAGCATGAATAAAAATTCCGTGAAAAAATACTTATACAAGGTATTAATCCTAATATAGACCAGGGCATGTGACTAAATGCTGCTGTGTGATGTCAGCAGAAACAGGGAGGGCTCACTCTGTCTGCTTGGGCTGGAGTCAGACCCAGGGCACCACCGAGTCTTTGGAAGTGTTTGGTTTTCACAAAAACAAAAAATAACAAAAGGATGGCAGGAGGCATGTTGTTCTCAGAAATTGTAACATTAATAATTTTATCTTGTGAAACCTGGCCCCTAATTGAGTGCGGCAAAATACAAGTTTTCAAAATACAAGTTTAGTAACTCAAATTCCTAGCAGCCTTTGATATTAATAATCTGACTCAACAGATACAGTAAAAATCACATCTTGAGACTGCTGTAATTCACATTATTTCTAAATCTGTCCCACAGAAATGACAAACTTGACAAGTCTTATGCTTTCTAACAACTTCCTCTGAGCCTGTACAAAAAGAAAGGTTTGCATACTGATTAAAGTGATTTATTTCAACTTGGAGTACTTCCTCTAATCCATTACTTACATAAGTTTGGCATTTACTTCATAGCTGAATTGGAGATTGTAAAACACTACCTTATTCATCTCTAGTACTGGCACAATGAATTGTATCATATGTTACTACCCCTAAACTTGAAGAGAGGAAGAAAAAAGAGGAGAAGAAGAAAAAAGAGGAGAAGAAGAAAAAAGAGGAGAAGAAGAAAAAAGAGGAGAAGAAGAAAAAAGAGGAGAAGAAGAAAAAAGAGGAGAAGAAGAAAAAAGAAAAAAAATGTGCTCCTGCTCATCTCTGTTATATTTATTCAGCTGAAATAATACTCATGAGAGGTTTTCTCATCAGCTTGATTATATTAGCATATCAATTATTGAAACTGATACTGATGGAACCCCCAAACACAGATACAAAAGAAGGATTTCTGCAAAATTTTAAGGTGTCAGATGTACTGGGCATTTTGTTTGCACATTCACAGCTGAGCCAAAATACTTAGGCTTTTACCTACATAAGTCACCTCACCGAATTTTCAATTTATTTTATAGTTCTCTTCCCAGGCATAACCTTATAATTTGCAAGTTTGAAGGTATCTGAGCTGTACACGTAACTAAAGAAATAACAAAATTGTACAAGCTATAATTCTCAGTTGATACCAAAATAAGCATTTTTAAGAGTGGATACATATCTAGAGCTGCAAATATCTGGAAAACTGACTTGACTATGGACTTTTGAATGAAAGAATATGCTCTTTTGAGCATACTAAACACTAAAATGTTTAGGTAATTGACTTAAGAACTGGCTTAGATTTTTTTAAAACCATTTTGATTCTTATTAAATGTATGCTAAATATGCTTCAGGAAAAATTGGTGGAAATATCAACCTAGCTTCCAGCTAAACTTATTGAAACAGTCATAAAAAAGTCTAACTATATTTTTAGTTTGACAATTAGATGATACTGGGATTGGCTCAACAGGCACATACGGATTTCTACTAATCTTGTTCATTAAAATGTTTTAAAGCATACATTTAGTCTTTACTATCCGGAAGAAATAATTCTTGTCTCATTATTGCTCTCAAGCTGTCCAGTTAAAATTGAGAAAATTTGCACCATCTAAATGGCAAAGAAGCATCTCAGTCCTCAGTTGCTTTTACACATATGAAATTCCTTGGAATAAGTCTTGGAAAGAGAACATTCATTTTTTAGGGTTTTTTTCCCTCTGTGACAGTATAGATTTTACATTTAAAAAAATCCCAAACCTTACAGAACAAACAGAATCAAATTATCTAATTCTTGTCTTGTTAAGAATTATCACAGAATATGGGGAGTTGGAAGGGGCCCTTCAGGATCATCCAGTCCAGCTCTTGGCCTTGCACAGAACACCCCAAGGGTCACACCAAGTGCCTGAGATTGTCCAAATGCTTCTTCAACTATGTCAGGCTTGGTGCTGTGACCACTGCCCTGGAGAGCCTGTTCCAGTGCCCAGCCACCCTCTGGATGAAAAATGTTTTCCTGATATCCAACCTAAACCTGTCCTGACACAGTTTCACGCCATTTCCTCATACTCAATTTCATTTGTGAGTGTCCCTAAAAGCAGAGTCTCATCTGAAAAAGCACAGAACAAATCGGCCAGCTCCTGACAGATTTGACAAGAGGTTTCTCCAACAGAAACAAGTATCATGATAGCAATGGTAAATAAGTATACCTTGTGAACAAAGGTTGGAAGGACCAGGAAGCTGACATCTAGATGCTCATGCTTGGCGATTTTATCAGCCAGTTCTGGACTCTGATGATGCATTACATTATTATGTTCTCACAGAACTTTATGATCATATATCTTTTAGTATAATACATCATCAAATCTCTCTTTATAATAGAATATATCCCTAGTTAATGCGCAAGAAATCACAGGAACAAACCGCTTACTTTCTAAATGTTTTCCTGATATCCCCTTGTTTTGGATTAAATGACCTTAAAAGATTAGCATTTCCAGTAAGGCAAAGAAAACCTTGACTAAAGAAGTGGAGAATATGGGCAACAAACATCTAAACATCACTCTCAAACAAGGTTTGCAGTCTTACAATGTCCAGGAAAATGACATTTTGAGAATTCCTGTTCTATGATTCTGGAGGAACAACACTCATCAAAATCTTCCTGCCAGGTTCCAGATACTTTTGTCAGTTTATTGGCTGGCTCTTAAAATCCAGTTGGCATTTTGCAATCTTTTAAGTTTGCCTTATCTCACAAAGAGCAAAATATTCTGGCTTTTTCCCCCAAATATAGTGACAGATGAAATATAGAGAAGTATTTTCTTCTCAAACATTTTCTTGGAATAGCTTTTCCTGTATCTTGCATATTTCAATTTTAATCCTGATGTTGCTGAGTTGTGCTGAATATTTAATTTATGCTAACCTGTCACTTATTTTTTTCTCCCCATCTATATAGGTATGAATATTTATGAACAAAGCAGTAGCTGACCTGCACCTCATATCATCTGAAAAACACATGCACACTGGGCAAATGGAATGAGAATGGAAGAAGAGAAAAAATTATTTTTCCATCTTTAGAGCACAAAATAAGCACTCTCCATAAGAATGGCATTAATGAAAAGGAACATGTTGTTCCTTAAGATAATTATTTTAAGCATCCAATCTAGAGGCTCAGGAATCTCAGTTATTTCCAAGTCTGGCATGGGCAGAGTAAAATGAGTGAGGAAAAGGACATGGAATGAATAGACACACTCTGATTGACCAGTGATGTAGCTCAAGTCCACATCAAGGGACCAAAAGTTCTTGAGTACTTTTAATTTCTTCCTCTTTGATAATTCTTGAAAGTGGAAAGGAATAATATGAAATTGATAACTCAATACACATCACTTCCAGCCTCCACAGCAAGAGACAAGCACTGAGGGCTATTCAGTATCAAAATAATGTCCTTCCCACTGGGGTTTCAAAGGGCAAACATTGAGGACTTTGCATGCATTGAAGAGGGATTAATAATTGAAACACTTGAAAAAGTCCCTGTGATGACCCACTTCTCTGGGCCTCTGCACTTCCCAGTCTCCAATGGTTCCATCCAGTTTGTGCCTATGCAAAGCATCCACAAGTTCTTGAAGAAATATTGTCACATCTGGGAGACAAAGTGCTCTTTCTGAAGGTTATGTCTTTTAAGGAAGTGTACTCCTAACACCTTCTGTGAACATTTCCTTTGTATCTTTCCAAGCTATATACTTTTAAGATAATATTAGTACACAGAAAACTTACAGTTTTTTAGAAATGTAGGAAGAAAAATACTAGGAATAAAGGATGAAACTCAGGTCACAGTGAAATCACATCACTGGATCTGTAAGCTTCCAGAACTCCCTCCTCACACACTCCCTGTGCCAGAACACAAACATCCTACATTTTTCACACTTCCTGATTTCCTCCTCCTCTTTAAAACACTTTATTTCATGAAAGTGTAATGAATAATGTATATAAAATACTGTTATGGGATATTGATTTACTAAGTCTGTGATGAACACAAACTCACTATGATCCACTGAGTAGGGTGAGTGGGAAATGTTTTAGAACTACTTTCAATGAGAAAAAACATCCGTAACACATCTCTAAACGATTCACAGAAACTATTTGCAGCAAATCTATTAAGTCCTCCATCACAGCTCTCCAAGAACAGCATGCTTCCCTGCAGAATAGCTTCTGCTTCTTTATGCAATCTACTCTGAAGTACCTCAGCAACGACTGATACAGGGCTTTTACCAATACCTTTGGGAAAGTGCTCCACTCCATAATGTCTTCTCACTGTCAATCACGTTTTCCTAATATTCATCCAATCTAAATTTTCACTTTAGTAATCCCATCACATTACTCCCCTTGTGCTTTTGCGCTTTAGTATTTACACTCTTCAAATATTTATAGTTATTGTTCAGGAAAAAAACCAGACCTTTTCCATCAGCACATCAGTTTCTGTGCCTGAATGCTGTCGGCCTTCCTCGGAGTGCTGTATTGCTTTACACATTCCAAATAACTGTCAGAGAAATTAGTATTTGCTGTTGCTGGACAAAAACAGCCCAGAAAACTCCTTTTTCCATTGCACAGTTTTCTGTGAGCAAATGTTCACGACTGTTACATCACCAAAAAAGACTTATGGATCCAAATATTCCAAGTAAGGAATGCAAGCAACTAGGTATTTTATGGGGGGGAAACCCAACTCTCATATATCATCATTTTGGATACCTGGTCCTAACCACAAATGATTATTAATAAACACTGTATTAACAAAAAACAACATATAATCAAAATACCTTGGATGGTAATCTTTCCCTTTGCATTTCAAATGCTTCAGAACAGATATTTTAGGAAAGGAAAATTATCTTTGTTTTCCTCTCTCTCCTTTCTTCTCTAGTGCCTTTTAACCGCATTAGATGCCCAAAGATCCTGCACCTTTCACACATCAGAGACTATGGTCTATAATGATACTGTTACTTGAAATGTAAGTGTCATCGTGATCACCAACATTTTCTCCTAGACCTTCTCCAATCTGCTTTCCATTCAAAGTCCAGGTTGGAAGGGACCTCAGACCAACTGGTCTAACCTTTTTTTGGGAGAGGGAGCCTAAGATTACCAGGCACCCTGTCCAATGGCATCATGAAAACTACCAGAAGTGGGGACTCTGTTCCTGGGGAAGTTATTCCAGTGACTGATCTCATTTTACCAAGTTTATTGCTTATATCAATATAAAATCTCTTCTGGTACATTATGCACCCATTACTCCTTGTCTTCTCCATGTTGGACCCTGTGAAGAAAGAGCCTCTGTCTTATTTGTAGCTGCCTTTTAAATACTGAAACACTGTGATGAGGTTCCCCCAAGTCTCCTCTTTACCAGGGAGCAAAGACCCTACACTGCTTCAGTCTTTCCTTTTGGGGTAAATCATTCAGCTCTTCTGCTCATCTTTTGTGGCACTTCTTGGGACCCTCTCCAGTCTTTCTACCTATTTTTTGAATTTTGCAGACCAAAACTGGGCACAGTACTCCAGGATATCCCTGTCTCCTTCATTCAAGTTAATATTTCTTTATATAAACTTCTGAAGCTCTTGCTAATCATCCCTGTAAAAGCTGTTGTGAAGAATTCATATTTGTGTTCCTCCCCCATTCATAACTGTCATGCTTGACTTTGCCTTTCAAGTACTTATAACCACAGAGAGTTTTGGAGACTTACAATTCTTGACACATGATCTAGTTCTCAATTTCTTCTTCCCCATTAAGGCTGCTATAAATATTGGCCTTTCATATAACATCCTTTCAGCACAACTGAAGAATTACAAAAGTTGGATTCTTTCTAAATCAAATTCCTTTTTTAAACCTGAAGAAAAACACACTGTGTTCTTAATCATTCTAGCAAAATACAAGATGGTCCTGGATTTTGAAACTATTTTTCACTGTTCTTTATTCACTGTGGTTATTTTCTGTTCCTCCTGAAATTACAGCCTTAAATTAATCAGTAAATTGCATTTCTTTCTGACATGAACTCACTTTTTGGTCACTAATGATATCATCCTTCAATTTTCCCCATTTTCATTCACTTTCATGTCAGCAAGAAATGGACTCAAGATGTCTCTTTTGGGATCCCCTACTTTCCATTCAGCAAGTCTGACTACTCTAATTTATGATTTTCCTTGCTAATTTGCTGCAAGTGCTACTCAACAGAGATGCAGGTAGTTAAAAATCTCCCATGAGTATCTTTTTATATAGAATATCTTCAGAAGAGACAGAATTTCTTCAGCACCACTTGAAATATGCCTAATGTTTGTTTTGCTTTGTTTATATTTCTTCATAGGAAAATAATTCATAGTTTCCTAGCACGGTAAATGTTTTTAAATATTATGACAACCCATTTACTTGTTCCATTTCTCCTATACAAATTATGTTACAGTAATCTATACTGATCTATTAAAAAAATTACCTCATTAAGTTCACCTGAACCCACTAATTAATTCCACATACTTCACACTTTCATGGGAAGCTCACTTGCTCTTTCTGGATATTTTTTGTATCTACAGCACAGGGGTGTTTCATGGATCTTTTTCTCACTTTTACTGGGACAGTGAATGTATAGGTCAAGTTATCTGTTTTAAGCAACATTTCCTTTAATGTATTTCTTGGCTACTTTAAACACCACATGACAACCCCACAGGATTTGATTTCAGGAAGCAAGTAACACATGTTCACATATATTTTCATATTATTAATTTATATTACTTTAGTTATGCCTTCTAGCCTGAAAGATATTAAAGTACCATAAAAATCATTATAAATAAATATGCCATTCAATTCAGTCTGATTATAGTTAGACTAAAGACAATGAGATTTTTTTGAGTCTGAAATTTTTTCTGAAGCATCAGTCTGTAAGATTTTCCACAGTAAAGTCTTGATATAGCTCCTACTAAGGTCAGCAGAAGTTACTGGCAATTACATCAGCCTGGAAATCAGGGATAATTAGGTGAAAATCTGTGTATTAATTGACCTAGGAGATGCAGGAAAAAACTACAAGGATGAAACAGCTGAACTTTGAATGTGCATACTTAAAAGCCAGTAGTTAAAATTGGCATAACGTACCCAGATTCTACTTGTTTTTATTACAGTGTTTATCAGGTCACTCTTCACAAAACACAGATGTATTCTGAATAGAAATTGAAGCCTTCTAATTTAAAAGGAACCTGAATAGCCTAAATACCTCTGGAAAAATCTTGTATGCTCCCAGTGGATTATTAGCTAAACATTAACATTTAGAAGTGGAATCTGCACAGAAGAAGAATATTAAACTGAAAAAAAATCATGACAATGAAGGATGAGAAAAGCTAGAGAAGGTACAGAGAAGATCAGCAAGAGTGACCAAAAGACTGGAAAACATAGTCCACAGAAAGAACACAAAGGATTCAGAATGATTGAGTTAACAGTGAGGTGGAAAACTGTCACAGCACAAAAGTACCTATATGCAGCAGTGAAATAAGAAAGGTAACACAGGGCCCAAACACAAAGGAAAATAAAATGAAAATAGATCAATTCAGGTATGAAAACACATTTACAACAGGAAGACCATTTCACTGCAAGAAACATTTCCTGTGAAATGTGGTAGATTCTATGTTACTATATATAAATATATCTATATATATAAAATGTGGGACAGCGAAAACAGTACAATGGCTATGGTATTTGAGAAAAATTAGTTCAGCTAAACCCAATGACCTATTTTATACAGGAAGCCACATTAGATGATGAGCATTCCTTGAAAACTGTGACAGTCTTGATTAATAGGAGATTACAGAATAGGGACAATCTTCAAGACCATGAGTGTCAAGATTCCGCTTCATTTTTTTATGGATATAAAGGGGTCAACATAGCTACAGAAGTCAATGCACTTGCTTAGTGTTAGCTAATAAATCACTGTTGCCTACTCAAGCCCTGTGCATTTTTCTGCCAGTACCAAGATAATCCACAGCTTCATAAGATGTGTGGCTTCAGCCATCCAAGGATTTCATAGCATTTTTCAACGTGGAATTATCCTCGCATATGACACGCTGTAGGTATCAGGGGA
Organism: Ploceus nigricollis; assembly: GCA_013399945.1. NCBI lineage: Eukaryota > Metazoa > Chordata > Aves > Passeriformes > Ploceidae > Ploceus > Ploceus nigricollis. The sequence continues at coordinate 184,705 of VXBC01009531.1, read as the reverse complement.
GAAGAAGCCGTAAAGAATCAAGTGTTATGAAGCCACAGGTCAGGAAATGGGCTTTATCCAACATTCTTCAAAACAGCTTGACACTTACATTTGGAAATTTCAAGAACAGTGTTCAGTTAGGTATGTTCCAGATTCCTCATGAGCATAACGTCTCCTGAAACATCTTGTTTATTTACCTAAAAGGAGAAAATGCTTCTCCTTCTTAATTATTGAGATGATCTTTGAGTGTGATGTGTTGAAGGCAGATTTGGTTTTGCCCTGTGGAAATCAATAGAAGCATCTCCATTTTTAGAGTGGTGCCAGGGCCAACCCCAATTAAGATCAAGTGGTGCATTACAGAAATAATGTAAATAATGTAATTGATTCTAATGGGAGGTACATGAATGATATGTCAGGCTACAACTTTTATTGATAACAATTAATTCCTGGGCATATATCCATAGAAGCTCTGCCCATCCTCTGCTAAATCTCAGTCTACCAGCCAGCAACCAAATTTTCCTGCCAAGGATTTGCTCCTGCTAATACTGGATTCTCAAACTGGCTATGTAAATCGAACAGTGTAAGTGTGAAAGCTGTCCTGCTTTCTAAAAAAATTGAACAGAAACCCTCTTTGAAAACCCAGCCTCCTTCAATTCAGACTTTCTGAAGTCTTTCAGATTCCTGCATGTGACTTGACACAATGAAAGCAGGAAACAGTGAAAACTACTTGATGCTAAAGTGTACCGAATGCTGCAAGGATCTGCATCCCAAAGACCAAATGGATAGACTGCTTCCTTAAGAAAAGTTTGAGTTTGGTTCGTGTTGTTAGGTTTTGTTTTTTATTTTGCATGGGTGATAAACTGTATCCAGGAACCTATTTCACATTTAAATTGAAAGCCATTGAACAAGCACTAACAGGCATAGAAATATTTCATTTTATAGTATCATACTCCTGTGAAAGAAAGTGTTGGGCAATGAACTAAAATGGGACAAGCAGTTTTCCAGTCTGCAGCAAAGTCTGGGTTTGTGCACCTGCTTTATCACTACACTAAAGACACCTGTGGAATTACAAAAAATAATCACCATACAGAACAAGAACAAAATTCTGTTGCCAATGTTTTTCATCGGTGTTGAAAAAGCAACCACAATCCATTACAAAAACTGGCTAAAGAGAGAAAATAAAACAGCAATTAACAAATAGATTTGGAACAGTTCCATCCTCAATAAACCAACACGGTGGAAAGTGAACAATTGATTCTTAGAGAACATGTACCTAGTCCTGAGAGATCACTCTTTTTCATCCATTTGGAATGATGTAGCTCTATCCACTTCCTATTAAAACCCAGATGCACATATGATTGTGTGTTTTATAACCAGAATCAATGTTTTTCTATTATCATCTTTGGTATACAGCAATGTGCAGAACTAGTACCAACAAATAAACTGAACCAAAGCCTCAATTCTTGCTGGAGTGAAATGTGATCATTTTGAAGAGCTTCACTCCCTTAGCCAAGCATTCATGACTTTAGGTCATGCTACACAGTGCCAGTAACAACTTCAAGATTTTCTGTAAAGCATATGTATTTCAGACTTACACATAAAGCAATCTATATTTTAATAAATTTGTTGGACCATTACACAAACAAATTGCTAATAATCATAAATACTGAATATTATTTATTTCACTAGTATTCATACAGAAATAACAGTTTGCATAAAACTAGCTCTGTGATCACAATCTAAATATGAAGAGGTATAATCAAAGTTGGGAGGTCTGGTGTTCATATCAAAAGGGTGCAGCATTGAATTGTAAATTTATTGTGCATTTGGACTATGTAACTATGAAACTATTGTTTCTTTTGCAATTTATATGTCAGTAATACATATTCTTAAACACCTACAATTTATTCTTTATATAAAAACTAAAGTATTAAATTCACAAATTTTCAGCCTTCTCTGTTAAAGCTGACTTTCTACTCTGGTCTACGTTTATGTTTGGGTGTTTTTTTGTTTTTTTTTTTTATTATAGCTCTACCATTTATCTCAGAAAAAGCTTTATAAATTCATCAGAGAAAACCCTGGAAGTGGGTAATTCCTGTGTCTGCAGTCCATATCTAGCCAGTTATAAAGCATTAATCATTTCAAATTTGGCAGACTGCTAAACTAGTAAGGGAATGAATGTTCCACAGGCCTGATTACATGTCAGAGCTTAAAAGATCAGCAGCTTGTAGCAACAATGCCCATAACGCACTGTTTCTGTAGCAAGGATTCAGGAAGGAAAAGCCAATACCACAAAGTAACAATGCTGAATTGCTTCCCCCTGCCTTATTCTTCCTCAAGTTCCTCCCCTCTTTCCTCCTGCAGGTATTATATGGAACAGGATCTCCCCAAAACCTGGAGAGCAGGGAAAATACCGCTGAGTTGGGAAGTTCTATATTTACAGTTTCTAAGATGAGATTCTTATTGCCTTTCAACACATTAAATAGTCTTTTAAAATTGTCATGTATATATTTATTTAAGTATCCTCTACACATATTGGATTTAAAAGGTTAACGAGGGCAAATTTGGCAGTTGGTAGACCCTTGATGTCTCCCCTTTCCATCCTCAATACACTTTTACTGAAAGTAATTAGTGACATAGGAAGGGTTTATGTGCCAAATATTAGACTTCATGCACAGCATACAAGACATTTCACAGCATAATCCCTCCTATTCCCTTGTGCATCCAATTTGGAGCATTGGATGGACCCATAACCACACAGATATTTCTATTTGTGAGGCAACTCTAGGGAATGAAGTCTCAAAAAGGAGAATAAGCTCTACCTGTGTGAACAGAACATCCAGCTTACACCTTTAGCCACCATTATCATCAGCATATCTAAGAGCAGCCACGTGGCCACCTGGTGAAGGCACTATTGACAAAAATGTCACTCATGGAAAAGAACTGCCATTCCTGATTCTCTGTACGAACCTGAACTCTGTTAATCCCTCAGGACATGTTTGCAAATGCACTCTTCACAAATTTATGATCAATGAAGAGCAACATCTTTAAAACATGAGATCTCTACTTGCTTTCCCTAAAATAAAGAAACAATCCATTGATTAGATAAAGCTACATCTTTCCTTCTCTTCTAGACAGACGTCCAGTGAAACTGCAGCTAGGCTACCTTTAGAGCAAATTATTGTTAAAAGTTTGAAAAGGAAAAAATTCACATAAAACTTATTATTTCACTGTCTGCTGATAAAGATTTTCTCTTCTCCCCTCCAAATGAGGAAACTCTTTATGCTACATGCAACTTTAATTCCAAGAATGTTAAAAGTAGGATATGAGAGAAGCCCCTCTCTTCTTACGTTAAGTCTAGAGTTACCTTGTGAGATACAGTAAATTTTCACTGACAAAAATCTATTTTTAATTAGAATTTCTATTTGCACTTTAATATTACATTTCTTCTTCATTAGTTATTGGTACAAATGTTATTAAAAATACTCAGATAGGATCTTCATTTCTATTCCACTGTATATTTAATGCTACTGAACTTCTTGTCATTCAATACACCAACTAAAATGAAGCAGAATATACACTCATTTCCTTCTGATTAACAAATGTGCAGTCTTTTCCTGTGGTTTTTTTACCATGGTAAGGCCAAAATGTTTCACTTGGAGATACTGCAATGCAGTACAACATTTATTCCTGTCAAATAAATATAATTGCAGTAGCTGGGAATTCTTCATACTACAACTCCATCTTAAAAGTTGCATAAATCAGCCTGAGATTTCACTTTATTAACTATGGAATTATGTGAGTCCAAAAATACAATCATTTCTATACATTTTGAATATAACTACCCTGGAGCCATATCTGCTCTATATGCCAAGCTACTTAATCAGGAAATTAATAATTAAGGTATCCATCTGTTATAATACATAAAGCTCAGGTAGCTGTGTGCATTTCATTTTTGCAATTCAATCCTGTGCCACCTCTCAAAGCAATCTGCTCTATCCACTATCTTGAATAATGACCCTAACCTGAAAGCAAAATAGATTAAATTCTGTGCCTTGAGATATAGGAATTCCTCAATAAGCCAGTAATAGATTATGATAGAAGGAATAGTAGCATCTGTAGAGTATGAACTTAAATACCTGCCTATTTTCTTGTGGTTTACAATGAGTAACAAAGCATTCAATAAGTAGATTTTGCTATCTCTAAGCTTACTTTTCATGAAGAGTATTGCATGGGTTAGAAAGAATATTTCAAGCTGCCATGATTCCACTGTATGAATTTACATAACTCTGGGGAGGAAGGCAAGGTTCAAAGAGACCCTCATTCCTTTCCCTACTTCTTTAAGCAAAGGACTAGTATTGTTTTCACAGGTTCTTTAAGACTTTGTGAAGTAACTATAACAGGTTAAACAAAATCAGAAAAATAAAATATACTTCATTAAGATTTCTCATATTCCTCAAATCAGGAAGCCTGGGATACCACAGAGAGAGTAATTTTCTACAAAAAAGTGAAAAAAACAGGTACTAAAATGACTACTGCTCTTACTGAAGGACAAGATGAGTTACAGTCTTAATTTCAGTTAGGAAAAACACACCACTGAGTGCACACCCACACTTATCACGTATTTAAGTATTTTTCAAAACAAGTCTTGTAATTTCACTTGAAATTATAATTTCTATTTTTCTTCCTTTTTCTTTCATTCTCAGCATGACATACAACATATGGATAACAAAGAAAAAAGACACAAGCCATTGTCCCCATGTTCTGAATGCTCCACACTTGAAAAGTTCTATTTTCTTCTAAACACTTTTCTCTGTAAATGGGCCTCCCTACAATAGAGTATATTTTGATTCCATACAGGTAACTTAAAATAATAATAATAAAAAAAATCTACTAATCTCTATGCCCTCCTCATTCCAAATCTACACTTTCCTAAATAGGGGTTTTCTTATAAAATTACTTATTTTTTCATTTTTTGTTTGGTTTTACAATTTACAAAGTGTGTTTAAAATCACGGACTCCAATATTTCAAGTTGGTCTGTTGTGAACAAAAAATTTCTTTTATTTGCTATGCAGAGCAAAACTACCATATTTCAAGTTTCGTGATATTTTAACTGGCACTTTGATTAAACACCTCAAAAAACTTTTGTTCTGGGGGTTCTAGTCAAAGTTTTTTTTTTTATTAAAAATACAATACTCAGATGTATCACACATGAGTTACTTGATTCTTCCCCTAAGCTACATGACATTAAAGGCATCTGATATGAATTTCAGGTGCAGTGGTTCAGCCAAGAAGTGACCATAAAACCACTGCAGGAATTACCTCTAGCACAACTTCAGTGATATCTCAAAGTTCCTCTAGCTTGAAAATATTTAGAATCAAAAGGTTTCAGCAGAAAATGGTAAGTATTTTCTGCATAAACATCAGGAACATGTATAGAGTACAGGATGATACTTTCAGAAGAATATGTACTTGTGCTGTTTTTCCATTCAAAAATATTAATATAAATAGGCAATAAAATAGACAATACTCTAAAATGTTGACATGAACTCCATGGGAATCTGCTAGCATTCTGTCAGGTGTTCTTGTGACATTTGCAGGAATGAATTATAATTTAATATTTGAAAAAAAAAAAAGTTGCTTTGATCCTGGGAAGTCTGACAAACCCTCAGATTTGCTTTGTATGTATTTGAGTATTCAACATTTAAAAGTAGAGGCCTGAAAGAAACCTCTTACAGCTTAAAAAAAAAAAAATCTACCAAAAACAGGCAGAAAGAGAAAAATTCTTCG
>VXBC01009531.1:164277-176495 GCA_013399945.1 Ploceus nigricollis | reverse complement strand
CTCTAAAATGTTGACATGAACTCCATGGGAATCTGCTAGCATTCTGTCAGGTGTTCTTGTGACATTTGCAGGAATGAATTATAATTTAATATTTGAAAAAAAAAAAGTTGCTTTGATCCTGGGAAGTCTGACAAACCCTCAGATTTGCTTTGTATGTATTTGAGTATTCAACATTTAAAAGTAGAGGCCTGAAAGAAACCTCTTACAGCTTAAAAAAAAAAAATCTACCAAAAACAGGCAGAAAGAGAAAAATTCTTCGTTACTGTCTAAAACTTTCCTCAGTATTTATTTCATAGGGTGAGAAAGAGAAAATAAGTATAAAATAAAAAGAAATTAGTTCAAAACCTCTCTGATCAAGATTGAAACAGAAATTCAGTGTCATTATTTCAATATAGGGAGCCTATCATCCACAAATGTACTTTATTTTTCTCCTATAGCATTCTTTCACCCCTTAACACTTCTCAACAGACAAGGCTAAAGTTGTTAAAAATACTTTGTTCTTTCAGAAAAATGACCCTATTCTCTATCAATACCAGTCAAAAGGCTGATGCTCTTGCTCACATTAAATAAAACACCACATAATAGAAAAGACATCAGACCAATTTCAATTGGCACAATCCCAATGGGACTGACATACAAGATTCCTACACTTCAGACTACAGAAAATAAATGTTGGATGTTGGAATGGTGATCATTTACAAATGTTGTAACTGATCCTCCCTCCTTGGCTCCAGAATTAGTGGTCAGAAAGGAGTAGAACAAACCAGCCTGAGAAGTTTATTTTGTCCTAGAGTTTTTTTGGAGAGTTCTAAGTTAAAGTACCTGAATGCTTTTTCTTAAGAGGACTAAACACAAACTGCAACTCTTTCATACTTCAAATGAACCTGCTTTGCCTACAGTGAATAAAGGAGAGTTGAAAAACCTACTAGCAGGGACTACTACAGAATTGGAGCTTGAAACAAAGAGAGATCACATGGCTTCAAGGTACATAAAGATATGTCAAAATATATGTAAAATGTCGGTATCTTAACTTCCATGTCCACCTATTATTCGGAAATGTTCCCACTGAAATGTGGGTTTCCAGTCTGTTGTTGACACCACAACACTCCCTAGTCCTGTCTACATAATTCTGAGATTAGGAACATTTCTTATACTGTCCCACTATTGTGATTTACTAAGCCCATGTCCCTCTGCCTGCATTTAATTTGAGGGCCAATTTACTCCCAGCTTCATAATTCTTTGTTGGACCATTTACTTGGCAGAAATACAGTGATTTTGCTTGGCACACTTACCCTTCCATAGTAAAAATGCATAAATAACCAGGGGCAAGCGTGGACATGCAGTATTAATATTCTTGTTCCAGCTCAAAGCAGCACAAACAAAAGTAATTCAAGAATAAAAGAAGTTAAAGCATTCATTTAACATGACCAAAGGTGTTGATTCACTCATCCAAAGTGATCTCAGACCAGCTGAACTATTTTAAAATTTAGCTTAGTGTTGTCTGGGGAAAAGAAATTAGCATTAAAAATACATATCTAGAGTTGTTTAATTTGTATAAAGTAAATTGTGATTGTGTTTCAAAAATGTGTTTAAAACTTAGCTTCTTAGTGATTTCAAAAACAAACCCCCAAGGAAAAACGAAAAGAATCTTAGTATTTAACCTTATTTAGCCTGATGGTAGAAGGTAGACAAAGCTCCATTTTCATGCCTACTTAAATTGGTCAGCATTTTAAACACTTGATTTCTATATTGACTCAATTAGAGTCAATGTGCAAATCTTAAAGATGTTTTTTATTTCAGACAGAAATTAACAAATTCTGTCTAGCTCATACCAGCCTAGATTACCATTCTGACTAGATTATACCAGCTGTTGAAGCGTCCAAAACTCTGCAACACGAGGAGTGCAAGGCAGAACGATCTTCTAAGAGCTGACATGAATAGAAATTCTATTGCACAGAAATAAATACCTGACATCTCTATGTTATGCCAAACAAAAAAATGTGGACCACAAGAATGACAGTAAATACTTTTTCTTCACTCATACTAGAGAAATTTCAAGAGGATTTTCAACCACAGCTAGGTATTGTGGGCAGAAGCGAAGTATATTTATATATTTATGTCAACTAAGCATGGGGAGATAACTTTACTTCAGTACTGGTTATTATTTATATGGAATACTAATATTCTATTGCAGCATGTGGAATTGTTTTGATAAATGGTCTCTGTATGCAAATACTCACAGGAGGGGAACACAAGGGTGTGAGCATGAAAGCTCAATACTTACATGAACATCACCAGGCAAAAGACAGGAGCAGTCCAGACCCTCTGTCCTCATGGTCTTGGCCATTAGTCATGCTTTTTCTAGCACAGTTATATTAGCATAGCATTGCCTAAATACCAGAGCACTGTTCTATCATCAGAACAAATCAATTTCACACAGCATCATGACTCCAGCAAGGCAGGGAGGCAGAGAATTCCCTATAAGTTGGTGCTGACTGTACTCACCCAAGAAGGTAGAATAGAAATTTTATTTCCCCAAAGAACCAAACCATCCCTCCCACATCCTGAACACACCACCACAGCTCTTGGCAGTGCTTTGTAAGAAGTGACTATCACTGCTCTGTGAGCAGCCATTGAGTCAGACCTTCCAGAGCAGGAGGGTGAAGGCATGCTGAGTTTCTTAATTTCAGGCAAATGCATACACAAAGAACATAACAAGCTGACACATAAATGTGTCAGAACTAGGATCTAAGCAACGAAACCTGTGTAAGCACTCAGGAGCAGGGAAAAAAAAAAAGCCAAACACAAACTTATAGAATCTAAGTCAGCTTCCAGCATCTCCATGACACCTCTAGGCACCACCTTCATGAACAGAAACTGCTGACTTGCAGATTTCAGGATAGAAAGTTTNTGGCAGCACACTTGCAGTCTATCACACCAGCTCATTTTCCTGCTAGTGGAACACAGAGAGACATATGGCACACGCACCTTCCCAACAGAAAGCAGGCAGCGGTTGCTGCTCGTTGTTTGAGAGCTACAGAGCCTGAAGTAAGCAAAAATCTGAATCAAAGTAGCCACCATAACAACTGCTGACTTATGAACATGAGGACAAAGCAACAGACCAAAAAGTGGTTTGTCACTGTCAGCAAAGGGAGCCCAAGAGATGCAGTGAGTGCTTCACACCCAGCACGCCTTTGGCTTTGTGCTGAGCACCAGAATTCCAGGCCAGACCACTCAGATGTTTTAATGGAAAAGTTGATGAGAGTGAGTGAGTGAATGAGTGAAATCTATGGGGTACAACTGTGACCTGATCAAATACTTTACTTAGACATTTTGCTGCTTAAATAAACCCAAAACCAAACAACAACAACAAAAAAAACCCAAAAAAACAAAACCCAAACAAACAGCCCCAAAAAATCGCTTTGCCTGTCTCAAAGGCTTGCACAGTTTTGTTTGGATACTGAACTGTCTGATCAGGTTTGACTAAAAGCTAGCAAAGCCTAGGGTAATTCTACAACAGCAGAACTCCAGTGTCTTAAACAGAAGCCAAATGGTTCTTCTGAATTAGCATCTCTGTATTTCACTGAAATGAAACAGAAATCAAGAAAATTAAAACATGATAAACATCAATTACAACATAACTTTAGCATGCAAAAAATCCATGCTTCACTCCCCCCAAAAATATTTTTGTGGTTTGTATTCAAAGTTTTTCTTCAAGCCCTCTCAGTTTCTCTCTGAAGTACATATTGCTTGTTTGTTTGTTTATAAGTAATTGATTCCTAAAAGAATTCATTGCATTATACACAGAAATCTGCTATTCATTTATTCAGCTGCATCATACCCCAAATATCCCAGACAAAAAACTGCCAGGCTGGAACTTATAATTCCCAAGATCATTAGAACATGAACCCTTTCACTTTTGACACATTCAATGTTGTAATGATTGCAAAGGTCTGTTAAAGTACAATTCCAGGACTAGAAAAAGCTAGTAGAGGACATTAAATAAATGGATATTATTGATAAAAAGAAACATCCTTTTCCTAAAAGTTAATTAGTGAAGGATTTGGAGGGAAAGTGAGATAAATTAACTGTAATCATTAGTAAAAGCTTTGAAGGCCAAGCCATATCACTTAATTTAGAAAACCTAAACCATGAAACTGACAGCACAAATTAAGATGCTTGCAGATAGCTCTTTGTCCACAAGCAGAACATTTACAGAACACGGTAGCAGTTCAGGCCAGAGCTGTAAATACCACCAATGAATTCAAGAGTCAGCAGTCATTTTCATAGTGCTGGGAATGGAGAAGGATTAAAGACAGCCTGGCTGGTTGGGTCACTGAGGCTGACATAAATCTCGAGTACCACGCACTCCTGGAGCTAAGTGTTAAATCTCAATTTAGCAAGCCCTTATGTGCTTGTGGACAGCAAAGCTTCTGAGCTGTCAAGGTGCAATATTTCAGGGGTCTGCTTACAAGACGTGTTTCTTTTCCTCATCAGCATCAATTACTCCTCCCTACATTATATTTTCAATAGATGCATTTTAAGTATTAAACCAAAGTTAATTCAAATTCATTAAACTTTTAGTAGGTAGCTTTAAAAAAAAATAATCTATACGTAATATAAACCAGCGTGCATCTATGTCCTATTTATTGCTCCAGGTGATGGAAAAGACTTTAAATGTGGGAATCCAACTGATTCTTGTCAGCATGGTGCAATACTGCACAGAAACAAAAATCAGGAACCATCCTTTCCCATCTTCCTGAGCCTCCAAAAAAATGCCCAATCAGTTCACTGCTGTATTCAGCAGTGACTTGCATTCATCTGTACCTAAAAGACTATTATGAAGCAGAGATCAAAGATACACAGCTACTTTGATAAACAAAGGACTGACAGGGGCCTTTCACAGATCACAGAACTGCTCATAGCAGCTGTAAAAAGAAATATTTTTCCATGCTCGCACTCCTAATTTCTCCCTACACTTTGCTGGAGTTGTCCTTTTTTCAGATAGTACTTAGAGAATCAAGAAAACTTATATTAAAAAGCATTCCCCCACTGTTGTCACTTGCCTGAAAACATGTTTATGAATAAAAAAATACATGATAAATTGCCATGTAATAACTCAAAGTACAGAACGTTCTTTAGCAAAGTATCATTTCAAAGCGTGTTATCATTCTATGCATACAAATGGCAGAAGAGGCATAATGTCAAGACATGACCTTTTCAAAAGAGAAAGATGGATGCATTGAGAAATATATCCTCCCCACTTCCACATTTACTTCATATAGCCTCTCCAGATGAAGTACACATATCTTCCAACTCCAAAATACACAGAATTTAGTGTCTCTTCTCACTAAAAACTATAGCTCTTTTCTTTAAATTCTGTGTCAGTGACTCTTCTCTCAAAATTTTATCTGTGTTCACGAGAACAAAATCCCCCTGACCTTCAGTAACTAAATCAGTAGTTGACAAATATCTTTACAAAGACATCTCCATTAGAGTGTTAGCAAAACTTAACATTTTGTTGTTTTGGTTTTTTTTTTTTCTTTGAACATTGAAATGGTTCCTTACACATTAACACATCAGCTTCTCTGCTAGTCTTGGCAACGTGAGATTTATTAATCTGTTATCCCTCAATACTGCTCTCCCGAGTCACTCAGGAGAGGACGCAGAACGCACAGATGTCTAGGAAAAAGTTTGCCAGACATTTCCCAGGAGTCAGCCTGCAACAGATACTAAATACTGCCATTAAGTATCACATCTTTCCTGAGAACATACATTTTTCATATCCAAAATAAATATCTGAGAGCAGAACGATAACAGAAAAAGTGAGAAGCCAAATCAGCAAGCTAAAAATTGCGTGGAGAAGAGAAGCATGATTAAAAATTAATGTGAAACAAAAAGAAGCAGTATACTCTACAAGGCAGTACAAACACAGAAATTGTGATTTTTTTTTTAAGCAGACAGAGGATGTCAGAATTAGAACAGCTGTGGAGAGCTGACGGTATCAAATTTGCATTAGAATTCAACATGAATTTTCTTAAGAAATACAGAATGTTTTCAGAGCAGAAGGCAGACAGTAACCATAAAAATAAAAAAAGGGACAAAACCCACCACAATTCCCTCCCAAAAAAAAAAACCCAAGAAACCAACATAAGCTAATTAAAAGTAACAAGTTTGAGAAAGTTGGAAAATTACAGCAAATAATGTTTATCCTATTTGAAAATATGCATCTTCACTGAACTTTAAATATTATTAGAACAGAAGAACTTTCCTCAGGTAAAGTAGTTGCATAGAACCTATAGCATGAAGGAACAGCCAACAAGAATGGGGAAATTTTTTTCATTTTGAGGTATTTTACCATTTTCAGTTATTTCAACAGTTTAACATTCCTAGTTAGAAAGAGCTTCTTAAAATATCCTGCTCATGCCAGAACTTTCCACTGCTTTGGAAAAAACTCCTTTTCTATTCATTTAGGCACTTCTATTCTGCTTTCCAAAAACGGTCTCTTCCAGCAGACAAAAATCCACTAATTTGCACAAAGAGCCACTCTGGAGGGATCCACAACAGATTTTTTTCAATGTACACTTAAACAGCATAGCTAAATACAGTAGTGACATGCCAGTTAAAATAATTTGGAAAAAAAAAGCCAAATGTGAATATTTGCTGGCAGAGCAATCACTGTTCCTGATATAGTCCCAAATAAAAAGTTTAGTCCCAGCTAGTAGACTCCTAATTCAGGTTTTCCTCCATGTGCCTTCTCTTTTCAGCACTTCACTGGATCAGGACTTAAACTTCCCACAGAGCCCAACACAAGCAAAGCAAAATTTTAGTTTTAAACTAATACAAAAAATGAATATAGTAATTAACTGCTAAAGCAGACAGCAGACCCTTAGCCTTCCATAAAAAATGAGATAACTGTGACTCTCGACTTCTTTTAGATTTTAATTATTTAATAAACCTGCCCACACACATTTGAATAAATGTTGAAATGCTGGTATCGCCTATAACTGCACCAGTAGTCATGGAATACATGCCATACTCACCACCAAACCTACACATACCTAAAATTTGGCAAAGATTTTACTCACAAACTTTTGTTAGGGTTTGTTAGCTGGGCAACTTAGTTCTCTAGTTACTGTTACAGTAAAACCATGCTAATATTTTGGACAGATTTTTCCAGTGCTCACTTGATGATACTCATTGTTTAAAAAGCACTGAAGATGAAGCGAAAGAGCTGTTTTAAGGCAGCTTTAGAAGGTTTTAAACCCTTAGAACATCACAAATTATTTACAACATATGATAGGGTGAGGAACAGACATGTATTGAAATATTAATCTAATTAAATTTGGCTGACTTTTTCAGTGGGGATTTCATTTTTTCCTTCCTTTTGTCATTCCTTAAACTTAAGTCATATTTTATTCAATTTTAATAAGGATATTAAAATGAAGACAATTTGGACATCTCGAAACATCACCACAAAATATATTGCTCTTCCTCTTGCAAAAGGATGTGTCCTCTAAACAGTCTCATCTTTCACAGAGGAGCCCTCCTCTTCCTTGCTCAAAGTTACATCTCAGAAGTTTTGGGGAAAAAGTGTTTAGAACAAAATCAAATTCTGTACTTGAAAATGCACATGCAGCTTTATGAGACTTGGGATAGGCCTGTAAGTTGTAATTTTTTATCTTTACCTTGATCCTCACAATGATGCATATGTTGATCTTCTGCACCCCCGTCCATGAGTGTGGAAAATAGAGAACTTTAGATAAAGCTCTAAGGCATAAGGGGGTTTGTATGTTTAAATTTCTGTATTAAGCATTATGCATTTAATTACTTTTAGACTAGGCCCAGCTCTGCATGCAGAAATAAAATACTTAATCTCCAAAACATTTATTTTGCCACCATCATTACCTTCTGGCATTGCCAAAAGGTCAGAGTGAGATTCTGTAAAAAAATTAAGATAATCTTTGCACTGAGGAGTTTTTTGATCAGTCCAATATGCCTTTCCTAGGCCAGTGAAGTGACTCTAGCAGGGATGCACAAACTCTAACCTGCAGAATTGGCACCACTCTGGCCTTATTTCCCACCTCAGACAAAGGACTTACTGCAGGCTCTGCTGTCCTGCCAACGTCACAGCAATGCTTTGTACCACGAGGCCTTCTTACATTGCTGGATAAACAAAGCCAAACACCTCAGTCTTCTATTATACTTGACTTTCAGAAATTGTGAATGTGGATCACAAGAAAACATATACTTCCCTGAGAACCAATGCTGACTCAGAGAAACAGCTATTTCTTTTTTAAATAGGTTTCTGCATCACTTTCCCTAGTGCAGCTAACATGAGGAAGTAAATGCTTAAATTGCATCTATTTGGGCTTCATTAAAACAGCATTTATCAGTTTGTTTGCAACACAGTTAGTTATAAGCATATGCTCTTGACCATGTCAATGCAAGCCAGCAGGGACAGTCTTTAAAAATGCTGCATTCTTCATCCTGGGAAATGGATAATTTCAGTCCTAAAATGTCTTGGAAAACTGCTTTTCAGCAAGTCTGTCATATTAAATGGATTACTAGATCTAATGAAAACCCCAACAAATTAATAACCCCCACAGAATGGTCCAGGATAACATCTTCTCTAAAATAAGATCATTTTGGCTATCAGAAAACTGTCCTGTTGTCGNTCTTATTTTAGAGAAGATGTTATCAGAAAACTGTCCTGTTGTCATACATATTGAAAAGCCTCCAGAAGACACTCATGCTATAGTACAACAGTGTTCTCATTTACAGAGGTAACCAGAGCAAGATACATCTTAACAATTCATAAATTATCCAGGTCATGACAGATCAAAGTCAACTAAGGCAAAAGGTTTGGGGAATGAAAAAAAATTAAATCTTTTGCATATGGAAGTGACAACAATATTAAATAATGCAGGATTAAAGAAAATTCTTTGCAATACTGGTTGAAAGCTACTGTTATTTTTAAGATGTTTAAATAAATGAACAACATTTTATTTAGAAGTGTATTAGGCACCACACAAACAAAAATGTTGCATACTAGTTACAGATAACAAGGAAGAGGATTGAACTCAAAATACAGAATTCAGATACAAATTCAAATACAGTTTGTTCAGGCCTCACTTTCTGGTGGTATTACTGCCAGAGAAAATGATGGCAGAACGATTTTCCTGGGAAGACCCTTCAGTTTCCCAGACCAAATTCTTCATAAAGAAATAATCCATCCATCCGTCTCTTTCCACCCACGAGGGCAAATCTTACCTCTTCAAACTGAGCTACAACAATACATCTCTTACAATCCCATTGCAGCTTCATAAATTTTAATTCTCACACTTTCTTCTATGTGCTCCAACTGGCTCATCAACTGCCTGCTACTTATTGTATCTCTCTCCTCTTTACTGCAAGCCTGTTAGTGCTTAATCCCACATTCCCTACTTCAGTCCTATCCCCATTCCTACTTCAGTCCTACCCCAACGCTCTGAACTTAAAGTGAATTGACAGATACTCCACAAGGCAAGGACATAAAGGAACAGAATAATCTTTGGCAGCTTTCAAAATGGTGGCAACATCACTGCTCTCACCATTGTCTTTGTAGTGGTACAGCTACAGCTTTGTTACAGGTGGCACAGCTTGGAAGATTTGGTTTATAACCAAAACCTTGTTTTCTCCTTGGACTTGGAAGCATTGAGCCCACTGAACGGACACAAAGATACAGTGAACTGAGCACTGATTTACTGTGCAAACACACAGCTGACCAAGCCACCTCAGAGTCACACCTCAAGTACTTCAGGACCAGTTTGAATAACATATACATAGTGCATCCTCAGATGTGAGCAGAAGTTCTTCAAATGCTATAAAGATATATCTTCTGCTTGGAAAAAATATTTGGAGTCAAATGTGGACATATGGGAGATAAAGACTAACACAATCTGCTTGAGATTATAATTCTGGGTACCACTGGGAATGTCCTGCACAACAGAAATGTTATGTCTGTGAACTTTAGAAGTAATGCTAAATACATGCAGGTTTGTAGGACTGGAGATTTATTTAGTTTTATTTAGCACTAAGCAGGAAAACAGTTTTTACATTGATTCTAATTGAACACCACATTCTGAGCAATAAGGAGGCAAGCTGAAGGCCAAAACTAACGCTAAATGGATTCAGTTTGGGGGAAATTCTCTTAGCACAAGTCTCGTTCCTGGACAGCCATTTCCTTTCACATTATTTATGGCTAGTGAAATTAGTCAACATCTTCCACAAAATATCAATAAAATAAATGCAGTTTTTTCAGCATCCCATTAATTCAGGAGAATATGGTTCCTTGGATTTTTTTTTTCTGTACTTACAATGAAATAATATATAAAGTACATATATTATTTTTATTACAGTAACATTCATTTGATGCTATTTGAATGCAGAGAAACAAAGGTCAGGGCTTCTCAGTTTAAAGTACCTAAAGGAGCATTTGAGTTGTGCCAAGAACCAACAGAATTTTAAAAGTATAACGAACAATTTGAATGACATATTTGGATTTGAATGTTCAATCCATTTTATTCTTAGAAGCAGTTAAAAATAAAATTTGTTTAAAACAGAAAGAAGAAAAGCAGCACATCTAAAAACACACACAGTCTAAAAGAATTCCCTAGAAGGAGAAATCTAAGATGTTTTTTGAAAGCAGGCCTGGAGAATGAGTAAACTAAGATTGAAATCTAAGAGCAGTTATGGCTAGGACAAGGAGAGTATTGCTGGAAATGAGGAGAAATTGTTTAATCTCATTTCTACAGGGAAAAATCCAACAAAATCTATACCAGGTTACTTTGAATTTGTTGTTTTTGGTGAAGTTTCTGTCGATGTTTTATTTTGCTTTCTCAATGGTTGGAATGGTTCACACATTCCTGAGCAACTGTATACAAGATATTCTACTAAAAACTTTTCTTTGAAACTGTACTTTGTAATCCTGTACACCACCTACCTCTTCAGCACAAGTAACTCACAGAAAATAGTCAAGTCAAGAAGTCAAGAAAAACAAATCCACAAGTTTTTCTAAGAGCAAAAATCAAAGCCTTTAGAACAGGATAGTTGATAAAGTAACAGTTTCTGCATCATCTCAGCTATCAGACAAATATATTCTACATCTGCTTTTTTGACTAACCCCCTCCCTAGCAAACAAAGTGTAGTGCAAGCACAGTAGCCTCCTATATTTAGATATTTGTGGGGTTTAGGTAAACATAGTGCTAATATTAAGGCTCCTAAAGCTTTAATTATAATTCTTTGAGCATGTTATATACCTTGAAAGCTTACACTAATCAGTGAAGTTGAATACTTTTTGAGAGTTGGGCCAGGAAAGACGAAGCTTAACACTAAACAGGATAACGAAAATCAGGCTTTTTGATGACAGTTGACATAGAGCAGTTTAGGAAATGTTTGACAGCTGCAGTCATTCCATGATTTAGAGGAACCATTTTAACAGCAATCTAAGCATGGGATCCAAAAGGGACACTTTCCCATCTGCATGAAGGATTAATCTGTCTGACCTAGCTAAGAATCCCAGAAGCAGCCTGTAATAACCATGCTATTGCTCTTGAACATGAGGATACCACACACTTTAAAGTCTGATGTGAGGTAGCTAATCAGAACTGAATATAGAAGAGAAGCACAGTGTCCTTTATAGCTCCACATCATTACAAGATGCTAGTGATGGGTTTTTCTGTAACCTTAACTGTCAAAAAATTATAGCTGAGTCAACAGTGATCCTTCAGTTTATTCATGGACTCCTACATTTGCAGCAGGTATATTTTTAAAAAAAAAACAAACACTTTCATTAATGAAAAAATGAAAATTCATGTCAACCAAAGTGACAAATATATTTTTTCTGTATTTGCCATTTGTTTGGAAGGAATCAGGAGCAGTTTTCCATTCTATGTGTATATGAACGCCAATGTATTTATGCTAACAACAATATGAAAGTAATACTTAAAGCATTGTTATGTTTCTTTCAGCTGAATTTGAAGGGCAAAGAGCATGCCCAGCCACTCTTACAGGTATCAAAACAGTTTTATCAGTTACAAAAAGCAGCTACAGTAACAACTCCTGGACATTGCATACCAACAATAACAGTAATAATGTTAATTATCTGTGCAAACATCACTGAACACTGGATCAATGTTTTACTTTATCAAATCTTTCAGTTTGATCATTGGACAAAT
>VXBC01009531.1:124277-159277 GCA_013399945.1 Ploceus nigricollis | reverse complement strand
CCAGCGCTTCAAAGGCCCCTGAGCCCAAATTAATGACCAAGGAGACAGCTCCATTTTTCAGTGCAAGATTGACATAATCGGCCGATTTTCCTGTGTGAAGCATCAGTCCGTTCCTCTGCAGCGTTTTAAATGACAGAGTTATTTCATCACTGCTACTCTGTATGGGGTTCTGAGATAAATCATAGCAGAAGTACTCTGATCCCTTGAATGTTGCAATATATTCTTCTTTTCCTGGCAAACAAAAGGAGAGAAACAAACAAATAAATCGCTGGCACTTAATTAAAGGCAACCTGCATGAATTATTTTCATAGCTAATTTAACAGTATTAGTGTAAGCACTGTATCAAAAAATAATTCATTTAAAACACTTAAAATCCATGAAGGAAGGAGATAAATGAGATTTACCATGAACATATTTTTTAACTATTTTCTAACAGAATTTTTATGTGCGTGATTAAACTCAGAAAATAAACTGCACCAGCAATTGTATTAATGCTATTTAAGCCATCTGATTTGAAACACATCTAAATATACAACATTCTAGTCAAAACACGGATCTTTTCCTTCCCAACTCTCAATAAAATTATGACACCTCAAAAAGAATCAGTAACCTAGATACTTCCAGTAGCTCTGCCTAAGGTCTTGAATAAACTAAAGCTACAAAGCATTCATTTAGGAATCTACCTTAAAGCTTTATATAGCACTATGCCAGACAGCAAGTTAACATGAATCAGTAAATGAACAGGTTTTTTTTTTTTTTTTTCCTGGGATGTACTTTTACTCTTTTACTAGCTAGTATGTGCCATACAGGTTACTTTTCTTAGTTTATCCTGAAGGTGAAACACAAATAGTTGAGCTTTCAATCTCAGAAAAGCAAGTATAACATATATGGAGATTACATTTCCTCTAAAATCTTATACACTAACATGTACACAGACCTTACACTAGATGTGTATGGAATTTAAAGCTATAAAAAGGCAAAAATCATCTCTTTAGCTAATAATAAGTTAGTAAAATCCCAATGAAAACCTTCAGGTTTTATGAAGTGTAAGGATGAAGGTGTGAAAACCTGAGGATGTCAAATTTCATCCTTCTTGAGAATAAACTCAATCTCCAGGAGAGAGCTACACACAGTGTGATACCATCAGAACAAACTCAAAACATATGCATAAATATATAGATAAACTGAATAACAGTGTGAATTTAAGAGACCAGTGAATGACAGAATATGCAAAAAAGCAGGTGTGAGGACACAGGTTTTTTGAGAACTCCTTGAGTGTATTTGTCTTCTGTTGTAGCCTATACACTAACTTTGATCCTGAATATTCAAAATGCTTCTCCCTAGATAGGATAGTAAGTTCAGAGACTACCGCAAAGTACATCAGATAAGGCACCAGACAATGATTGCATTTTGCTTTTACTTTGCTTTGTAATAAGAACGTTACAAGTTATTAGTCTTTGTTTACTTGAAGTGCTTTCTCTCAGATTTGATGAAGAACTCCTGGTGGGTTTTTGGGTTTTTTTGGGGGGGTGGGTTTGTGGTTTTTTTTGTGGCAGCAGCCAAATCATACTAGACTACAATGTAAAAAAAACCCAAAATTACTGTCTATCAATTATGGTCTCTTTACAGGTCAAAGCAAGATTCAGCTGTATAGCAACGGATAGCAACACATCCTGGACCCTGACACGTTTCAGTAGAGAACACCTTGGCTCATGGTGCATAAAGGATTCACAAACAATGCATTTTCTGGGGTTTCAATGCACTCAAAACAGCAGCCTGCATCTCATCTAATGAATATTTAATAAAAGCATAAAACGCTCAAGTGCAAATTTATTTGCTATGGGTGCTTGCTGCACAGGTATATTAAAGCAGCATGAATACCTGCAATAGAGAGATGATAAAACAGATGCAGCAACCTGGTATTTGTAGTTTTGTCCCAGGTATTTAATGACTGTACCACAAAAAAATGAAGGACATAAAGGTACCGACATGCAAAATATTTTTGTACACACATTATGCACTGTAAACTGCTTCGAAAATGTATGGAACTGAAGTACACACCAGGCCCTTTTAAAAACAAATTATTCCTAAACAAGGACCTGAAGAAGCAAGCAGTTTATCCAAGAAAAAACTTGAGTGATTCTTCAAGCAATACCCCTGCAGAATTCACTGTTAGTTTTTGAATCCTCTCTCATTCCTTTTAACTTCAAAATATAGACCATGACACTCAATATCATCAAATTAAAAATTTTGAACAAATTACTTTTATTTGCATCATTTATTTACATAATTATTTGATTTACATCAAACTAGCATTCACTTGTTTAAAAACTGAATTTCACTTCAAAAAAACTTAAACTGAGCACAGCATTTTACTTCAGAGGAAACATTTTGGTGAAAAAACATGAACACTGTGGATAAAGACACTAACTGCATGCTTTTCCTACCAAACTATCTTTTCTGCTCACCTGACAAACCCAAAACACCCATTATTTGCTATTTTTATGCTGTTTCCATGCCATGTATTCAAACATCTTCTATGACAGTATTCTAGTTTGGTCAAACTACAAATATTACATAAATTATTTGAAGCAGGGGATGGAATACCAATAAAATACCTCCACATTTCTCCAGTCTTCAGAGTAATTAATTCCTCACAAAAAAAATCAAACTTCCTTCTTATGATCATTTGGATGAAACCTCAGGCATATTTGCCCTCAATCTAGCATTGACATTTGGGAATTGATTGAGCAACTCCAAATCTGCCTTTCCATGCCCAGCTCTGAAATGGGAAGATAGGAGGTAAAACACCCACAGGTTTGCCACAGGCTAGCAAAGAGTCAGGAAAACCAAGAGGAGGAATTCAGGTTACAAATCTTTTTTGTGCTTTGTCACTGAAAACCAGACTTCTTAGCACACAGAGCAGAAGGCACATAAGTCAAAATGTTTCAGCGCAGGACAGAAAAGCCAGTAAACAATATTGGTAATCAACCCTGTATCAACTTTTTAATATCAAAAAGATGTGCTATTTTACCCTTGGTAGGAATGCGTGTATTTAGAATGGACATTAAAAAAACATCCATAAAACATTCAAATGTTTTATGTAAAAAAACCCGCTCAATCTGTTGCTTCATTTCATACCACAATTTTTGTTGATCCTTTAAGCAAATTAAGAACAGGCTTCATTAATAACCAGTTGTGTAAACTGCTGGCTGTTTGTTTATTTTTTCAAATTATCACTTAATGACACTTAGAGAAACCATTAAAAATGCATAGCAGTCATTCTAGCCAGTATGAAGTGTTGCACTTCATTTAATGATTAAAATGTAATTACCTGCATAGAAAAGCACAAGATAATATGAACACCATAAAGGAGTTTAATATGTTCTTATTCTGAATTTTGAGTACTGTAAATTGTTTTATATTATGGCAGTGAAAATACAGAATTACAGGAGGTGTGGAAATATAGAATGGCACAATCTGTTTGTGTCACAGAAAGGATTCAAACAAGAGAAGCACTCTATTAAAGCACCTGTTGCTGCAAGAAGGGTTTGTTTCTTTGCCCCGTTGAAGTCAACAACAGTTTTAGTATTTGACTCTTTGGAAGTTCATTGAATTCTTAGTCTGATAAAACACATGGAAGCAATACTTCCATGGGCTTGAGCAGATTTCATGGCCCTACATAAGCATTATGCTGAGCTTTATAGCACATCCACCCATCTCACTGACAGTATTACATCACAAACTAGGTCTGGCTGTATCCATATTAATTTGACCATCTCCCCATGCCTGATTTAAGTCACATACATAGGACTAGATGCTTTGATCTTATTAGGTAGTAACATTAATGGAACCATAGACAAGAGAAATAAAATTGCAGCAAGAGTAAATCAAATCTGTGTATTCATAGCTGCAATGTTCCTTTACATAAGAACCCAAAAATTCATTAACTAAACCCCAACAACCCATGTGACAAACCCATCTAATATTACACAACAAAACCTGGTAGAGTGCTGTCAATTTATCTGTCTGCCAAAATAATTACCGTCAAAGAGAGAATAAGCTGACACCACAGATACTCTACTTCTAAGAACCAAGTTATTTTTCTACAATCTTCAAAACGTTAAATGTGTTCTGAATAAATAAATTATGCCAAACCAGAGTCTAGTATGTTCCCAGATGTATTGTTCAGTGCTCCATTTCACAACAATTTAAAATTCAAACATTTATCCTCTACACCATCAATATACAAACTTATAAAGTCTTTCTGAGAAAGAAATGCAACTTAGGAAAACTACACTAAAACAGCACATAGACAAAACCATTAACAAGAATGACTGATACAATAAAACCAGACAGCCTGAACTGCTGCTTCTGTGGCAAACTTTGCAGTAATAGCAGACTAATGGCTTGCTATTCCATACGAAGGGAATACTCTCCACATGAGGTGTGCACTGCTGAACCTGCAGTGGTCTCACGATGCATCATGCACAAGGTTTCTCAGCACACTGCTCTTTTAGAAAGCCAACCATTACCCTTCCATTAATTCCCTCACTGGATCTTAAGATGAAAAATTACAAACACTATAAAATAGTTCTTCAATTGTTATACTGAATTTGACCATTTTTTGTTTCCCAATCACATAATAAAGGATGATCAGATTGCATCTAGAAATAAAACACAGGTTCTCAAAGAAGAAACCAAAATAATACTGTCTTATTTAAAAAATTAAGACTTAAATATGAAACAAACAAAAATGATGGAATTATGTTAAAGCCTAAGAAATTAATTCTGAGAGAATGCAGAGGGTCTGCTTTATCAGTTAAGGTTGAGTTAATTTTTACAAGTACTGTTCTTGTTCTACACTAGCATTTTTCTGTTTCCATCTCTTGTAAATAACTTTTTTTAACTGAAGAATCTTCCATGCTTTTTTTCATTTCTCACAATCTTTTTCTTTTCCTTTCCAGAAACTATACTCCTTGCCCTCTAAACAAGTCTCCACAAAAGATTCCAAGGAAGCAATTTGGAGAAAAAAAATCAGATTGATGATTCCAAATCCACAGCTGGGAAATATCTACATGTTTATTTCCTATTTTTAAATGCTCCCTTCTCTCTCCAGTAAATACAGTTTTCTGTGTCCTTTCCCTTTCAGAGGGAATAATTTCATTATGAGGTAATCATGACCAGTGTAACATGAGAACAAAACTGGAAAGGTTATTTAAGACCATAAGCAATTTGTTCTGAAGGACTGAAGAATTATTTCTCAAGGGCTCATTATTTTTTCAAATTATCCTTTTGCAAAAAAGGAGGAGAAAAAAAAAAAAAAGGCTGTAGAAATGCCTATTCATTCCACTGATCCAGGGATCTGGTGAACCAATCCAAGCCTTTCTCTGGCAGAAAATGTTCCACTCAAAACCATGACAAAGTAAAACTTTGATTAGTTGTTATAACCAAGTGCTTTGGACTGCCATAATCCCTGTTCCTGGAATGTACTGTCAGAACATGGTTTATCTCAAAAAACACACTGCACCTGTGATCCTGGGCACCCAAGCCTGCACTACTGGTATCCAACATCAAACTAGCATCCGTTGCACTAAAATGAGGCGCAAAGGAAAGTTCTACCTGCCGAGAAAAATTTAACAGTATAACTGATACAAAGTCAGGTATAATATCATGATTCAAAGAAACTTGAGAAAGTTTTCCAGTTCCTGTTTTGTTTCCCACGCAGTCATTAAATCAGTAGCCAATCACAAGAAGTATGAACCTCTGATCCCTTCCCACCATCTAAGACTAGAATAAAATTATGATAGTTGCTACTCATGATAAATGACTTGCAGGGAACACTGGATAAGTGATAAATTACTCCATTTTGCTAAACAGGCACTTAAATTCATAACTAAAATGGCTACACCATGCAATTTCCTCACTAATTTTCATGTCCTTTTATTGAATCACACAGAGTATGCACTTCAAAAGCAGATTTGCAAATGGTGAAGAAGAGGAAAGCAAGCAGGAGTTTTCAGAAATGGTGCATCTTAGTGTACACTAAATACTAAATTGCTAGAAGGTGAAAATAACAGAACTTTTTTCTAATTAGCAGTTTCATCATTAAGAAGTGGATTACAGTACCCTGCATTTCATATCGCAGTGATAATGTGTCAGAAAATTACTCAAAACCCCAAAGTTTGAAATCGTGATTGTAAAGGCATTCTTGCTAAATTAAGAATAAACTGCAAAAGGTCAAATATTCTCACATCACTTGTACATTCACAGGAGAAACTACTTTCACTTAACCTTACTGTTGCCTTAAAACTCATTTATGAATTTTGGTAAGAAGTTGGGAAACCAGAGCAGAAATATACTAACAAATAAATACAGGCTTCAGTTTCTACAGCAAGCTAAAAACCATGCTGGACAGCTTTCCAAAGGCCTTTTCCAAGCTTCAGGGTTTACAGCTAAATTGCAAAGTGTAGATTGCTAGCTTTCAAAGGATCAGAATGACAGATTTTCAGTATCAGATTGCTTAGAGAACTGGTAGAAAAACTGATGTTATGACAGGAAAAAATACTGGTTTTAATTTTACTCCTCATGAGTATATAACTTGTGCAAATGTGAGTTTTAGAATTAACTTGCTTATAGCAAAAGACTGAGCAAAAAACAAATGCAATAATTCTTGCAAAAACTGAAAGCAGTCTGTCCTAGATAAAAAAATATCTTCTGTAGTGCTTCTTGAATGAAGCAGTAGCACCTTTGTCCTTGCTGAGAGTTTTCCAAATGAGTTGCATTTGTTTTTCATTGTCCTAAGTAAAAATGTGGAATAGGAGAAAAACAAAAAATTGTTTTTACTTTGTTGGGGTTATATTTAAACACACGTTTCAAATCAAAGTACAAGGAAGAAAATAATCCCCAACTAACACATTCTATGTGTAGAAAGAGTTAATGAGTTAACTGATCTGATAAGGAACAGTTTCAAAGCTAATAAGAAACTTCTGGGACATCAGCTGAATACCTCTCTTATGGCACCACACAGCACAAGAGGATTAGTGCAGCATGTCCTGGGGTTTAGATGCAATAAAAAACAACAAGCAATTTTCTAGTCCTAATTAACACCCGTTAAAAGAAGCCCTTTATAGCAATAAGCTTTCCAGAGATGCAGGGGGAATGCCACTGCAATGGTATTATGTACATGATGAGCCACTGCTATAAAAGCAGTTTTGCACTTGTCTCAGAGGGGTACTACAGGAATATGTAGCATTTGACACAGTAAAAAGAGATCCAGCATGGTTTTGAAAAAGGTAAAACAAAACACCTTCCAGAGGGGACTGACAAAACTGTCACTTTTTTTTTTTCTGTCTCTGCCTAAGATTGTATCATTGAAGGAATATCTACATAAAAATGTTTGCGAAAAGTCAGTTGGATCTCTACATTAGTCTTCAAAACATGTTTGGAAGAAGCTATTTATAACTCTTGGTCTTCCTATAAACATGGAAATTTAATATGAAAACAATTGTTTTATTACATCTTCCAGCCTGTTGAGGATACTCTCATTTAAGAAAGATTTTTCACATATAAAACAAAGAAAAATCTTTCCAAGTCACAGAGCACACGAGGAAGACATTCTATGAAAGGATCCTACAGCAACAAAAGTGATCTGAGAAGCTGAAGTCTCAGCTGAAGCAATCTGTTCAAAATAACAAGCAGAGAGATGTGCTAATGGCCTCTTGCTACACTAGAAATATTTGATCTAAACAAGCCATCTAATATCTCTCTGCAGCCCTGTCTCCTCAAATTAGGTGAAAGGATCACCTATGTCAGCCACAAAGAGTAAAAGAACTTTTTATTGATTAGTTCTGGATATAGAAGAAACTCAAAACTTCTTAAAACAGTCAAAGCATTAGTCAAAAGTACTCCTTGAGCTTCATTACCTCAATTCATTGTCATGTGGAAAATAATTCAGCCAAAACCACATTTTTTAACATAAGGCTGCATATAAGTATCAGGATAAATCTGCCTTCTTGTGATGCATTTGACACTTCTTTTGGCATGCCAGAATTACCTTCAACAACCATCCCTACATAGGTCAGGTGTTCAAATGAGCTACAGGATCAGAAACATTATTATTGAAAACTGAAGTAAGAGTTATAAGAAATTCAGTATAGTGTTTTTGGAAATAGTTTTTTCTTCCAAAGAATGACAAAGGTAGAAGAATTTTCATTTAATAGCAAAAGAATAGTGCCAATTTAAACTGGTTTGAATAATTGGTGTTGAACTCTAATATCTGACAAATTTCATTAAAAATTCAGATAACCTTCCTCCAAATTGATTAATGATCACTACAATGACTAATGATATTTTAGCTTTATGAATGTAACTGATGCACAAAGCACTAAGAACACCAGAAGCATTTAATCGATGAGACCTTCAGTGGATTGGGTTGGGAACATACAACATTCTGCTCTGGAAAGAAGAACCAACTATGTGTCCACAGTTAAAAAAATAAAAGTGTATTTTAAAATGGAAACAAATTGAAAAAAATACTAGTAACTATTTGTATAATAGGGATTCTGGGCAAGGTCATGGCAATAAAAGCAGCTGAACTGTCTGTACTTCACAGAGGAAAACACCCACAGGTATTTACACAGAACTGCAACCACCTGCATATGTATGGGAAGAAACATTCAAGGGAAAATCCAGAATTAGGAAATGACTATTTAAAAATTCAGATGAAGTACTCGAAAGGACTTGCCAAAACACAGAAACCCTTGATGGTTATGATAGTGCTATTACCATCTCCGGGGGCTGTGACATATCTTCCTAGAAATGTTTTGACCTATTACTTTCAGGTTTTTTTTCCTTTTGTTTCATTGCTGCCCTCCACTCTCTTCTTCCCTGTAGCTTAGTTTTTCTCCTTCAGAGATCTTTCTTATTGCACTGCAATTCCTGCTGAGAGCCAAAGGTTGGCTAAGCCATATGCTGGTCAGTGCTCTCACTAATCAGCAGTCACTGGAAACCTCCAATAACATCTGAAGATCAGAATAAACCTTAATAATAAAAAATCCCTCACACCTCTATTTGTATTTTGTGTGCAGCAGTCAGATAAAAGAATACATAAAAGTAGGGTGTTAAGGATAGGGGAAAAGGCAAACTGAATTAAAACTAATTTAACAAAATTTATTATGGAAGAGACAGTAAAGATTCATGAAATCTGCAGAAGTGTGACAGATTATATTCTGCACCAATATATTGTAGCTATCTTTTGCTTTTTCTGGCACTATTGTTGGTTCTTAAATTAACACTCTTCCCAAGACAATAAAGAAAAAACCAAAACTACCATTATTTTTGTAGTGGTTTGACAGGATATAACTGTTTTTTGTACTCCTTCTTCCTACCTCAAATCAAAACTTAGGCCATAGTATTTCAGAACATGGGAGATGTGGAGGAAAAAGCACTGTCCACGTAAGCAAGAGCCTATTACTGAATATAACACCAGGGTTTTGTGTAAATAACAACCAGAGATATTCAGATAATTTCACATGTGGCAATCTCAAAATCTGATTTATCTGACTGCAAAGAAAATATGTAAGGTTTTTTTGCTAATAGCCACAGATAATTATCAATGCAACTTACATCAAATTTTAAAGGACTAGTAGCAGTTACATAACAAAGTTTTAAGAAAAAAACTGCTGCTGAAATAAGTCATTGCCACTACAAAGCCACTTCATGAGTACAAGCCCACTTACAGATGTTACAATTCTGTAGCATGGAAAAGCTTCCTAAACACATAGCAAGACATCAATGAAATATTAAAGCTCTGAAATTCATTCCCCCGCACCTTTTTCCATGATTTTCTAAAGCTTACTCCCATAACACGATAGAAGAAATTTGATGGATATCTTCCTGTGTTTCAAGTAACAGCTGCTAGTTTTTAAACAAGATAATTCTTGCTATTGCTTCACAGAATCATAGAATAGGTCAAGCTGGAAGGGCCCACAGTGGGACATTTGGTCTGCTCTCCCTGCACAAGCAGGGTCATCCCAGAGCACATGGCACACAATTGCATCCAGATGGTTCTGGAATCTCTCCAGCAAGGGAGATTCCACACCACCTCTGAGCAATCCATCCCAATTCATGGTTACCTGCACAGGGAAGTTCTTCCTCATGTTCAGGTGGAACCTCTTATGCATCAATTCCTGCCCACTGCCTCTTGTCCTATTGAGTCGAGCCTGGTCCATCCTGTGCCACTAAATCTCAGAGAACCCTCTCAGTCTTCTCTCCTCAGGGCTGAACAGCCCCAGCTCCCTCAGCCTTTCCTCATAAGAGAGGTTCTCCAGAGCCTTGATCATCTTTGTTGCCCTCCACTGGAGCTGCTCCAGGAGCTCCATGTCTCTCTCGTCCTGAGGAGCCCAGAACTGGACACAGCACTCCAGATGTGCCTCACCAGGGCTGAGCAGAGGGCCAGGATCATCTCCCTCGAGCTGCTGGCAATGCAGTTCCTAATGCAGCCCAGGACACCACTGGCCTTCTTGGCCACAAGGACACCCTGCTGGCTCAGGGACAGCCTGTTGTCCACCACGACCCCCAGGTCCTTCTCCACAGCACTTCTTATTCTTCTCTTCAAGAAATACCAGGGCTTGGCTCTTGGCTCTCTAACACTCACTCTTAAACAGAGTTTAATAATGTCCTAACACTTCCAGTAAGCTATAACAAGATAAGGCTTTCCAGATCTACTCTTGCTACCAATTTTTCTTTTAAATGAGACTTTCAAAAATTGATAAGCAGGTTTCTTGGCCTGACCATAGCTTTAAAACTATAGGTGCACTGATTTATTTTCAGCCATGAGCATATAAAAAGAGCTATGTCTAGATTTATATTTAAAGGACCATTTAAGCATGTATTTTAAAAATATAAAAGATTTCTAACTCTCTCTAAGTCTTATTATCATATCTGTGAAAATCCAAGAAAACTTCTGCAAGTAGTAAAATAATCAGTATTATATATGCTTTACATTTAGTTTTTTGAAGACTGACTAGCCCCTTCTCCATTAATTCAGTATTACCTCCTTATTTTTTCAGAAGTCATAAGTCTTTGAAACTACTTGATAAGGAGGCCTCCCTACCGAGATTACCAATAGTCTTTTTATAGAAGCCTGCAGGAACACTGTAAAAGCAAAGGAAGATTAGCAGAGTATAAAAATAATTGGACTCTAGTGCTGTATTGATATTTTAGAGGAAAGATTTGCTGTCATGACTGGTCCAAGATATCTGCTGGTAAATTCCACTGAAGACAGCACATTTGCACCACTGGTACTTGATCCTACTCTTTATGCAATAAATATGCCTAAGAAGGTGAGATACTTAGAGTGTCATAGATAATGCAACATATTTGCATCATTGCATGGATCTAACATAAAATTTAACAACTCATTTCTCAGGTAATAGAAGGGGTAGAAAAAAGATGGAGATACAAAGAGTGACACTGTCAGAGATACTGCCTCATTTTAGAAACATTAGATATTAAGAAGTAATTTCACCCCTCCAGGAACTTGTCTAAAATAACTGCTTAAAATACTTCAATATTTATTATTACTGCACAGGAGCTTAGAATTATTTACAGCCTTCTGCCCTACAGATATGAAATAGAAACAAGACTGTAATCATCCAAATAACACTCACAGAAGAAAACATAACTGAAAAATTATTTAACATATCTTACAAAAGATAATCAAAAGAGAAAAGCTGTGACACACAACTGACAAGTACATTACATAAATTTCAGGTTTGGGTGCTCTTTCTTTTTCAGGACTCTAATCTGCATTCAGGGTCTGAAGTTTCTCTACATTTCAAGGCACTAAGATTGTGTTCACCACGGCTGCTGGTACTCCACTAAGCCGTCAACGAGAGCGGGCAGGGAAAAAAGCAATGGAGTCTGTATCCTTCACCAAATGTTTTGGCAAATGACATCTATTTTCCACGAACTTCCATCTCCTAACCAACGTAGAAAAAAATGCAAGACTGAAGCCTGTGTCAACAACAGCAGGAACCACAGGCTGGTTCCTTCAGAACAGCTTGAGCATGATTGCTGGTCCCACACTAAAGCACACAGGAATCAGGAGCAAGGACTACAACCAGATTGACTATTCACACACAAATACTGCAGTGTAGAACAAATTCTACGGAAACTTTCAATGTAATAAACCCCTTCTTCTCCCCTCGAAGGAAAAAAAAAAGAAAAAATCCCTCTACAGTATGGAGTAAGTGAAAGTCTGCTTCAAATCAGAATTTGAACACAAATGCTCTCACCAGCAGCCTCCATTTTTTTCTCTCCCACCTGTGCCTCATAGGTCTCCTGTAATTACCCATCAGCTGTTTAGATGCACAGCCCCAGAGGTTGGTGGGGCTTCACATTTATTACATTAGGAAAATGCCATCATGCAGTAGCCAGAGTAACAGGATCAATACACAGAAAACACTTGCACTCTGAGTTACACAGGCTATTAATTCAACCTTCTTCTACAACCCTACTGTTTTCTTTGTATTGCTGAATATAGTTTTGTTTTTCTAAAGTCCCTCCTCATTTTATAGCACCCTGAGAAAATAAGTAAAGCCCTTTACGTACAATATACAGTATATTTGATTCTGAATACATGCCATTACACTTCTAAAGCTATTTGATTACTACTCTGGATACTTTCAATTAATTAAAATTGAAGAGTTCTTGACAAAACACACTAGCATTCATCACAGAACCACCAGGTCAGTTATTATGTTCACAAAATAATTTAAGCCTTTCTGAACTTTCAGGAAAGGGAATTACTGCATCTGTGAAGAAATAATTCTGTAATTATTATCTCTATTTCTCCCCAAGGCTCCTACACCTTATGGACTTCCCAAGGGTTTGGATTCAAAACTAATAGGAAACTGTGTTTAAAGTATTTTAGAATCCTGTCCATCAGTTCCATTTTTGAGGTAACATTATCTCACAGTACTCAAATGAAATGGTACAGATATAAATGGTTTAAAATTAAAGGTATGTGAATCATTAAGAATATTTCTTAATTGTCATTAAATTAGAAATTTGCAGACTAGTGGTCCATTCTTTCTTAATTCACTTCTACCTGAGTTCATTTTCATTGGATTCCTAAACTGAAATTTAGAGGTAAAACACAATTTGGATGGAGGATAATTTGATTATTTTATTATTCAAGGATTATTTGTTTGTACTTTTGTCTGGGGTTATGGAGACAATATGCACACTGAAGCATTTCCATCTCATAAGCAAAAGCAGGCAGCATTCATCAGTCTGTTAGCCATGAAATTAGGAATGTTTGATGTATCCAAGGGCAGCTCCTGCAGCTCTTGTTTTTCCTGCTACACCCCACTCAGTTATTTCCCTACTCCCCAAATATTAAATTAATAACCAACTTCCCATGCTGCCATACAAGAAACACAGACTAATTTAAGCAGCTTCAGGCTCCCCATTTTTATTTCCTATCCTCATCTTCCATGTTTTGGGGCTTTTTGTGGAAGTACAAGGAAAAGCTGAACAGCAGTCCACCCTGGTTCCATGTTTTGGGGCTTTTTGTGGAAGTACAAGGAAAAGCTGAACAGCAGTCCACCCTGGTTCCTCAGAATATGGCGAAAAACCCAGAACACTTTTCTTCACCCATCCTGTTGTGGGTCTTCGGCCAAGTGGATGCCTAGCAAAGGAAATTAGCCATTAAATCACCAAATCCATTTACTCCTGTATTAGCAAAGAACTGCTTCAGAATAAAGGGAAACTGCAGCTAAGGATTCTATTAAAATTCAGGAATTTACCATGGATTTCCAAATTGGTTTCAAAACAAGCTACATCTTGAGCCATTTCTGGTAGTGCAAAAATCAGCATCCAGATATTTCTCTCTGGCTAGTGAATAGTGTCAGGACAAGACAACTTTTAATATTCCTTAACTTCTCTCAAGACTCATAAAATGACATTAAATCTTCCTCTCAACGTAATCAATTTTTCAAGCCTAGAATTATGTTTCGAAAAGCACATTTTAATTCTCTTAACACTCTACTAATTTTGTAGAGTTACTTTCAGATCATCTACGACATCCTGCGCTTACTCAGCCCAGCATTTGTTTTTTCCTATAGGCACAGCTGACCACAGCCAATGATCTATGAACCAAGCAAACCCCAAACCCTCAAGTGGGCAGATGCAGGATAATTCTGTGTTTTGGCTGCTATACACCCACAGCTTTCTGTCATTAATTGAGCTGTAACTTGAGTAGTGACCCAATTTTTGCTCTTTTATTGTCAGAACAAAACCCATTATGAACAGCTCCCAACAAAGTTAAATCTTTTTCACATTTTTCTTAGAACACCCTGCTCATTTCTGATACACTTAAATTTAATTCAGTCTCTGTAGACCTCCCAATGCCTTGAATGTACACAGATGAATGCAGAAAGATGAAACATTTTCTTACTGTGACCTACAACAACGTGCTGAAACTTTAATTATTATGTTAATTCAGGCATTGGGCCCAGTGGATTTATTATATCCCAGAAGCTAATACAATCTACTCTGAAGTGAGATGTAGGCATTAGTTGCATCTAAGTATTTTGTGTACAAATATTTAGGCTGTGTAATAAAAGGCTACACACTAAAACTAATTTTAAAATCTAATCCTAATTTTGGGGCTTTTTCCTCAAGTAGATGTCTCGTTCCTCAGAAAGAATCTGAAAGTGTGACTCCTTGTAGCAACAAAAGCTTGTATCTCAGCCAAACATTATCATCCCCAAATTCAAGACTTTTGAATCAAGACTGGTATTTATTAGATTTTTAAAAAATAATTATTATTATACTTGTTTAGACTACCATCATAGGATAACAATGGGGGGAAAAAACCCCAATCAACAACTCTTTTTTTTTTTTTTCCACTACAGGAAAGGACAAGGTACATTCCACACCGTGTTAGAACAATAATATCCAACCCCAAAACAGTTCATTTGGAATAAAGATGGCTTATATAAGACAATGTCAATCACCGAAAGTTAAGGTTTGACCTTTTCCCTAATAGACAATATAGATGTTTCTGATCAGCTATCCCTCACATCAAACACAGTTTTGTATCATGCACCAAGGAAAAACACCTCCTGGTTTCTTTTTTTAATTATCCCCCATCTGAGCCAATATTTTTCTTATCTTCCATTAGCAACATGACTGACAAAAATGAAACCCATATTTTAAATAGCTTTGAAGAGGAAAAGAAAGATGGAGAAACTTGATGGGGCGAACTTGCCAGACATTGGTAAAACCACTGGAACTTGGTTGGCTACACCAATTCTTTTCAAGCAATGGAGCTAGAGGCAGCTCATATAGTCTTATTTTTCCTTGGTTTGCTACATCAGACTATTTTCTATTATAGTATCACAAA
This sequence comes from Ploceus nigricollis, assembly GCA_013399945.1. NCBI lineage: Eukaryota > Metazoa > Chordata > Aves > Passeriformes > Ploceidae > Ploceus > Ploceus nigricollis. Next base: position 143,862 of record VXBC01009531.1, on the reverse strand, counting down.
AGCACCTGTGTTGTAATTAGAAACAATCTGGCTTTCATCAAAAGAATATTAAAAAAATGCTTAATATAATAAAGGCAAGCAGGAATTAATGAAAGTTTTCAGGCTTTATACTACCAAAGCAGGGATTTTGTCCTGTGCTCATTTTTGATTACACATTTTAATTCCTTACCAACATATTGCCTTGATAACCATCACAAAGATAATTCCAAATTTTCAGGTACAAGTCTTTTTGCTCCAAATAGTAAAAAAAAAAAGCTACAAAGGAATCCTGCTAACAATATTGTCTTTCTATTTCAAGTTGATGTAAATAAAGACGCTTGATGTTAAAGATCATGAATAGCTCAAGTATATCTTTGTATTATTTTTAAACAATTTGCCCACAAGAATATTTGTTTTCTGCATTACATTAAACATTTTCCTACTGCAAGATCCAATATTCAAGGGTTTCTTACACATTTCTACTCTACTCAAGTCCTACACTTATCTCCTTCACATGAAAATAAGAGGCTTAATAAAGCACAGCTCTAGTACAAACTTCACTATGTTTTGGGGTTTTTTTCTTTAAATTCTCCAAGATCTGAGCTGGCTCACACTACTAAGGTAAAAATTTGAACTCTGATCAATTATACGAATGCAATCTAATACCCATTTATATATGTATACAAATACATATATATATATACACACACAAATATATATATATAGTATTCCTTGGTTATGAACTTTCTTAACTTTCATTAAATTAGTTCCTTCCTCTCCATTTCAGTAATTTTTTAGATACCTAAATAAGAAAAGTATTCTAAAAAAGACTTTTTAAAATATACAAGTTCATTTGATAAACAATGTCCATTTTTTCTTCTTGCTCAAGAGCAAACACTATTTTTCTTGATAGTGAAAAAAGAATGTTTTTTCCCACAGCTAAAGCAAGTTCAAAGTTACCATGGTAACTGAACAAAAAGTCACTAAGGACTTGCTACTAAAGGGCTTTATAGTATATAAAAAGTACATTCAGTTAGAGGTATTGGAAAATCTTTTATGGTTATGTTAAATACACAGAACTAGCAAACTCAGTGGTGATTATTATGAACAAACGTTAAAAGTGTATGTCTTGGTTATTTTTGCAGCAAGGTGCACCACTGAAAGGCTTGTTAATTAAAGGTCAACAACTCTAAATTGCATAAGAGAATACTGAAAAACCTGTTCTTGCATGAACCTTGTTTTACTAAATTTTCTCAGCTAAGTATTTTGTTGTCAGACAAAAAGATAATTTAAGCAAAGTATTCATTATACCTCAAATGAACCAACTCATTTCTTACCTGAATCTGACTTACTGCATTAAGTTAGCAAAAAAAAAAAAAAAAAAAAACAGCTAAGCCATGAGGTGTGTGAGAAAATACAGCCCTGCTTTCACATTGCTGAACACACCCCTATATATATATACACACATATAAAAGCCCCACATATTTCTAACTTTATCTTGTAAGGTGTGCTGGAGTATTTGTACATTTCTATAGTAGCTATAACTGACTTAAAATAATTAATTGGTTAATATTATACCCATAGTTCTCAAGAGTCAGACTCCAAATTTCCATTGGCATTTCTAGGGATAGGGATTCCATCCTTCACATGGGGCTGTGTATTTCAGCATAAATGGTATTTTAATGAACTAAGTTCTTAACCATTCCCCATTGTTGATAAATTGAGTTATTCTACTCTGTTCAGAGCTGTTGTTGAGCAATTGAGTACCTTGAAAGGAAGACAGGCTGAAATTTGGTCAGGCATTTTAATTTACTCTGAGATTTACCCAGACCATCAACCAGCAAAGAAGGCATGAACAACTTTATTCTGCCCTTCACTAGACATGCTTTTATTCCTGTGTCTTTCTACTAGTTGCACAAATAGTTCTTATTCATTTTCTGAGGTCTCACTACAGGATGCCAAAGGCTGCAAAGTTGTTCAGGAAATTTCAATTATAAACAAGTAATTGGCTGAGACAACAAAATCCCACACTGGCACGCTTGCCACTGATTTCTTTTAAAGAGTAAAATAATCACATGTTTTTACTCTACATCCTATCAATCACTGTACTTCACATACAGGCCTTGTAAATTTACACCTTGTGCTGGGGTGGACCCTAGACCACTTCACTAATTAATTTAGGGTTGTATTTTAAGAGACATATAGTATATTGTCACAAGCCTCTAATTTAAGTTGCATAGACATGAAAGGATGTTTGGGTCAGCCAACACTTTTTAAAATCCATGGTATTTTTGATCCTAGTTTCAAGATGTTTCAGACACACTACACCTAAGCAAAAACTTCTGAAATCTCAAGTTAGTCACTCTGCGGCATGTTTTAAGTATGTGCACATCAATGTGGAACTTAATCCAGAATATTAGTGCAGATCCTAGTTTCAAGATGTTTCCAAGACTTGAAATACCAACTGCAAGGGCATTCCAGTCATTTGAGAGTTGCAGCAAAACCTTGCACATACAAAGGTTTATATTTTGAAGATTCAAGGTCAAAGATTTATCCTCTCTATTCCCTAGAATAATACTTTTCTTACATTCAGGAACCATGTTAATTTAACTAGCATATAATGACGAAGCCAACTGTTCTGAGCTGGCTTCAGAAAAAAGGCATGGCCAGCAAGTTGAGGGAGGTGTTTCTGCCCCTCTACTCTACTCCACATGGAGTGATCCAGCCAGCTCTGGATCCTCAGCATAAGGATGTGGACCCTGCTGAAGGGGGCCCAGAGGAGAGCCAGAAAGATTCTCAGATGGCTGGAGGACCTCTTCTGTAAAAGCAGGCTGAGAGAACTGGGTTTGCTCAGTCTGGAGAAGACATCAAGGAGACCTTATAGGACCTTCTAGTACCTAAAGAGGGCTTATTAAAAATAAAAAAAGGACAAAAAAAGGAAGACATCTGCAGGTCTCTTTACACAAGCAGATAGTGTTAGGACAAGGGAGAATCTGTTTAAACTAAAGGAAGATGTTTAGATTAGATGTTAGGAAGAATTCTTTACATAGTGAGACACTGGCACAGGTTGCCCAGAGAAATTGTGGATGCCCCATTCCCTGGAAGTGTTCTGGGCCAACCTGGGTAAGGCTTTGAACATCCTGGTCCAGTGGGTGGCATCCCGGTCCATGACAGAGGGGTTGGAACTAGATGACTTTTGAGGTCCCTTCCAACCCAAACCATTCTATGATTCTAGGTTTTGGTAATTTATCAACCTGAAATAGTTAACCTCTGGGGATTTGAGTATTTCTTTTTACACTATACCTAGTTATTATCAGAGCAGATGGGAACATACTGAGGGGGCAATTTGTGTGCCACAGCACATCTTGTGGTTCTATTTATTTAATAATCCAGACTTGGGACCCATCTGGACCACTTGGAGCTCCACATTAGAGCCCATGTCCTCAGTTTTACATCCTCCTTCTATGTTGTGAGGGAGGAGAAGAGATAGCACATGCCTAGTTCTCACCCCAGCACGGAGTTAAAATAGGACTGAATCACCCATCTAGACCCAGTCACTGACAAATATTTCCAGTTCTCAATGTTTAGACATGAAGTTCAGAGCTTATTTGTAAAATATTAATCAAATGAAAACAATATTTTCTAATAATTTTCCACTGTCTTCCCCTGAAAAGATCCTGAGCTATCCTACACGTAGCAAATGCACTAAACTTAAGGACTGAATTGAAACCCTGTAATTTATTCTCAGCACTTTGCATTTCACTTAGATTTGAAAATGACAAGCTGTTGGTCCAATTTTTGTCAACATGTTTTTAATTAGTTCTGAATTTATGACAATTAAAGCTCGCTGTTGCTTTTAAAATGAAGTTACTGAATTTGCCTTAATTTGTTTTCATTGCTCAGCAATGTGTGCATTTAATTCAACATGGAAATATTCCATCCTCTCTGCTTTCTGTAGGGAAGATGCTACCGTCAACACGGTCGTCATTTTTTTTTCCCCCCATGAAAATTATTGACTAGAAAATAAACTGAAAACATCTTTTGGGAATGCTGGCCATGCTCCACATTTGACTGGCTCCATCTGTATCTCAGCTGACTCAAAGAACCCAATAAATCTTTTTTGTGGGGGAAAAAAAAAAAAAAAAAGAGGAAAATGAAATATTGCACCATAACACTGATTTTGTATTTCTTGTGTCTGCAGCTGTGGATTTGGTTTTAGGCAAATAATGTCTATTATTCATTAATCTAGGGCCATATACATCACAAAAAATGTGAAATATGTACTTCACTTAAAAGCTGAGACACTGTACAAAAATTAATTGCCACTTAAACTTTTTTAGGGACAAGGAAAAAGAGGGTTCAAGTATGACTGGCATTCTAATGAAGAAATAATTCTGGCAAGTTCTTAGAGCCTTAATAGTAAATGACAAAATTCTATATATTAGAAGAGCAAGGTTTAATCTCATATGCCTCAACCTCATTTCTCCTCCCTTGCTTTCATTTTTCATCAGGAAAGTAATTTTCTCTTCACAGGTCCTCTGTGAATTCATATTGTTCATGCACCATTTCTTTTGTGAATGGCTGTAGACTGATCTATACTTATATGAGGATCTGCAGACTACATGTCTTGGTCAGAAATTGCAGCAGAATCCTCCAAAAAAATGCTTTAAAAAAATCTGAAGCAACAGAAGCTGAAATTATTAACACAGCAACTGGAAGACTAATAACAGAAGTACAGTATGACAACCTGTTTTCTTCTTCATCTAACATGAGTTTACTAAAAATTATGTACCAAGACCATTTATTTTGTAAGAATTTCAAAGTCAGTTTGGTTGTTGAGGATTTCATCCCCTTTTTAACTTCTTCTATCTTCTCTTTTAAGGTAGCTTTTGCATACTGTAACTGTAAACCAAGAATTAAACAACACTCTTACAAGAAGATATTATAATTAGAAAAAGTATGATTTTTATTACAAGCTATTGCTTTTCTGGTTTAACTATTAAAGAATAATAATCCTTGCTCTAATATCCAATTCAAATGACTCAATAATAGAGAAAGCTGAATGAATTCCCTAGAGCCCCAACTGTATCTCCATACTTAAAAAACCCATTACCATAAGTGAATACCTAAAAAATTATAGGAGAAAGAATTCTACATCTGATACTTTTCACAGTGAAAGTTCAAGTAAGTTAATTTTTTTTTTTTGCTCAAGTAGATTCAATGCCATCACTTCCTGTTTTATGCTAGTAAAATGTTAACCCTATTACTAAGATGACTGTGTCTCAGTTGCTGTGTGCACTCTATTTGCAATTAACAATCTTTGTAACAAACAAATCTTTTAACTTCTTATAACTGCATACAGATGGGGGCCAGCTCAGGAGTAAATATCCTTCTGGCTACCAAAGACACCAAGAGTTGAACCAACAGCAAGCATTCTTCATCAAAACTATACTCATTTAAGATCTAGCTTGTGACTGCAGCCCCTAAGAAACACTCATAACCCCCTCCAATCCTTCTAACCAGGAAACAAACCCGTTAAAACCACATCCACCATTCTTTCCTGCTAGGAACCTCATTCACATCCGTATTTCAGCTCTACCAGAGCCTCTGTAATTGACTTTCAGGGGTGGTCCTGCTCAGGGCCAGGAGCTGGGCTCCTTGTGGGTCCCTTCCAACTCAGCACAATCTGTGATTCGGTGACTTGTAATTAAATCCCAACAATAAAAGGTGATAACATCACTTTTCTTTAAATTCCCCCTTTTGTGCTTGTATATAGAAACATAATAGCTCTTGATCACTTATCAAAGAGGACTGTAAAGTCAACAATTCACTTGCCCCAGCACACATCCATATGGGAAAGCCTCCTTCCCAAGAGCATTACTGCCTTTTGTTCATGCCTGTCCTGTAATTGGTGCAGTCAAGTCAGAGTAATGTGCTGGAATTCTGTTGTTCTCTTCAATGCCTCTTATCAGAGCCAGATTTTGTAATGTGTTTGAAATGTGGATTACTTGTTCAGAGAAGGAGGCCAAGTGGAAGCTGAATAACCCTGACCTTTCTGAGCTTCAAAAATGAAAACAGTANAAAAAAAAAAAAAAAAAAAAAAAAAAAAAAAAAAAAAAAAAAAAAAAAAAAAAAAAAAAAAAAAAGTGCATTCATCACAGAAATGAGATCTTTTCATCCTTTTCAGATGCACATTCAGTGATCAGAGTATGGTCTAATTAGGAAAAAAAAAATCAAAAGTTGTTAAACAACCCTTTTGGTCAAAATATATTGAGAAAGTTGCAAAAGTTCAAATGCAGCCATGCCACCATTGATACAAGAAATCTTGGTAAACAGAGAGGAGGAAATGCCTCTACATTAAATCTGTTTCTATGGTTTTCAGCTACACACAATGTTTCTTCCATCAACTCATCTCTGAATCCCAAGTTTGCTTTCATAGGTTCAATGAATGCATTCTAAGGACTGTAAATCCAGTTTCCTGTTGAAAAGGCATAACACTTAACTTAGCATAACACTTGGAACACCTTTGTTATTGTTGTTGTTGTAAACACCAAACTCACTTTCAAAATGCAGCTATTTGCTCTCACAATTGAAATCTCTCGTGGTATGAACCATACCTGTGTTTGAGGCTGCCATTTCTGACCTGCCCACTAAACAGCTTGAAAGACCCCATTTACTTCTCCATTACTGACCTTCCTCTCAGGGAGAGCCTTTGCGTAACCATGATCTTGACATTATCTTCAGATAAATCTTCTTTACAGTGATGCACACACACAATAAAATCAGTACTTGCTAAAAAGACAGCAAACAGGAATGGGTTTTGACATGTCATCTACAAGATTTGCCAAAACTTATTTTCCCATCTTTGTTGTCATCAAGAGATGTTTGAAGCATTTCAAACAACCTTCCTGCAAAACCAGACCTAAAGTTGACAGTGGTTATATGCAGGGCACTGAGACCACAGCTTCATATCCCATTTATTTGTTTTCTTCTATCATAATAGCAAAAAAGTCTCTACCTCAAAGAGACTGATACTTGTCCTTTTGCACAGCAGAAAAGAGGGTCACGGTATAATGAACTAATTAATTAACTATTAATAGGGTTTCTGGATATTCCAATAGTACAAAAAATAACAGTACTGATGACATAAAGCACATGATTCCACAATACCCAAAGAGAAGTATAAAACATCCTATTCTCCATGTGGCTGAACCCAGCAGGCTCTTCACTCCCATTCAGTACCCCTGCACCTTTTGACTTCACTTTCCTAATTAAGACATTCTGTACTTACATAAGGGTACTTCATTCTTTCTCCCACATCCCTCCAGCCTGTTACCTTCTTTCACAAAGGCATTGCAGCCTTGCAGTAGTGCCTCAAGAGCTACTTAAATCTGTAACAAGCAAATTTGTTTGGGGTTTTACCCTCCAAAAGCCATCATAAGCACAAGGTTTTTATTTATTTATTTTTAGAAAAATCATCTGCTAATCATCTGTCTGGATTTAATTGGTTTCCAGTCACAACAAAGATCATGTTGCATGCATTTATCACAAGACAGTGACTTTCTGAGGGGCTGTGACACAGGATGCTATGATACTAGTTAGAACAGAATTGTTAGGCCTATTAAGCACCAGTGCCTATCCAGAGCAATGACAATGCAAGCACAAAACTTGAGGGCAGAATTAGTCATCATTCTGAAAATCAGGCTTCTCAGCTTATATCAAAATCAGACTTTAGTCTGACACTGTTAGTGCTTAATACCACTTTTACTCTGTATTAAACCAGAGGTAAAAAGTTCTTAAAAAAAAAAAAGACTAATAAGCATGACACACATTATTGTCCTTGTTACTGAGTTATAGCACCACTGTATTGCTGTGGTCTGGCAGGGGCTGTCACTTCCACTTGCCATTGCTCCCAGTTACTGTGGCCTGATGAGACATGGTGCAAGATCACATGTCACATCTCTTGAATTGAAACACTAATGCAGTGATTTGCTTAATACAGAAACAGCTTCATAAGGAAATTTGCATGTACAAGACTTTATTTTCTTGAATGACTGGGAGGAAGAGATCATACATGTGCCTGATGTTGACAGGTTTTTCTTAAACCACATAACACTGAGATGGTTTGAACTCCCTGCTCCAAGCTCTCTCATTTGGCCAGTGGCTGCAATATACACAAGGCTATTTTTTACATTTGCTTGTGTGTGTTTGAATTCAGAACCCATACTTACATCAATTAAGAAAGAAAACCCCAAACAACACTTTAAAGCTCTGGTACAATTATTACAAATCATTAAATGAAGGATTTCGACATGTCTTTTTTAGAGATAAAAAAGTTTCTTTCTTTAAATAATCTTTATAAAGGTAAACACAACTGCAGTCTTTCATAGTATAAAAACCTTCCAGTCTTCTAGAATTTCATAAAAGTGTGGGTAATTCAGCTGACCAGTACCCTGCAGGTCACACTTTAGTTTAATTTCACAGTATCAAGTTTTTGGCCTACATCTGTCACATGCAGTAGCAATCTCGCTTTGCAGCTGCTACAAGGCATAGATAGAGTTGTGATAAAACACAAGTCTACATTTTCACACCAAACTAAAGAACTACCTGGTTGTACTCTTTTTAGATGCAATCCTCCACTTTTGAAAGAATTACTTACATTTCACTAGCAGAAACATCAGCTTTAAACCTCACCTTGCTGAAGCCTGCCTTCTCTACCACCCAAATGAAACAAGACATTAGGAACAAGGAACTAAAAATAAAGATCTTTACTTCTACCTTGGATTTCAAAGTTACACCATAAGCAAGAACATATATTTTTAAAAAATAAGCCAAATACCGATTTGGTCACAGACACTAATTCATATATTACTGCATCTTTTAAGGAACTTCCAGCAGCACGGTCATGGGAAAGCAACAATGTAGTAGATGAACAAAAAGCAAGTTGTTAAAAACGTTTTAATGAATAGTTGTGGCATTTTTCAGGCTGTCCTCCTGCCCACGGCCTCTGTCAGGGTGCCCATCTAATATCACCAGAATCAGGCCTGACTTTACATGGAAACTGGAATGTTTTAGGTATATGTGTCTTATCTAAAAGGCATTCAGAAACTGTAGGAGATTTGACCTTAAGTTCCATTGATTTAAGTGAAAGAAGAGGCAAGTGCAGAGCTGTTAATGCATGCAAACCTACCAGTTAACCTACAGACATCAGGAACATTTTCTCTTTCTTCCTGAACCTGTGTATTCTATAAGGTAAATGAAGTGCTAGCAGATGAATTGGCATTTTTAGTTGTCTTGCACTTGAAAGCTTCTTAACAAGGGCATTTTTATTCTATGTCACCATGAGCATTATTATCCTGTGCTTATTAAATTACTTAGTGCAGTCTCTAAGGAGTTAACCATAGAAGTTACCTTTCCAAAAAAGCAATGTGGTGTGAATCTCCAATCACTGTACACTAACAAACTTGCCAGTGCACAGTTTGATCTTTACACTTCAACAAAAACAGAGACTTGCATTCTCTACATCACTACTAAATATCTGAAATTTCACTGATTTTTTTCTCCCTTAACTATTCTTCAAATTCTTGTTTGCTTTAAGGTATTAGTATTAATGCTTAACAGCTGCTAACGAATCCTGCAATAACCATGCACAATTCCAAAGTACTCTGGAGAAAGAGCCAAGGTTCTGGACCTTTCCTTCTGCTTTCAGATTTTAATGCAAAACACAGAAAAAGGCTACAGGTAAAATAAGATTGATACACAACCTGCAACAGCGGAATATGCTGCCAGCTATGCTGAAATTTTGAAGGGTCAGCCTGTGAGAATGGACTGACTGCCCTACCAGCACTGTGGTGGACACATTCAGAGTTTGATCATTAAGACAATATTTTTATCAGGAATGGTAAAATATTAACACATACAAGTGAAACTAATATTCTATTCACTTAGAATGCAACATGATCATACAGCAATATAAGACCCTTTATCAATAAAGCAATTTGTGAAATGCTTACTAAGGAGAAACTATTTTAGTACTCTCAATCCCAGTATTCTTATGCCTGAGACTGATAACCTGAAGATATAATAACAATTTTGCAATTTGGCAGAAGCTACTTATTTTTACTGTCTGTTTAAAAAACATTTGAGGCTAGTCTCTAAAGGTTGCACATTATCATTACCTCTATTATAATCAACAGCACATTGCTTTGTGTGCAATTCAACACCCAAGAAACATCTCTTATCTCCATCTAGCATGATTAAATTTTGCCAAACAGACTTGTAGTTCATTCTTGGGCTTCTGTCTCTTCTCCATGAATTATTTCACTCAGGATTGTAAATGGTCTTTGATTCATGAACTAAACTCTGGATTAAATTCAATAGCAGCTAACAATGCAAAACTGTGCATATCATATATCCCCAGTGATATTAAAGTCACTAGATTCAAAAAACATCTCTTTTCCCTTTCTAAGTCTCAGCTCAACAGACAAGAATGGTGACTATTGAACATTGTCTACCGTTGGGACCTTTGTAATTGAGAGTGATTCTTAAACACTCCCTTGAGGCAAGTTCAGACACTCAAGCTGACTTCCCTCCTTTTGAGGAAAGTTTAAACATATTTGCTCAATTTCTAAACCAAGTGGTTTAGAGATGAAGATCTCAAAGCTGCATAAATTCTAACTACTTAAAAGCTGTCACAGAGCTGAAACATGAGTGAAGGTGGGGTGGAATTCCAATAGTACTGATAAAGAACATGGTTTCTTGCTATTGCTACACAAAATATTTGAGTGGAGGAGAAAAAGTATTAATTTCTTTTAGACAACATACAGTTAAAGATAACCACAATTAATATGCCAACAATTCTAGCTAAGCTTCAGGTAGGACTCAAACTTGCTGTTGTATTCAAATGTTGAAAGAAATTGTTGCAGAGGTGCTGAAGTTCTCATTTCAGAAGAATAGAGATTTGTTCTCCAAAATTATTACTTTAATTTTTGGTGAACCTTACTGTATAGATGAACTAATTTAAAATTCTTCATAGTAAACATGAAATTTTATTGATTATTTCAGCTCTACAATTTAATCCTAAAATATTGAAGATGCTGTAATAGAAAGTGGCAGATAAGAATCCTTACTTTTTTATGGAGCCATGCATAGGGCCCTATATTTCTCTAGCATCAACACTTAATATTTAGGTGAGGTTATTCTAGCATCCTTAGCAACAACAGTCTTTAAAAAGAATGGAAGTCACCTTACCATGAACAAATAATAATGTCATGGAATGGTTATTTACCATGTCAAAAATTATCCACATCATCAGTGCATACACTATTCTTTGTCCAATCCCCAAAACACCACAGAACTTTAGGAAATTGAAACCACAGTTTCAGATTAATTAAAAGTATTGACAAACTTTCATATGGCTTCTAAAAAATGCACTGTACTCCGGTGCTCTGAGGGCAATTTTCAGTATATTTCAATATTTTTTCAGCTCCATCAACAGCAAAACAGTAGGGAAAGGTTTCCCCAATAGGTGTTTCTCCATGGTCACTACATATTTTATTTACATTTGCATTAAACAGAAAACAGAGGTGGTATCATTAGATATTCAAGAAAACCAAAGAAAGACAGGGAATAGTTACCTAACAAACAAGTTTAAACAGCCTATAAATTTTGTTGACAGTTTCTAAACTCTGGCCTTGGGAAGGCACAAGAGTTATTGATTTAATCTACTGTCATTAAAAGTGCACTGACAAATGTTGCTGAACCTACAAGTGGGGTATTCTGCTGACTTTCTAAAAACATTGTGTCTGCTATCACAATCAACATTAGTCTACAAAATGAAAGTAATATTAGCTTAATATTACCTAATCCTGGCTTTTTTTGACCTAGTGAAATCTCTGCAAGCAACAGCTGCATGGAGACCTGGAACACCTTCCCATTGCAACATCAAAGAGAAACTGCTATGAGCCACAGTTAAATGCTGATGATATAATTTGTTCCCAGCTGAAAACACTCCAGACCCCACAAAGGTCATGCATGATAGAAGAGAAATATCTTCTGTTGCATTAATTGATGTTTCACAACCCTACTAAATCACATCATTGGAAAAAAAGCCAAGTCCTAATACATAGTCTGAAAATTATGTTGGCGTACTTATTTCTTCCAAACATCTTTCACTATTGTATTTTGACCAAGGATGGGTCTAAACTCAGCACTTACACACAGGCTGTACCAGAAAACAGCAAGGCTAGGAAAACCACAAGATTTTATTTCTGAAGAGATCCCTGAAAATGACAGGACAAGATTCATGATTATTCCATTTAAGAGGTATTGCAAATTTCAATTACCAAAAATAGTTACCGATTGCAATTTAGAAATTTTGAAGTAAAAATATTAAGAATCAATAGAAAAGTTCCTTCTAGCAATATTTTGCAAGAAGAAAATGCTTGGCAGAGTGTTCCGTATGTGATAGGAGTATTTACTTTCACCCTCACAGCCAGAACTAAATTGATGTTTATTCAACACCCACATTTGCAAGCAAGAAATCTGTGTTTATGCCCCTGTGATACTTTATTCCTTTCATGTGGCCAAAGTATATTAGAAAGATTAACCACTGAAAACAAAATTATATCTTCTGCTTTAATACTAAAGCCTAAATCCTACCAGAACTTGAAAAAATTTCTCAAAAATAGAATGAAATGGACAAGTTGGCTTGCTGCCCTTTATGGTTCCAAGCTACTTCTTAGCGCAAAACATGGCTCCAACTTCAGACTTTTTTTTTAACATAAGGGAAAAACAAGTTTTCCAGGGCATTGTATTCATGTTATGTACATGTATTAAAAATTTTTAGACCTATTACTGGAAGCAGTGGATGGCTGTACACATTTTTCATTTAGTACTTTTAAAGGGACTTGTCAGCTTTGTCTGATTTGAACAAATATGCCACAGATGTTACCAGATTGGTATGTTATTTTATACCTAAAGTTTCCTGAAAAACAAAACCAGCTAAGTACACAGCATAACATACTGGTTTGGCTACAAAATAAAGTTTTAAACCTGACACCATCAGTAATTTGATCCAAATGGGACAGCTGAGTAACACCATGCTTCAACCTGAGATGATTTGAAAATATGGTGTAAGAATTACAATAATCAAGCTGTGAAATTCAAACCTTGCTATTCAAATCTTCTCCTTTCACAAATCCAGCTGACATTCTGCAAAATATCCTTCACTGCCCGCATTACGTTTTATCATTTTCAAGTAATATCTATTAATAGAATGATTTAGATGATAAAATATGTATGTTTCCTGAAACCTTGTCAAGCCTTTAAATTTTCACAGCAAACAGCATTTTTTTTCTGAAAAAGGAGAAAAATCCTATGGAGAAGTCTACTTAGAGGTAAACTGTAGGTTAAATCCTGCAGAAATAACTGCCTTGTCTTTTTGCTACAAGACCATATAACAAAGACTACAAAGTATATCTCAGCTGATGACATCAACTAAGAAATTGGGTTGTGGGCAAGACAGTCTCAGATTTTTATTTCTCACCTGTGGCTAAAGCAGCACAAATGCAACTAATTTTTAAGCAAAAAAAAAACCAAGAAAAATTACTTATAGTTGTAAAAGTCTGTAGAAATACATATGGCGAAATTTAAGGCAAAAACCCCCAAACAAACAAACAAACCAACTACAAACAAAAAAAACCCCACCAAAAACCAAAAAATATTAAATGTTGCATTTGTCATTGGATTTACACTGGATACTCCTTCCAAGCATTTATTTCCCAATTAAACCAAGTTTATTAAGGGAAATGGTAATTCATAAACCACAATATTTTTTTTTGTTCGTTGAAACAAAACTTAAAATAGCAAATGTAAGCTATAAATACATATTCATTGCATGTTGAAAGTCAAATCATTATGTTCACTTCAATCAATACTGTAGCCTGAGGGACTCTCCCCATTTGAAACTATATGAAATCAATATATGCACTCTTGCACACATTCTAGTTGCTTAAGAGAGAAACATAGGAGAGATCTCCTTCGTAACAAAAAATTCCAGGCTAAGACAGTTTCCTTTTTGTTTAGGGCAGTAATGGAGCTGTTCCTCACTTTGCAATCTTGCATTCTTTGCAGTAATGCCACTGAAATGTGTTTCTGTGATATAGTACATATAAAACAAGATGCTAAATTGGAATATCTAAAACATTAACTTCAGAAACGTTTAGAAATATTTAATAAAAAGACTCCAAATATCAGCTGTTTCAGCCCCTTAAAACCCTTAATTTTTGTGGCAGCTTAGATTAAAAATAAAACTTAACCATATTGAGATTAATTAGACTATGATTTCTTACTGGTTGATCTAAGTGTCTGACTACTAAAAATATTGACCTTTTATCTACCCTTTCCTTTATTCTTTTGTTTTCCTACTTTGTGAGCAGTACTATGCTATAGTATTTTGTGCTAATAGCAGACGATTATCTTTCTATTTTACATTTGTTCTCATTTTATCTTTTTCAAGGTCAAAGCGTTCCCTAAAAAGCTGCTTTAGAGCCTTTTTTAATGTTACAACTAGATCTTTCTTCTTCTTCTTAATTCCCAGGCATGTTTAAAATACTAATCAGACTGCAAAAAGATACACTCTAATTCAATCTAACACACTGAATAAAATTCACCCATCTAATACTACTTTTTTCTGGTTTATTTTATGAAGTCGCCACAGAAAGTTAATTTTGCAACCAACCTCATTACATTTCTAAGTAATAAGAGCCAGAGATAAGAAAATAGAGTGAGATTTATCCTTTATGATCTAGCCACTCAGTGCTTTACTTGAACTCCCACTCATTACCAACAGTTTGCTCCTGTGCCACAGTGCCTGCCTCACTCTCTGCAGTAATTCCATGTCCCTGCAGTGCTCTTGAAAACTTTCTCACACTTAACATCAGTATTCAAGTATGACATTTTGGTGTACCTGCCACTGTTAATATTTTAGGGCAGCAAGGATATTGCCAGAGCTGGACTGTCAATTCGACAAAATTGAAAACAATATGGAAATAAGGGAGTCAGATCTCTAAAATCCACCACTCCATTTCCACCACCTTCAAAGCAAGATTTCCATTCTGCAAACTCCATCCTGGCATTTCTCACACTTTCCTTTGATAATGTTCCCATTTAGCACACAATTCCAGAATATTATAGCACATACTGGAAAACTTGCTAATTATCACACTCAGCTCCACCCCATGATTATATCACTCCAAAAAAAAGAGGCACTAGATTTGCAAGAGCATTTTAATTTCTTTATTCAGAAGTTACCTTAAACTTATATCCACTGTTCACTGACAGCACGCTAAAGTGCCTTTGGGGAATGTAGGCCTGGTGAAGGTCAAAGCAGCAGTGGGGACATGACACAGTGTGATACACAAACTTATTTCTCATATCCAAAACAACCAAATGAGAACATGGGGTTTAGAATGGCAGCTATACTTGCATTTCAAACACCAAAATAAGGAAAATTCAGTCAAAAATTAGTCTCTCTGCTTGCACAAATATACTTTCAATCTACATACCTTCCACTCAATCACAGTCATGAGTGTAAAATCCAGCACTAGTGGGGATTATTTAATTTTGAGACACTTATTTAATATCTTTTTTCATTGCTATATCTCCAGCACAGCTGATCAAGATACCTTCTCTGATTAAAAAAAGTCCACAACCCATGTTGAATATAAACTGCCAATATGGAATTGCACCCATTTTGAGCGACTAAAGATTGCTCCGCAAAAGTCAGTCAGCATCATAAAAAAACCCCAAACCTATTTCCTTTTCAAGAAACCCGGTATGTGAGAAGATGGGACAGACGGAATCTCACTTAAAAGTCTCACTTAAAGTTGCAGGTGGCACGCTAAAGACAAATGCAGAACACTTTGTGGCAGATGGTCTGCCTTTCAATCAGCAAAAGAAAAAAGTATTTGATAAAAACCTTTCCAGCAGCAGCATGACACTGTTATTATCCTCACTTTACCTGTGCAAAAAATCAGTAGTAAGTTTCAAAAATTAAGTAGGATTTAATGCTTGTTTTTACAGGCTGGTCAGAGTAATTAACATTTTGTTTCTCAGAAGAATAACATTTTTTTAAAATACAATTTTACAACTGAACCCATGTCCTGGCATCATGCTGCAGTTTTACTTTTCTAAGGAAATAAAATATTTCATGTATTTTGTACGCTTGGCTTGCTTATCATTTTTGCAAAGCTATCTGCAGCTTACTGTGCATACAGTAGGAAAAATACATTGCCATTATTAGGGGAAAAAACTGGACTTGTCATTATTTATTGTTGCAGATTTTGACCTCAGCCTCTCAGACACACTAAAATGTTCTTCCTAGATAAATTTTTAGATTTTAATCTTTAAGATTTCTTTTCATTATTTTCATGAACTCTTGATGTTAGTAAATTAGCTATATGGATTACTGCAGACCATTTTCCTATAACTTCTAAATATTAAAGATTTTATTATACAACAAGCCATAATTGCAAATCCATGGAAAATCTAGAGCAGAGCTTCACTCAACACATCATCTCTCAGCTAGGCACACACATTGACTGGTAATATTCTGATTTTCTACAAGAGATCATATCCTCATTCATGCTGTTATCTTGAACATCTCTGACTAACCACACAAATGGTAGACTTCAGGTTACATAATAAGACATGAAAGGATTTCATCAGGCCTGCAATAAAAATCATATCATGCTTGGCATCAGATCCATTATGCCTCCATGCACATTTCATGGGAGAACTGGTAAAACACAGCAGTGACAATGTCTGGGTGAATTTCTTAGCCTGCTTTGTCTTTTATCCTTTTCATTCTCTGTTCCTCAGCTCCCAAGGAGGCTCCCTGAGAGAGACACACACAGCTAAGTGAACTCTCAATTCTCCCCACAAGCACTTGTCATATAGTAGTAATTTAGAATCCCATTCTACAACAGGCTAAGCACATTCTGGCTCAGGTCCAGCCAAGCACTTATTGCCTACGTACTCCTGCTAACACCCACATGGCACTGGAGCATCACCAGCCAGCTCAGGACTAGCTTAAGCTTACCCTTCAGCTACTGGTGGGGTGGTTAGGTTTAGTGCACAGATCACTTTCACCAGCTGCTATAAATTAGATGGGTTGTTTCCTGTGTCTGTGTTGGGGGAGGTTGTGTGTCATTTATTTTTTTAACCATAAACAACCACCAAAAAACCCCCCAGGACTTTTAAGTGTTATCCTTCCAAGCAGCTAAATATGTCCCTTACATACCCCAAAAATCAAAACTGCTGAACTTCATTTACTTCAAGGTCTGAACAACTTTAGTGTAGGATTTATTTACACAAGGGCAAACAATTCCCAAATCTGCTTTTCAAGAAAACTTGGTGTACAGGCATGACTCCCCAGTTACCTATTTCCTAGCATTCTGGCAATCACTTATTTTGACATATGTAATCAAAACAGGGGCTGTGTTGCACTTGCAAGCCACCTTGACAGGCAGACCACTCGAATCCCACATCTCTACAGGGGCTTCACAAAGTGCTTCGTATTCAGAGAAGTAGGAACAGGCAGGAAAAGCATGACCAAGTGGCAAGGAATGTCACAGCTTTCTCCCAAATGTCCTTTTCCCCATTTTGTTGCTACATAATCTGCAAGCTCAGAGACAGTCAACAAACCCCTGCACCTTCTTTTAGCAAGTTATTACAAAAAAGTGTTTATATATATATACACATACACACATGCATGCATATATATCTATATATATATATATAGATAGGTAGACATAGTCACACAGTTACTGAGACAACACCCTGGAGGTCCTTGCATTGGCATTCCTGCCCTCAGGAGGGACTTTGCTGACTACTCCCACATAGAACAGACAGGTGTACAGCAGCGTGAACCAAGCAAAATCATGTGCAAGCTCCTTTAAAAGTGG
This sequence comes from Ploceus nigricollis, assembly GCA_013399945.1. Taxonomy (NCBI): domain Eukaryota; kingdom Metazoa; phylum Chordata; class Aves; order Passeriformes; family Ploceidae; genus Ploceus; species Ploceus nigricollis. Next base: position 125,917 of record VXBC01009531.1, on the reverse strand, counting down.
ACTTTTTTTCCAGGTCTATAATTTTACTCTGTTGACTGCTATCACCTCAATAATGCCTAATCAATGTTCTTATTATGCTCTTTTAAAGCCAATCATGTTATTTACTTTCACATACCCAAGTCTACTACCAGCTCTTTGCTGGAACCCTTACTAGGTAACTAAGCATTAATGAATCAAAATAGATTGAAGAGCTACTGTGCTATATGTTTCAAGATAAACAGAGCACTATTATAAAAGCTACAAAATACACAGATGGGAAAACCTATTTTCAAGGTAGAAATATTATGAAAATAGATTCTTAGCTTATGTCTGATCAGCTAATGTCAAAAATCTTCCTTATTTGGCTTGTAATTTGAATCGGTCCCCTCACCAGTTCATGCAAATTTAATTGCAAAATTATTTTTCCTCATTTTCAAATCAATAAAAATATTGAAAGCAAGGCCAAAAACTCAAGTCTTGCCATTCTGGGAAAAATAAAATTATACGATTGCAACAGCAATGCTGAATTTTATGTTTGTGTTGGGGAACAAAAGAGCACAATTCAGTTTGTCACCCAATAGCTCAGAAAAGCACTATTTAAACAAAATTTCGCCTTTATTTACTCAATTCATGACTACTAAGATTACTATAAGCCATTATATGCTAGAATATGTAAGGTCCTGCTAGTTACCTGTGTTACACTATCTAACTTAACAGAACAATAGAATGATTTCCAAAGTGTCATAAAACATTGGCTTTGAAGATTTTTTTTTTGTTTTGTTTTGGAATTTTAAAATTTATTTTAGATTTTATTCTATTTTAAAAGTATTCCTCTAAGTGCCATCCATTCCTCTGGCTTTTAGGGGAAGCTCTCAGCACCTTCCAGGACTTGAACTTTGCTTCCTTTTTCACATTATCATCTGTGTCCCCCATGCCCCCTGCAAACATTGAGATACTAAATCAAATAACTGTTGAATCTGAAGCAAACAACTGATTTTTGACATTTAAAATACTTGTCTGGAAGAGCCTGACAAATAGAGTTTTTCATTTAATTGTAAATAAGGTGATATTTTACTGCAGTGATCAGAGATAAATCTTTACAGACAATTTAAAGGTCTGTGTGCAATATTGCACATCACATTATGCAGGAGAAAATGGCATTTCTCTCCCCATCTGTCAAAAATACTCACTAGAAGCAGATGCATAGGAAGATTGTTGGAACACTAGTGGGGAAGAAAATTGACTTCTGTGACAGGAGCAACTTAGTGAGACACACTCAGGGGCAGTTTCAGGTCTACCAGCCCAGCAAATGGAAGCTTAATTTCACCAAAGAGACTTTTAATTTTTTATATTTGAAAAAGTCTTCATTGTGAAACTCCAAAAGAGATAATTATCCAAATTCCTGAAACACACTCACATTTCCACCCAGTTATGATAAGGACTTGGCTCATTTCAGAATATGCAATACATGAGGAGTTTAAGAATGGGGTTTTCTGACATAGAACACGTCCTCCCTGCTAAATGAGGTTGTAAATACCCTATTTATATATTCTTCATTTTTACTAGCAGTTCTTCATGCTACCAAAATCAGACACAGGAGTAGTTTAAAAGTAAAAATAAGAAAAATAAAATTATAGTCTTTAAAAAAAAAAAAAAAAAAA